>CM051384.1:8579046-8929046 GCA_028015245.1 Cardamine occulta
TAAAAATATATATATGTTTTTTTGTCAACAACATATATAATGTGGGTTTGAATCATGATGGTGATACAGTAACAGAATTAGCACAAGATTGGAAGTAAGCTACATGTCCTATATAAATGTTTTCTTGTAGTTGGTTTTGTAAAGTCCCACAAGATTGGAAGTATCATGTAGTATATATATATATATATAAACTATTTGTTTTTTTTTTAATTTACTCATGAAAAACCACTAATATTATCTGTACAATAGATTTCAAACTATAATTAGAATTAAACAAGATTTTATTTCAAAATCAATTGACAATGTATATTTCTATTGTATCAGGTAAAAAATTTAGAAAAAATGACAAAAGAATAGTTGCAAATTTATGGTAAGTACTATAATAAAATTTTATGTATATATATAGAAATATCTTAGCAAATAGTTGTTGTGGCAAGCTGTTATCTATGAAATATGACATGATCGGATAGACGTTATAACTTATAAACAATATTTCACCGAACATGGAAGCTCTTGAGAAGTGCATACATCAAATTTTTAGAAATCGAGCTTTCGTCGAGAGCTACCTACCTCTCCCATCCTAGCATCAAATCTGCTTCAACAATGGATTAGCGGAGATTATCCTCTTCCAACCAGTCTAGTCTAATTGTTTTTTGCTGATTCAAAGTTATCTTCATATACCTTTTATGGCTTTCTAATCTTGCATAATTTTTGTAAAAACATTCAACGCTGCTTTATTTACATTAATGTATCACCTTTAATCTTTATATGTATATATAAAAAGAAACATCTTAGCAAGTTGTGGCCTTTGGTTACTAATTTAATTTTCTATATCTTTAATTGTTTAACAGTTTTCGTGATTTTGTCGCAAATAATATGGACAATTGCAAAACTCTTGTAGCGAGTTATAACTTCATAAATTTAATTAGTTAATTATTCCCCTGTCTGGATTCAATAAGAATTTATCACACCAGCATACTTAATATTTGTTTGTTAAACATACTAAATCTTGCTTAAAAAAAAAAACTTAATATTTACTCTTGAAAACGGCCAACTTGTGCTTGTCTTTTCTTTTTCTCAGCACGTCGTCGCTACATAAAATCAAATCCCACGGGCCTTAGGAAAAATAAATTCTCAAATTGAGTTAGAATGGTCAAGTGGTGTAGTAATTGAGTTAGAATTTGTCTTGAAGAATAATTAAATTATTATAACGTTGGGATAAGAACTTGTCTTTAAGAATAAATTATTTACGATTGTCATAGTCTTGAGGAAAAACGCGGTCTTTCGACTTGGGCTGGTTATATAAATAACCGGACGTCAATCATATGATAAATTGTAATTCTAACGGAAAAATCAAACCTAAGTAAATCAAGTTCCATGAGTTTGACTAAAAAAAAAAATGGCGACTACTTCTTCCTCATCCAAGGTCAACGCAGGATCACAAGTGTTCATCAACTTCCGAGGAGATGAGCTGCGTAAACCCCTCGTCTCCCATCTCCATTTAGCATTGAAACGGGTCGGAATTAATGTGTTTATAGACTCAGATGAGACAGCGGGCCAAGATCTCAAACACCTTTTTAAAAGGATTGAGCAATCGGAGATTGCGCTGGCGATTTTATCAAGTAGGTATACGGAGTCAAAATGGTGTTTGGATGAGCTGGTGAAGATTATGGAATGTAGCAGAAAAGGGAATGGTTGCAAAAATCTCTGGGTCATTCCAATCTTTTACAAGCTTGACATATCTATTGTGAAAGGGCTTGAGGGTGATTTCGGAGTTAACCTATTGAAGCTGTGGACGGAGACAGGTCGAGACGAACGGATCACTACAAGAAATCTACCGCAAAACCGACGGCATTTCCGACGGAATTAATATCCGTCGGAAAATACCGACGGATTTCCGACGGAATTAACAATTTTAATATCCGTCGGAAATCTGTCGGAAATCCGTCGGTATTTTCCGACGAATTACTATCCGTCGATTCCTGTCAGAAATCCGTCGGTTTGTCGTCGGTAATTTCCGTCGAAAAATTTAAACGTTAATATAGCCGTTGTTATAGCCGTTATTATATCCGTTAAATTCCGATGGATTTCCGACGGCAAGCGTTATTATATATATGTTACCATACTTCTCCATTCAATCACAACAACAAAATTCTACCCAACAATTCTTAAAAAAACGTGTAGAGAGAGATGTCATCTTCTAGAGATTTAAGATCGTGGATGGATGAAGAAATGTTTGATCCAGAGTCGAAGTTATTAAACGATGGTTATGCACGAGGTATATGCGAGTTCATGGCCGTTGCTGGAAATCAACCGCGAGTGAAAACAAGTGGTAAGATGAAATGTCCATGTTCAATTTGTCGCAATTCTCGTAATGTTAAAATAGAATTAGTATGGCATCACTTGTATAGCAATGGATTTATGCCGGGTTACAAGATTTGGTATCTACATGGAGAAAGAAATTTTGAATATGGTAGTAGTAGCAGTGAACCCTATGTTGCGGATAGCTTAGGAGAACATATAACGGAAGTAGATTTTGGTGTTAGTACCGTTGAGATGGTGAATGATGCATTTAGAGAGAATTTGTCATCGACCGTAATAGATGAGGATAGGGTTGAAGAACCAAATGTAGAAGCTAGAAGATTTTTTGATATGTTAGACGCAGCGAAGCAGCCATTATATGATGGGTGTAGAGATGGTCATTCACCTTTATCATCTGCTAGTAGAATGATGACCATTAAGACGGACTTCAATTTGGCAGAGGAATGTGTTGATGCGATTGCAGATAGGGTGAAATATCTTTTGCTTGAAGATAATCTTGCACTGGCATCATACTACGAGGTACAAAAACTTGTAGGTGGTCTTGGTTTGCCGTATCAAGTAATAGATGTGTGCATCGATAACTGTATGATATATTGGAGAGAAGATGAAGACAGGAGAAGTTGTCGATTTTGTCGTAAACCACAGTTTCAGGATACTAGTGGGAGAGTTCCAATTCCATTTAAACGTATGTGGTACTTACTGTTGACTTCGAGGTTAAAGAGGTTATATCAATCTGAGCGCACGACAGAGCAAATGAGATGGCATGCAGAACATCGTCAAGATGGAGAGATTACGCATCTGTTGGACGCTAAAGCGTGGAAACATTTTCAATTCATGTATCCGGATTTTGCGTTTGAGAGAAGAAATGTGTACCTCGGGTTATGTACAGATGGTTTCAACCCATTTGGGAAGCATGGAATGCAGTATTCGTTGTGGCCCGTAATCGTAACACCGTATATGCATGCGTCGAGAGTTTTTATTTCTCTCTGTTCTTGTTCCCGGCCCTGAGCATCCGAAGAGATCACTAGATATATTCTTCCAGCCATTGATCTATGAGCTACAAATGCTATGGAGTCACGGTGCTGAAGTGTTTGATGTTTCGTGCCAGCATAATTTTAGGATGCGGATGGTTCTTATGTGGACCATTAGCGATTTCCCAGCATATGGAATGTTATCTGGATGGACAACTCATGGAAGACTATCATGCCCATATTGCTCAGACAACACAGATGCATTCCAATTGAGGAACGGAAGAAAGTCGTGTTGGTTTGATTGCCATAGAAGGTTTCTACCGATAGAGCATCTGTATCGTTGGTCTAAAACATTATTTACGAAAAATAAACAAGTGTTTGAAGCTCCAATTGATGAGGAAGACGACAATAATTTATTGGATCAGTTGAGAGATTTTGGTGCTCCGATGACTTCTGAATGTGGAGGTAATGGACATGAAACTGTTTACGGAGCCGGGGAAGTTCATAATTGGCATAAGAAGAGTATCTTTTGGGAATTGCCTTACTGGAAGGACCATTTATTGAGGCACAACCTCGATGTGATGCATGTTGAAAAGAACTTCTTTGATAACATAATGAATACGGTTTTAAATGTACCGGGGAAGACAAAAGACAATCTGAAGTCTAGGTTGGACTTGGCAGAGATTTGCGATCATGATTTTCTTGAAATTCTTCCCAATGGTAAATATCCTTTTGCTCCGTACTGGTTGGATGCACAAAAGAAAAAAGAATTTTTTGATTGGATTCAAGACGATGTCAAATTCACTGATGGATATGCATCTAATCTGCGTAATTGCGTCGACTATAGAGAAGGAAAGTTTATCGGAATTAAGAGTCATGATTGTCATGTTGTCATGCAGCGACTTCTTCCATTCGCTTTTGCGGAGCTCCTTCATAAAGATGTGTACGAAGCAATTGCAGGTATAAATTATTTTCATGTGTATTTTAAAAATTACTGATATTTTTATTTTATATATATTTAAATTTGTGTATTTTTATTTGCAGGAGTTGGTGCTTTCTTTCGGGATTTATGCACGAGAACACTTACACTTGAGGGGATTCGCAATTTAGAGGACAATATACCCTTTATCCTTTGCAATCTTGAGAAGATATTTTCGCCGTCCTTTTTTGATGTTATGGAACATCTTCCGATCCACCTCCCCCATGAAGCCGCACTAGGTGGTCCTGTTCAATTCCATTGGATGTATCCTTTTGAGCGGTACATGTTCCATCTTAAGAAGAAGGTTAAAAATTTAAGTCGAGTTGAGGGAGCAATTGTCGCACAGAGCATCAACGAAGAAACCTCATATTTTGCAGAATATTACTTTCCATCGGAAGTTCGTACGAAGAGTAAACGTCCTGCTCGCCATGATGATAGAGGTGAGAAAGCCATGTATCCATTGGTGGTCCCTGAGTTGTTTTCGCAAGTTGGTCGATTCAGTGGAAAAGGGAAGAAACGCAAATTTTCACAACAGGAGTGGACTCACTTGCATAAGTATATCGTAACAAATTGTGAGGAGATGGCGGAGTACGAAAGGTAAAAAACTTAATCTATTTAAAGACTAAATTATTTTATACATAAGTATTAGCTTTCAAAGGTTATATAATGTTGTTTGATTTCAGGCTTTACATGGCAATAATACGTAGCCATTTTCCGGAAAAGACTGAAGAAGAACTTGAATTGCATAAGGAGAACGATTATATTACTTGGCTGCAATTTTACGTAAGTAGGCTATAATATTAATATATAAATGCCTTCAATTATTACGTAAGTGTTTTATATTAATTTTGTGGAAATTATTTTCTTAGGTTAATGTAGGAATTAGAGGTGGATCGGTTTTTCCGACATGGTTAGTAGAGTTAGTTACTGACCCAATCTACATTGCGACCTCATATCCTAGATATTGCAGTAGGGGATTTGCGTTTAGGATTCACGATGAAGGAAGGTCAAGACCAACTGCAGATTATGGGATTTCGGCTCAATCTGGTGATGTTGTCTACTACGGGATTCTCAAAGAAATATTGCTAGTTCGCTACCCAGGGATGTTGGACATGAGGTGCATTGTTTTTATGTGTGAATGGTATGATCCAGAAGTTGGGCATGGGGTTAAGGTGAACCAATTTGGCGTCACGTCAGTAAATTCTAGAAGAAGACTTCGTACGTATGACCCATTCATCCTAGCATCACAGACAGACCAGGTTCGGATATTTTAATAAATATTTTATATTATTAAAGTTTTTGGATTCTATTTTTGTTTTATTTGACTTCATAACTTACATTTGTTTTTTTTAGGTGTGCTATATTCGTTACCCTAGGGTAACACGGCGTTCAGATCCTAGGATTACAATGACTCCAATTAATCCAAGAGGAAAAATTTATGGAGTTTCTGAGCACGATGCTTTACAACCAACTAGAAGTGTTCCAATGGATCATGTTGAGCATTCTTTTGATACATTCCTTGTGGTTGATTTAACGGAAATTGGTGATGATAGAGTTCATTCAGAATCTGAGGAAGAACTTGGAGAATTTGATGAGGCCGACAACGATATTCCTTCTGAAGGATCATTATCTGATTCAGATTAGTACATGATCAACATTTGTTTTTATTTATATTTTGTATTTTAATTTCGTATTTTAAATATTACATTTTATAAAAATGTAAAACCACAAAACCATAAATAAATAAAAACATTAAAAATCATAAACAAACCCAAATAATAAAAAACAACCAAAAATAAACCAAAAAACAATAAAAATACTATACAAAATGCATCTAAACCAAATTACACATAATCCGTCGAAAATCCGTCGGAAATGGAAAAGACATTTTTCTTCGGCAGCCAATGTCAGTCAATCCTTAAACCGAGACACGTGTAACCACAAACCCGTCGGAAATCCGTCGGAAAATTTCCGACGGATTTCCAACGGGTTTGTGGTTTCGTGGTCGTTTACCATCCGTTTCTATTGATCCGTTACACATGTTCCGTCGGAATCTTTTAATATTAAATGACATGCGGTCTCGGGAAGATTCCATCGTTAAATTTCGCATATCCGTCGGTAATTACCGACGAATTTCCGATGGATACGCGAAATTTTAGTTTTCCGGGAAATGAAAATTTAATTTGCCGCGTTAAATTTCGCGTATCTGTCGGAAATCCGTCGGAAATATTTGATAAATAGAGTCTTCTTCTTCCTCGTGGATCTGAACCGCAAACGAAAAAAAAAAACTCAAACCTCCGATTTCGAAGACGATTTCCGTCCGATTAAACCTCCGATTTCGACATCAATCATCAAGATGTCTAACAATCCATCAATTCCATCCAATTTGTAAGTTTTCAAAACTCTAAATTTTAAAGATTTCTAAGGTTTTAAGATTGATGTTAGATTTAGGTTGTTGGATGTAAGATTTAGAAATTTGGATGTTAAATTGATGTTATTGGATGTTAGATTTATGTTTTCTAGTGTTAGTTATAGGATTTCTATGGTTAGATTTCATTTTTTAACTTTGGAGAATTTGTTTTGTTATTGAATTTGAAGAATTTGGAGAATTTGTTACGTTATTTTGGAGAATATTTAACTTTGGAGAATTTGTAATTTAATATTACTTTACATTATTTATTTAGATTAGGATAAATTATAAATTTGTTTAGAAA
This sequence comes from Cardamine occulta, assembly GCA_028015245.1. Lineage (NCBI taxonomy): Eukaryota > Viridiplantae > Streptophyta > Magnoliopsida > Brassicales > Brassicaceae > Cardamine > Cardamine occulta. The sequence goes on from CM051384.1 coordinate 8,586,033, forward strand.
AAATTATAATGTTTTTAATTAATTTATAATTATTTTTAAAAATTTATAATTAATTATAATGTTTTTTATTAATTTATAATCATTATTTATTTAAATTTACTTTACATTATTTATTTATATTGGAGAATTTATAATCATTTTTAAAAATTTATAATCATTTTTACAAATTTATAATCATTTGTATTAATTTATAATCATTTTTTAGAAATTATTAATCGTTTTAGAAATTTATAATCATTTTAAAAGTTTATAATCATTTTTACATATTTAAAATCATTTGTATTAATTTATAATCATTTTTTAAAAATTTATAAGCGATTACAGATTATATTATGAGGGTTCTGGGAACCGAGTACGTCGAGGTTCCGGTAGGGGTAGGGGAGTTGCGAGGAGTCATTCTACGGCGTCTACCCATATTCCGGACTCCGCATCACCTGTACCATCCCCTGCTGCATCGACACCACCCCCTACTGCACCATCTGCAGTGAGCGTCGAGGACTTTGTTGCTTTACTTGGATGAGAGAGATTCACTCGTCTTCATCCGGATTGTGTTGGGACAGACACATGGTAAGTCTCATTTTCCAATTTTAAAATATTAAATTTTATTTAATATGTTTTTATAAACTATTTAAAGTCTACCAAACAATTTGTTTTGAAGGTTTAAAGATTCGGGAAATGGGATTTCCAAGTCTATCAACCGGATGCTTAATGGATTGCTTCAGCATGCGTATCCGACGTACACCCAAATGCCCTTAGAAGAGCAGGAAATGTGGTTTCGGCAATTTGCGGTAAGTTTTTCATTTTTTTTATTGTTTACTTTGAATTTAATTAGTTGATTAGTTTATTTTAATTTAATTTTCATTTTTTCCAGCAAGAATTTACTTGGGAGAGTCACATTACCGCATTGGTTAGAAGGGACTTCCACAAAAAAGTGGCAATAATGTATTCACGGAAGATGAACGAGTGGAAGGGGTTGTGGTCGAGGAATCTTGTTCTAAGGGAGTTGGTTATGAACCCGGCCCTATGGAACGGGTTTATAGCGTACTGGAGTGAAGACGCTACGAAGGCTAGCCCCACAACCCACGCTGCGTGCCGGAACAGCGATCGCAAAGGAAAGGGTAAGGCGACGCACAATCTAGGAGCAACCAGTTTGGTCACAAAGGCAAAACAACTTGTAAGTTTTTGGTTTAATCAATATGTTGTTTTTCAATTTTATATTCAAAATATTTACTATATTTGTTAATTTTGTAGTTTCGGCAAGATGGTGTCCAACCTTCTGCCCTCAAATTGATCGAAGTTGCACACACCAACAAGAACACCAATGAAATCCAAGATGGTGTAGCTCGGGAGATCGTTAGCAATGTCAGGAAGATGGGTCATGAGTATCTTCTTAGTCAACCAATCATTGAAGGAACCCCGCCTCTCACCGAAGTCCCGATTGAGAAGATCAACGAATTCGTCTACGAGGGAAGTAAATTTAAAAATTTTAATCAATTTTTATTTAATTTCAAATATTTATTCAACTTTACATTTCTGCAGTGTACTCCGAAGACCAAAGGTCGGGTCTTTGGCCTTCCGGACGATTCAGCATCTTACTCGGCTACTTCACGCTTTTACGGAGATCCTAGCAACGATCTTAGGGCGAAGCTCGCAGAAAGAGACGCTGAAATAGAGGAGATGAAGGCGGATATGCAACGCCTTAAAGAGGCCGGAGAAGCGCAACAGGCGAAATATGAATCTGATCAACAAGCGATGATCCAACGGATGAACGAATTCTTTTTGCAATATCCACCACGTCCACCAGGCGTTTAGTTTCATTTTCGGATTATAAACAATTTTATGTTTTTTTTTTTGAATTATTAAAAAATTACAATAATATTCAATTTTAATTTTCAATACAATTAAATTTTATTTTTCATTTCTTTTTTAAAATTTAATTTTCTTAAATTTAATTGATTTTTCAAAATATTATATTAAAAAAAAAAACTTCGCATTCTGTCGGAAATCCTTCGGTTTTTAGCTCCGTCGGAAATCCGTCGGTTTGTATCCATCGGTACTACGTCGAGAATCTGTCGGTCTCTTTCGGTTCAAAAACATCGGAATTCCGTCGGAAATCCGTCGGTGTTCAGATCCATCGGAAATCTATCGGTTTTTGTCCGTCGGACAAACGTCGGTAATCTATCGGTCACCGTCGGTTAAAAACATCGGAATTCCGTCGGGAATCCGTCGGAATATTTCCGACAGATTCTCGACGGACACCCGACGTAATATATTCCGACATATGTCCGACGGATTGGCGACGGATGTCCAGAAACTAGATTCCGTCGGAAATCCTTCTCAAATTCAGACGGATTTCCGACGCGGTTTTTAATTCCGACGACATAGTTCAAACGGTAAAAACCGACGGATTTTCGACGGAATTCCCGTTTTCTGACGGATTTCTGACGGATTTTTCCGTCTGATTCCGGCTGTTTTCTTGTAGTGGATTTTTAAGTGGAACAAGGCTTTGCAAGCTGCCCCGGACAAATCGGCTTTGATATTGAAAGAAAGCGGGTACGGATTATTGACTGAATATTTTTAAGTACTTTTACAAAAATGATGATTGTAGCTCGTATAGTACTTAATCTTTCGTATAATAAAAATGAAGGAAGACGAGCAATAATGAAATAGTACACTAGACGAATTTTTATTATGTTTTTTTTGATAAAAGAAATAGTACAGTAGAAGATTAAATACCAGGCTTTTATTGATAAGAGCAAGCTAACTAGTGTTTGATTACAGCAACCTCACTAGTCTTATGGTTTAGGGAGTTGGAATGTTCTTAGGGTTTAGGGAGTTAGAAGACCATGCAAGGTAACTAGTCTTTTTTAATTACAGCAAGCTCACTTATATTATGTGGGGATGCTTGGCTCTTTAGAAATAGCTTGGATTTTGAAACAATGGGGGTGATTGGGAAGCACTTCTAAGGTTGTAGTTTTATTTTAAAGTATTAAAAGCCAAAAATTTACCAATCACCTAGGTGAGACTTGTAAGTGGCTTTAGTATTAATTATTCTTTTATTTGTTGGTTAATTAAGTATTTTTAAAATCCCTCTCAAAACAAATCAATTTTCATGTTATAAAACTGCATTTAATATAAATATATATATATTCCAGTATAATTTTACCAAAAGAAAAATCCATTATTATTTAAGTCTACAACTATATAAAAATTAACAATTAAAAACAAATTGAATTATTCAACACAGTTAAACAAAAATATAAGTGATCAATTTATACTGGAATTTTTGTTATGATTTTTTTTTAAAATATATTATTTAAAGATATTATATATATACACTATTACTAGTCTATGAGAAAGTTTTTACTAATTAGTTATGCTAAAATATTATTTTAACATCAGTTATTATGTTATTTATAGAGTGAATTAGATTTTATCACATTATTTGAATTTTGTTAATTAGTAAATTAAAGTCTATGTTTTTATAGAAAAAATTTATATCAAAAAGTTAACAAAAATTAAAAGTAACAGTCAGACTTTTATTAGTATTAAAAGTAATAAAAGTAAGAGTAATTGCTTTTTACGGTAAAAATCTTTTCATGCAAAAACTTACAACAAAAATGTACAGTAACGGATTTTATATATTATATATTATAACTAGTCATTAGAAATAGTTAACTATACACTTGAAAATTACCAAAGCTTTTATTTATAATTATCAAGAAACAAATTTGGATTAGTATTTTTTTGGTTTGTTTTAGATGATAAATTTAGGAACTACATTTTGTCGAAAAACAAACCCAACGAACTATAGTGAATGGCAATGGGGAATATATATATATATATATATATATATATTGTATTTTATATTTTGCCATTAACCTAAATTAGCTGCCATTAACGTAAATTTCTTATCAATCTTCTTTTACTTAATTCATCTTCCATTTAGCAGTTATCAAATTAAACTCTAGAAATATTACCAACATCTAATAAATAGTAGCTAGCCAACTGCAAAGAGCCAAAGATAATTAAAAGAAAAATGTTTAAAAAATGAAAAAACTATTTTACAAAAAAAATAATATAATTATATAGTAAAACCTCTATATGTTGGGACTTTGACATTTTATTAATTTATAGTGATATTAATTAATAGATAGATTAGTTTCAATTGGTTTATCATTAAAAAATTTACTATAAAAGTTTTAAAATTTTGAATTGAGATAATTTGATGTAAATAAAATAAATATTTTGGATGTTATAAATTTGCAGTTTCGAGTTGAATATTTAATATTTAGAAGAATTTTTTTTTAACGATAAATAACAAAAGCTACAATGAATTCACTTAAATAAACAATATGTCCAAATTCAAATTTATGATTAATGACCTAGTATATTCTATTTCAACAATATATAAAATTATATTAAAAAATGATATATATTAAGTAATTGAAAACCTACAAAAAATATTGACTATTTTGGTGACGAAATTATAGACAACACTACAACAAAAATTAGAGACAAAATCTAACAATATTCAATTTTAAAACATATTAGTATACTATCATATACATATATATATAATTATTAATTTATGATATTAATAAGATCATATATTTACATAAAAATTTCAAAAAATTATTATCTGATTATTTTATCGAATATTGTATTGGTCCATCCAAAAGACATTATTAATTTATAATGATTATTAATTTACCGAATATTATTTTAATAGTGAGGAGGCGGTGAATACGATCGTGACAGCTGTTCAAAATGCCTTAAATCGAATCTCACCGCTATGTCAAGAAAACCCTAAATCACAGGAGCTAGGAGAACAAGAAGAAGAAGAAATACCTATACTTCATAAATTTCCGAACAGAGCATCAATCATTACTGATGCTGGAGAACAACGTCTGAAGCGATTGGAAGAAAATTTAGATGTTGAGAACAATGACAACGAAACTCGTATTGTTGCAGTCGTCGGGATGGCTGGAATCGGAAAAACCTACCTCGCCGACAAACTCTACAAGAAACTTCAGACGAAATTTTCCCGTTGGGTGCTTATCAAATTCGACAGTAAGAAATCGGAGGATCAGGGATTGGATTGGGTGCAGAAGAGAATTGTGGAAGACTTGCGGAAGCAAGATTTGAGTTGTGATGATGGGATTTCATTTGAGGCTTGCAAGGATCTCTTAATCGAGAAGAAAGTCGTAATTTTTTTGGATAATGTGACTGACCAGAAACAGATCGAACCATTTCTGAGGAACTGCGATTGGATTACGAATGGGAGTAGGATCATTATCACCACACGGAACAAGTCATTGACCGAGGGATTTGAGTTAAATCTCTATGAGGTCCCTGGATTGAATGAAAGAGATGGTTTAGATCTTTTTAGGGCTCAACTCTGTACTCCTCCTGAGGGAAATTTCATGGAGATGTCTAGAAAGTTTGTGGATTTTGCTGGTGGTAACCCATTAGCTCACAAAGAATTTGGTAAGGAGCTTAAGGAGAAGAGTGAAGGTGATTGGGAAGCAAGACTTGAAACACTTTCACAAGTTTCTAATGAGGAGATAAGGAAGGTTTTGAGGAAAAGTTTTGACAATGATTTGGGTGAGAGGCAGAAGGATGCATTTCTTGATATAGTCTGTTTCTTTAGATCACAAGAAGAGAGCTATGTAACAAGTTTACTGGATTCTATTGTCACTGACTCTGCTGAAGCTGGGAGAGAAGAAGTTAGAGATCTAGTGGATAAGTTTTTGATTCACATCTCTGATGGTCGAGTAGAGATGCATGATTTACTGTTTACGATGGGCAAGGAACTTGTGGAAACCACTACAGGGAAATATTGGATCTTGTCATCTAATTGTGCAGTGTCTGATGCACTGAAAAATAAAAAGGTCAGTTAAGGAAGTTAAAAGTTTGCAACTTTATGCATTGGCAGAGTTTCATATGTGCTTGCATTAACTTGTTTTTTTCTCACTTGATAAACAGGGAAGATCCCAGGTTCGAGGAATTGTCATAGACATGTCTAAAATTGAGGAAATGCCCTTAGATAACCAAGCCTTTGTTGGTATGAGCAACCTACGGTACCTAAAAGTGTACAATTCTCTCTGTCCTAGGCATGGTGAAGCTCAGTGCAAGTTAAACTTACCGGATGAACTTCAGTTCCCAGAAGATAATATTGTCCGATATCTTGACTGGATGAACTTCCCAGGGAAGGAACTTCCATCACACTTCGAGCCCAAGAATCTTATTGATCTTAGGTTGCCTTACAGCAGGATTACTAGCGTGTGGAGCAGTGCTAAGGTTTGTATCTAAACTGTGTCCAATCAGTTTAAACTAAATTGTGCTTGTGTAGTTTTCATTACTTATGGTGGAATGCTTGGTCATCACAGGATACACTAAATCTGAAGTGGGTTGATCTCAGTCACTCAAGTAACTTGAGTTCCTTGTCAGGTTTATCAGAAGCACCAAATCTTTTGAGATTAAACCTTGAAGGCTGCACGAGTTTGGAGGAGTTACCTAAGGAGATGAACGAGATGCAAAATTTGGTTTTCTTGAACCTAAAAGGATGCACCAGTCTCTTGTCTCTGCCAAATATCACTATAGATTCCCTGAAGACTCTCATTCTCAGCGGCTGCTCAAATCTTCAGACATTTGAGGTGATTTCACAACATCTAGAAATTTTGTACTTAAACGGCACTGCAATAGATGGACTTCTTCCAGCCATTGGTAATCTCCACAGGCTTATCTTCTTGAATTTGAAAGACTGCAAAAATCTGGCAACGCTTCCTGATTGTCTTGGGAAGCTTAAATCTCTTCAAGAACTCAAACTATCTCGTTGTTCAAAGCTCAAGATTTTTCCCAATGTTACAGAGATGAAGGAAAATTTGCGGGTTTTACTGCTTGATGGAACATCAATAGCAGAGATGCCAGGAAGTATTTTCGACTTATCTTCTCTGCGACGTCTATGCTTAAGCCGGAATGATAATATCCGCAGCCTACAATTTGACATGGGTAAAATGTTCAGTTTGAAGTGGCTCGAGTTAAAGAATTGTAAGAATCTCACATCTCTTCCAAGACTTCCACCGAACCTTCAGTCCTTCAATGCACATGGCTGTACTTCACTAAGAACAGTCGCCAGTCCACTGGCCAGTCCTCTGCCAACCGAGCAGATTCACTCCACCTTCATTTTCAGTAACTGTCACGAACTGGAACAAGTCTCAAAGAATGCTATTATATCTGACATTCAGAAGAAAAGCCAGTTGATGTCAGATGATCGATATAATCAGGTATTAATCCTCTTTTTTCTCAAGTTCTCTATTATCTATCCTCAAACATCCACATTTTATGATTTTCCTTTGGCATTACTTTAATTTTCAGGAATTTGTTTTTAAATCCTTAATCGGTACTTGCTTTCCTGGATGTGAAATACCTGCATGGTTCAACCACCAAGCGTCGGGATCAGTTGTAACGCTGGAGCTTCCTCAAGATTGGAATGCAGGTAAATTTTTTGGGATTGCTCTATGTGTTGTAGTCTCGTTTAAAGAGTACAAAGACCAAAAAAATAGTCTCCAAGTGAAGTGCACCTGTGAGTTCACTAATATATGCTTGAGCACGGATAGCTTCGTGGTTGGTGGTTGGTCCGAACCAGGAGATGAGTCGGACCATATCTTCATTGGCTACACCACTTTGTTCAATATCAAGGAACGTCAACAGTGTTCATCAGCTACTGAAGCATCCCTTAGATTTGAAGTGACAAATGGTACAAGTACAAGTGAGGTTACAGAATGCAAGGTGATGAAGTGTGGCTTCTCTTTGGTGTATGAGGCTGATGAAGCTGAGAACGCAAGTTGGGAGGAAAGGATGAAGAACAATAGACAAGATCACAGAAGCTCTTTTAGAAATGAAGTTAATGATGGTTGTCCCATTGAAGACAACTCCGATGTTACTCCAACAACTGCGGACTATACAAGGTTGAGTAGTTTCCTCAATTTTTTTAGTAGAAGAGCGGAATAATTTGCACGATTCATATGGTGGCTAACCGCAATGCAACTCAAACAAAGTAAGACACTTTCAATGGTGAGGCAATCAAGTACAAAGGACTCTGACAGAGCAAAGGATCTAAGAGGAGAGGCAATAAAGCTATAAGCAAGAGGCTGTGCTCACTGAGGAAACAGATGTCTTCTTCTTCTTCACACCCAATTATGTTCTCTGCTGATATCTTTTGCTTCTGATGTTTTACTTTGATCAAATCATCGTTGAGATGAAGAAAGTGTTCATAATATTCCTGTAACCTGATTCAAGATTCTCAATACGAATTGGGTCAAATTCAAACGAGGTTATCAAGCGGCTAGCATCTGTTTTTTTAAACAAATCTCTGCCATCTGTTTGTAATCTCTTCTGAAATTTTTTCCGTTACTTTTAATTATGTTATGGCAATGTTTCTAGGAAATTTCTAAAATAAACGAGACCTGATTATTTTTGGGTTCTAGCAAAAACACGAAGCTCTTCACATGATCACCTCTAGGGATTTGAATAAGCAACTGGTTTAATGTATTGTCCAAGTATACGAGAGTCTCGAGCGTAGCATATTCGTATTTAAGAGTTTTTCCCGGAAAGTTCTTCAAAGATTAGTGAAGTCTTGCAAAGTCCTAAAAACCTCCGTTCCTTAAAAATGAATTTTTAAGGTTTTGCACACATATTAAGAAACTTTTTACATAACCTAAAATATGTCTATCTTTTCATTAAATTTTAATTATTTTATTTACTTTAACTCTAATTATTAGGGGCAAAACAAGAAATTATACATAACTTTTGCATTGAAAATACAAAACATCCAACTTTGTGAAACAATTTTTTTTTCTAAAACATTCATTTTTAAGGAACGGAGGGAGTATTAATCTCTTTCTTTCTCATTTCCCAGTTTGATTCAATTGTTCTTGATGAGTTTGCGAAAATCGAACGCATGCAATAAAAAACAAAAGCACAGCAGAAAGATAACCATAGACAAGAACCAAGTGAATCAAGTTGTGTTCTAGAAACCTCAAACTCTCCTAATGTCCCCAAAAAGTTCCAAAGCCAATCAAAAACTCAAGACACAAGTATACACATGAAGTAATTCTTATTATAATACTGGTTATAGCTTTTAACTAACTTGATACTGTGACATGTAGAGATCATGAAATCTCTCATCAAACATACCAAAACAACATTGTGAGATAATGGAAGCTCCATATTTACTTCAAGTTCATCATCTTCTTCACTGGGGGATAATCTACATAGACGTAATGTTGGGCTAAGCTTGAAGTTACTTGGACAATAAGTTATCTTTGAGAGATTAGGAAAAGTATTATTTAGGAGTTATCTAAATATATGTAATTCCTAATAGGATTAGGATTGATGTTTTCATATAAATAGAGATGTCGAGTCATGACATTAGGTATGAGTTTTAAGAGAGATTGAGAGATTGAGAGATTTAGGTTTTGAGTTATTTTCCTAAAGTAATAAAGAGAGTTATTCTTTATTTTGTGTTCTTAATCTTTTCTTTGAGCTCTATATTTGGTATCAGAGCGGTTTTTTGATTCATTAGTCTTCAAAGATTAAAATCATCAAACAAAATATGAGTGACGTTGATGAGAAAGATGAGTCGATCAAGGCCAACTCTGCCAAAGAGATTGTACCTTCTTCTGTTAAGTGTCCAATGCTAAACACCTCCAATTACACAGTCTGGGCTATGCGGATGAAGATTGCTCTCAAAGTAAACAAGGTATGGGATATGATAGAAACTGGAAACAAAGATGATGACAAGAACAACATGGCGATTGCTCTGTTATTTCAATCCATCCCAGAAGCTTTAATTCTCCAAGTTGGAGAGCATGCTACGTCTAAAGGAGTTTGGGATGCAATAAAGGCGAGACATGTTGGTGCTGAGAGAGTCAGAGAAGCTAGGCTGCAAACCCTGATGACTGAGTTTGATAGAATCAAGATGAAAGATGGAGATACGGTGGATGGTTTTGCTGGAAAACTTGCTGAAATCTCATCAAACTCGGCAGCCCTTGGAGAAACCATTGACGAAGCAAAACTTGTGAAGAAATTTCTCAAATCACTTCCGCAGAAAAGGTATATACACATCGTGGCATCTCTTGAACAAGTACTCGACCTTAATACAACAACGTTTGAGGATATTGTGGGTAGATTAAAGGTCTATGAAGAAAGAATTTGAGAAGAAGAAGAAGAGCAAGAGGATAGTGGTAAACTTATGTACGCTAACACAGATTCAAGACAAGAAAACTATGGAAATAACAGAGGAAGAGGACAAGGAGGACGATATTATTGGAGAGGAAGAGGCCGTGGACGTTTTGGTTCTTTCCAAAACGGATCATACAGACAAGGATGAGAAAGAGACGCAATGATAACTTGTTATCGATGCGACAAACAGGGTCATAACGCATCCAACTGTCCCGATCGGTTACTTAAACTTCAAGAAGCTATTGAGAAGAAGGACGATGCCACACAAGAGGCTGATGAGTTAATGATGCATGAAGTGGTATATCTCAATGAAAACAAGGTCAAACCAAACAGTTTTGAATATAATCTTGACACTGAGAATGTGTGGTATCTTGATAATGGTGCAAGTAACCATATGAGTGGAAATCGAAACTTCTTTATGAGTCTTGATGAGACAATTATGGGAAAAGTAAAATTTGGAGACGACTCCCGTATTGATATAAAGGGCAAAGGATCAGTTAAGTTTATATTTCGGGATGGTGAGAAGAAAGTCTTGAAGATTTTGAAGAACGTATACTATATACCAGATTTAAAGTCCAATATTTTGAGCCTTGGTCAAGCCACAGAAGGAGGATGTGAAGTTCGTATGAAAGGAGATCTTTTGATGCTTTATGATCGACTTGGTCAATTATTAGTCAAGACAACAAGATCTCCTAATCGGTTGTACAAAGTAACATTGGAAGTTGATGCTGTTCAGTGTCTACAAGTGATCTCATCATCGGAATCAAACAAATGGCATTCACGTTTGGGACATATTAACTTGGACACAATAAAAACGATGATCAATGAGGAGTTAGTGTCTGGTGTACCAAGATTTGTAGTCAAAAAAAAAACATGTGTATCGTGTCTTCTAGGAAAACAAACAAGACAGCCCTTTCCACAAGCAACAAGTTTTCGAGCCACTCAACCTCTTGAGCTTATTCATGGAGACCTTTGTGGACCTATTACACCCTCGACTGCGAGCCTAAAAAGGTATGTATTTGTGATCATTGACGATTATTCGCGTTATATGTGGACTGTGTTATTAAGAGAAAAGCGTGAAGCTTTTGAGAAGTTTAAAAACTTCAAAATACTTGCTGAACAAGAAACAAGAAACACGATCAAGACATTCCGAACTGACAGAGGTGGTGAGTTTGTGTCCAAAGAGTTTCAAGATTATTGTGACAAGTATGGCATTAAAAGACATCTAACCGCACCGTATTCACCGCAACAAAACGGAGTTGTTGAAAGACGTAATCGCACACTCTTGGAGATGACTAGAAGTATTTTAAAGCACATGAGTGTTCCAAATTATTTATGGGGAGAAGCTGTAAGGCATGCTACTTATTTGATCAATAGAATTGCAACAAGATCCTTAGTCAAATCAACTCCATACGAAGTCTTTAAAGGGAGAAAACCAGATCTTGCGCATCTTAGAGTGTTTGGTTGTATTGGGTATGCAAGAACAGAAGCTGTTGGAAGAAAGAAACTAGATGATAGATCAAAAGCGTTGGTTTATCTCGGAACAGAGCCTGGATCAAAGGCTTATCGTTTGCTTGATCCTACAACCAAGAGAATAATAGTAAGTCGGGATGTGGTATTTGATGAGAGTAAAAGTTGGAGTTGGAACAGAGAAGCTCATAGTAATTCCGGATCTTTTATTATTGAGCTAGGCGAGTTTGGTAATAAGGGTATAAGAGAAATCATTGATATACCTGAAACAGAGGAAGAAACTGAAACAGAGGAGAACACACATGATACTCGAGTTGTGAATGAGGACATGTTGAATGAAGATCGAGAAGAGAATGAAGAGAACAACGGTGATAATGAAGTCAATGATGATGATGAACTAGAACAGCCACAACCTCAGTTAAGGAGATCCGAAAGACCGAGAGTGCAACCAAAATATCTAAGTGATTATATTCTCATGGCAGAGGCAGAGTGTGAAAGGCTTCTAATGGTGATAAATGAGGAGCCATGGGACTATAATGAAGCAAAAGAATCAAAAGTGTGGATAGAAGCGTGCATGGAAGAGATTTCATCTATAGAAAAAAATAAAACTTGGAATTTGGTTGAACTTCCCATTGGAGTGAAACCAATTGGTCTAAAGTGGGTGTTTAAAATCAAAAGAAACTCTGATGGAAGTATTAACAAGCACAAAGCTCGTTTAGTGGCTAAAGGATATGTTCAAAGACACGGTATTGACTTCGATGAAGTGTTTGCTCCGGTGGCACGTATTGAAACTATTCGGTTTATTATTGCTTTGGCAGCTTCAAAAGGCTGGGAAATACATCACTTGGATGTTAAGACCGCCTTTCTCCATGGTGAATTAAAGGAAGAAGTTTATGTTCAACAGCCCGAAGGATTTGTGGTAGAAGGAAGTGAGGAAAAAGTTTACAAGTTGAGTAAAGCTCTTTATGGCTTAAGACAAGCACCTAGAGCTTGGAATGACAAGTTAAACAAAATTCTTAGGGAATTAAACTTTGAGAGATGCTCAAAGGAACCATCATTGTATTAAAAGAAAGAGAAAGGGCATCTACTTGCAGTAGCGGTTTACGTTGATGATCTACTTGTTACGGGATCTTGTATGAAGGCAATTCTGGTTTTTAAAAGGGAGATGGCAACCAAGTTTGAGATGAGTGATCTTGGAAGACTAACTTATTATCTTGGAATAGAAGTGCATCAACATGAAGGAAGGATAAGTCTAAAACAAGAAAGATACGCTCAAAACATATTGAGAGAAACGGGTATGGACGATTGCAATCTTTCTCATATTCCTATGAATTTAAATCTACAGTTGTCAAAGTCTAAAGATGATAAGACAATCGAAGAAAAGGAATTTAGAAGAAGCATTGGATGTCTACGTTATCTGATTCATACACGACCGGACTTGTCTTATAGTGTTGGAGTTTTGAGTAGATACATGCAAGATCCTAAAGAATCTCATGGAACAGCCTTGAAGCAAGTGTTGAGATATCTACGGGAAACTGTCTCTCTTGGTCTCTTGTTTAAACGTTCGGAGAAGATGAAGTTGGTGGGTTACAGTGACAGCTCACATAACGTTGACATAGACGATGGTAAGAGCACGAGTGGTCATATCTTCTACCTTGATAATTGTCCAATTACTTGGTGTTCACAAAAGCAAGATACGGTGGCATTATCTTCTTGTGAAGCCGAATTCATGGCTGCTACGGAGGCGGCTAAACAATCAATTTGGCTTCAAGAACTTCTAAGTGAGATCATCGGAAAAGGCTGTGAAAAGGTGACAATACGAATTGATAATAAATCCGCGATTGCATTAACTAAGAACCCGGTGTTTCATGGACGTAGCAAACATATACATAGAAGGTATCATTTCATACGAGAATGTGTCGAGAATGAACAAGTAGAAGTAGAGCATGTTCCCGGTGAAGAACAAAAGGCGGATATCTTGACAAAGACACTTGGAAGGATCAAGTTTAAAGAGATGAGAGATCTCATTGGAGTTCAAGATGTGGGAGAAGATAACTTCAAGCTTAAGGGGGAGAATGTTGGGCTAAGCTTGAAGTTACTTGGACAATAAGTTATCTTTGAGAGATTAGGAAAAGTATTATTTAGGAGTTATCTAAATATATATAATTCCTAATAGGATTAGGATTGATGTTTTCATATAAATAGAGATGTCGAGTCATGACATTAGGTATGAGTTTTAAGAGAAATTGAGAGATTGAGAGATTTAGGTTTTGAGTTATTTTCCTAAAGTAATAAAGAGAGTTATTCTTTATTTTGTGTTCTTAATTTTTTCTTTGAGCTCTATACGTAACATATTGTTTTCAAACTAAATGTTGTTTTCAATTTTATTTGGTCAAATAATAAAAAAATATTATACATAAATGTTATATATTTATAGAGCTTATTCGATATATAAAATCCAGATTATTTATAATGATTTCTAGAAATTTGATTAGGCAGATGCTATGTTTTGAGTTTTTTTTTTCCAACATAAGTTACATAACTTTATAATTGGATCAGTATTGACGACCTATGCCATTAGGTTGATCTCGATCATTTTTAATCTTCAATAACTCAAGAGTTTCAGATCTTGTTTCTTTTATGCCATAATTGCCCTTACGTTTCAATTCTCTGTTGTTCTGTATATGTTGTAGAAAACGTTTGATCTCAACGCAGCCACCAGAGTGTTTGAAGAGAAGTTGAAGATGATTCTCTAGGTGATCGAGGTCACGTGAGTTCGAGAAGCTTTGCCAACGTTTCTGAAGTTGACTAGCAAATCCTTTTAGTAGAATATTGTGCTTTCGATGTAAGTGTTCAGACAAGGATCTCATCACAGAGTTATAATCCAATGGAATTAGATTACTAGGCAGAGACTTGGAGATGCGGTTATAAAAGCCAAATCCCGGGTTCTTCTGAGAATAAAATCGGAATTGGCGTTCAGCGCACAAGGGCAATGGGGTCAGAATTATGGTTTTAGTATCTCCATTGGTCTGAAAAGAGAAAGATAAGATTTAATGTTATTTAATTACTGATTTTTCACTACAAGATAAATTTTGGTATTTTTTTGGATGACATCTTCTTTATTAGATTCAAGTTGTGTTACAGTAATCAGATCAAAGCTTGTGAGATTACAATCGGAATATAAGTATGATAAAAATTTGGTGTTACTATAACTTGAAATACAAGTTAAGTATTTTAATTAATCTTTTCAGTATAAATAATATAAAGAAACAAAAGTTAAGTGAACCTCTCAAATTAGGAAATCCATCGTCTCATCTTTGACTTTATCAAATAAATCGGTTTAGATTTGATTTTGAAAACGTTTTGGAATGCATGTCCAACCACTCTTCTTTGATTTTTAAAATATATATATTAGAGACCTTTAAATATTTTAAAATTAGCAAAGTTCATATAGCTTTGAACATGTAATAAAATTAATAATATAGGCGTAAACATACCAAAACCGCATTATGATCTGATGGGAACTCCTTAGTTTCTTGCGGTTCGTTGTCGTCTTCTTCACAGGGTGTAATCCGCAAATATGTGTTCTTCTCATTGTCACAAGATCCGTCCTGGCCGTTAACGAATACGTCGCATTCATCAGGGAACGCCCGTCCCATTTCTACCATTGCCTTCGCCATGAGCCTTCGCCATGAGCTCCTCGGCACATGAGCGAAGAGCATGTGGGTTCCCATCAAAAAGTTTAACCACTCTCATTGAAAGATCCAGAAGATTCTGCTCTATTACTCCATTCCCAAAGGCACATCTTGTGAATAGTTTCAGAGCATCTTCATACTTTAGACCCTTAAGCTCATAAATCTCATTCATCTGGCACTGCTCAAGAACTTTTCTCTTTTCGGAAATTATGATGATCAAGCTCCCTGGACCAAACTTATCATATCCACCAAGAAATGACTTTGCGTCTTGAGCATTTCGCACATCGTCCAGAGCAACAAGAACCCATTTCTTACGGTGGCTTGGCTGTGAATCAAAACCTTTTAGGTCAAGCTTTTCCATTGGAGTCTTACTGAAGTATTCAAGAGGCAAATACTCAATTCTATTCTCATTATATTCTTTGTGAAAATGTTTTATTAAACAAGAATAATCGTAGCCATGAGAAATTCGGCGAATTAAGGCTCTAGCCAGAGTGGTTTTGCCAACGCCAGGCTCACCAAAAACGCCTATGGTGCGAACGCCCCATGGTTTCTTGCATAACAAGTTTTCTATCTCCTTTAGTGGTGTTTGGATCCCAATCTCTTCTGTTGGATAGAGTTTCTCAAACACATCCCTTGCGATTTCTTCTAGAAATTCAGATTCTCTGTAAATATATTTGAAACGTTTATGTATGGCTTTTGGCCTCTTCTACTATAAAAATCAAAATCTAGTTACCGTTTTATAAAACTGATTTTGAACAGATCTAGGATGGTTATTTAAGTAAGCTCTATATCATTAGAATGGAATTCTATATGTATTTCAAGAAATTGTTTTAATATAAATTTGTAGATTTTTTGTTTCTTTACTGTTTATAAATATTTTTATTTTGTTTGTTTAATATATATTTGTAGTTTTTTTTTCTTTACGGTTTATAATATATTTAACCGTGATTTCAGCATCGAATTGTAGTGCTTTCCATGTAGCAATAGCAAATTTCTGTTATTGATTTAAACATATACCAAATCAATCATGTTCTTTATTATCATTGAAACAATTTATAGCAAATCCTACCGAATTATATATTAAACTAATCCGAAAAAAATTCTAACTAAATGGAAACTAAAACATGTATCGACAACATCTATCAATACCAAAACAACAAAACATAAAAAATCCATAAGACATTTCAAACATAAAACCATTATATCAGAAATGAGAAATTAATACATAAATTAAAATATCTAAATAACTAGCAAACTCACTGTTCACTATGAGCTTGCCCATGAGCTTGCCCATGAGCTTGCCCATGAGCTCCATTTTATAATTATCCGTTTTGGATTGATTATTTTAGTCCATTTGTATTCAAAATACATTTTAATGAGTAAAACTTAATTATTATATATATCTGTCCTGCCGCGGACAACGTTTTTTGGACCGCAATGGACCTGCCCGCTATGACTGTGGTTTATATAACTATATCCAACCCCGGCCCGCCAAGTACAATGGGTTAGCGGGCCGGACCGCATATTTTATTTTTGTAATTTTAAAAAATTCAAATATTCTATAAAATTATAATTAATAACTTTTAAATAGAAATAATTTTACTATTATTATTTTGTAAATATTTTAATTTTATACATAAAAACTCTTTACATTTTCAAATATATCATAGATTATATTTCATCAAATATATATATATATATATATATAACTTATTTACTTTTATTAAAAGTTGGTAATCCGCGGGTTGACCCGCCAATCCGCGGACAAAATTTTTAAATTTGAAAATGTATAATCTTTTATTCAACTAAAATTTGATTAAACTGAATAATATATGTCCATTTTTAAAAATTCGAATCACAACCTATGCATAATAAAATATAAATTTTTATTGATTATATGTATTATATAATAATTTAAAACTAAGATCAAATAAAGGTGAAAGGAGAATCATATTGTTTTCAATATATCGGTTTAAATTAGGTAAAGATATTTTAGAAAATATGAAATTAATGTTACTTTCCATACTATTAAAATCAAAATATTAATTATTTATTTTTATTAGTTAGGTGAGTATTTGGATGTAGGAATAGGTTAAGTGATGTTTGGTTACAAAATTTACTTAAATATGTATTTTCCTTTTTAATAGTATAGATATATATATATATATATATATATATATAGTGGCGGATCTATCAGTCAAATTTATATGGAGAACAATACTAAAGAATCTGAAACTTGTTTTAATTTCAATAAATATATTAGAAGTGTAACTAAAAATCTACATT
Organism: Cardamine occulta; assembly: GCA_028015245.1. NCBI lineage: Eukaryota > Viridiplantae > Streptophyta > Magnoliopsida > Brassicales > Brassicaceae > Cardamine > Cardamine occulta. The sequence continues at coordinate 8,603,732 of CM051384.1, forward strand.
AAATTTAAAATGGAGCATGGGGTACTTGCCTCACCTCCCAATGCTCTACGTCCGCCACTATATATATATGTCTCAAGAACGTAAGTAAGCCTCTCCTCTCTAAGAACTTCTATAGGCAATGAGTTATATATATATTTTGAAAATTCAATGGGTTATATATTGATGCCGAATATGTTTTAATATGATAATTTTAAAATTTAAACTAAATAAACACAACAAAATCAGAACATAGTTCCATGATTGAATATAAACTAAACTTTTATGACGTCAAAAAGGAATATTTTCTTTTAAACTCTTATAGCGAGGTTTGCAATATTCCCCTCCATGTATATTTACTGGCCAATCCACCACGGCCACGCCATGCATGGTATTTCAAATAAGTTTTAAAAAATAATTATTAAAAATCCACAAAATTTAATTAATCTAAATCAATTTTAATTCAAAGCATACTTAAAATTCTTCGATTTGATTAACAGAAATCCAAAATAACACATAAGTATTTAGCACTAGCTAGCTAGGCAGAAAACATTCACTAATATTATAAAATAGGGGAAAAAGTAATTGTATCTATATTTAAAAAAACAAACAAAAGAAGTGAACTATTTGTTCAATGTTTTCGAGGGAGAAACTGGCTCTCTTCCATCGATATACTAATTTAGTAAGACTAGGGTCTATGATTAATTATAGAAAAACCAAGTAAAAGAGAGAGAGAGAGATTAGTTTGTAGAGAAACCTCGGCCTATTTGTAATTCGTATAGATACCTGGTGGCCACTTATAAATCATGGATCTTTGGACTGCCTCAAACGCGTCACCTAAACTCTCCATATGTTGCTTCACGGACGATATACTGACTCCATAGAACACCGGAACAACCACAAAATCGTCGTTGTTACGGTATGAATACTCGAGAATTTGTTTCTCCAAGCATGGCATATGAAACGCATAATTTTTGGAGAAAACTACCACGAAGACCCTTAACTTGGAGAATGGTTCATGTTCCATCTCCCTCTCTACAGCTTCAACGTGGCTGCTTTTACCTTCAACGAACCCAGAGATTCCTTGTCGGTCGAAAGCAGCGATGAGGTAGCTGATGAAAGAGAAGATTGATGAATCATTGTTGTCGAAACTGATAGAAACGGTGTGCTTAACCGCATCGATGTTGATATTGTTGTCCATGCAATGATTGTGAGCATCAAATGACAAGGAGTACGTTTTGTATTTTTACGATATTTTAGATTGTTCTAACATTGTTTCCTTGTTGGTTTGGAAATGACCGAAAGTAGATTTTTTTTTTAAGTATTTTTTTCTTTCTTTCTATATATTGAGGTAAAAGGTCTTTTAGTTGGGGATTGATATATATAGAGGAATATAATAATTTGGAAATTAACATTTCTTAGAAATTTACATTCACGGAAACTTTAAGCAACTAAAACTTTAAAAATGAATAATTATTATGACTTTCGTTTGTTAATGTTTATAGATAGTGGTCAACTACTTTGATATATTTTGTAGAAAAGTAAATATATATTTTGTTCTTTTTAAAAAGTCAAAAATTTCATATAGGGACCGATAAGTTAGGACTTTTACTTTAAACTTCTCTGTAGGCTTTTGTCTGTAAAGACTTTGGCTGTAAAGACTTTTAGCTGTAGAAACTGTTGATGTACAATAGCTTGATTGGTAACAAACTTTAGAAGTTGTCACAGATTTTATTATACCGTATTTAAATCGAAGTAATGACATAAACTCATAAATAAATTTTATTATTTAATAAAATTTTAGGGAACAAAATATAAAACTTATAAATAATTACTAACCAAAAATTTCATCAAGAAATTGGACAAACTGAATAAAATTATAACATTTTACTAATCTCTAAAAATAGTAATTGATTTTTTCCTGTTTTTGAATGATTCTTGATCGATTATTACATTAAGTCATTGACAATTACTAGTTAGTCATATTTTTATTGTTTATTTTGAATAATAAATAATAAATTATTTTGAATAATGAATAATCAATTATTTTGAATAATAAATAATTAAAAATTGTTTTGAATAATTTTATTTTCTTTACGTGTGATTTTTAGTTTATTCGTTGTATGTATAAGTTTTTTTTATCAAATCTTATATTTATTTATTGGCTGTAATTTATTATTTATTTTGAAATATTTAATTAATTATAAAAAACCTCATTTATTACGTGACTAAATTTTCTAAAGCATAAAAAGTCTCATTTTTGAGACTTTAAAAAAGTAAAATGAGACTTTTAGAAAAAGGTAGTTAGACTTTTAAGATTTAAAAAAAAAAATTTAAGTATGATTGGTTGGAAAATAAGTTTGAAGACTTTAAAGTTGTTTAAAGCCCTCAAAGTCTCCAACCTATCAAACCCATAGTTTCAAATTTAGAAAACAAAGAAGATTTTAGGGCAATAGCTACTATGAAACAAAAATTAATTAAGAAAATAACCTCCTATAAACATGAGATGTTTATGGAAATGACACTAGAACTCTTCATTTTATCACACGTCGCTCATCTTCATTTCACGCTATTTTTTTGAAACCTTGTTATTTATGTTTTTTTTAATTTTCAGATCTCTGTTGAAGTCTTTCGTTTTATCCCATGTCACTCATCTCCATTTTATGCTATTTTTAAAAATTCCTTATAATTTCCGTTTTCCTTCGTTTTCTATATCTCTGTCGAACTTTTTCTTTTTGTCATCCTAATACGATATTTCAAGTTATCTATTGTTTTTTGAAACATGTTATCTATCATTTAGTGTGTTCTTTACAAACTTTTTGCTAAGTAAGTTTCAAGTTTCAAATTGAACTCTGATTTGGTTTTCTTTCGTTTAGTGTGTTCTTTACAAATTAGAGAGAAATTCAGTCGTTCATAATACAGGGACTGGAAACTTGAGGATTGGATTCACCCGATGAAAATTTATATTTAAATATTTCTTTTGTTAATATAGAAAGATATGTCATATAAATGTTTCGAAATATTGGGATATAGATTATATTGTCATTGTCAACATGTAGAATGTGGAGGTTCTAGGAGCAAATCCATTCAATGAACAGGTACTCTCTTATCAGCATTTATTTATTTAATCGATTTAATGGTTTTGTTGAACAAAAAAAGATTTAATGGTTTAAATATATATATATATATATATATATTGTATATATTTGGTATATCAGTAACGATGTAAACAAATTTCCACATTGTTTGGAGAATCAACTGTGGTTTTGTTTCTTATTCGTTCTTTAGTTTGGGATTGATTGCTATTTGTTCATGGTTTCTTAGTTGGTTGGCGATTCGTTCTTAGCTTCAACACGAGGTTCTTTGGTTTCTGGTTTTTTCTTTTGTGGGGAATTCAAATCTAATACAAATTCTTTGAATAAGGTTATTGCACTATTATTCTTCATGGTGGTGGCGACAAGCAACTAATCAAAGGAAGATGTGAGGAGGTATGATTGATTTCTTACAATGTCTCTATTTGTTTTTAAACTTTTCATGAAAGCTCTGTTTTTGTTTATTACATACTCAAGTTATTATTTATATTTTCTATCTTTACATCTCATCTGTTATGTGTTGAGCAGAAGATCAAGGGTGAAGACCAAGAGATTAACAATGAAGCCCAAGAGACCAAAAGTCCAAGAAGTGTGTGATTTGGACCTAGTGAACAGTACCTACGAAAATGAGTTTATTAATTTGTGGTTAATGTTTTTAGTCACATGTTAATTATTCTTGGCCACATGTTTTGGCTTTAATACTTGAGATATTTTTTCCTTCTTGTAACTAGAGATCTGATCGAAATTGTTGAAAAAAGAGTGAGAGGAAAAAGTTTCTCCATCATCTTCTTCCTTGTGTTTTCTTGTTCCGAAATTCTGATCTAAAAGGCTACAAAGTTTTTCTTTGTTTTTCTACATGGTATCAGAGCAATAAGTTCCTTGTGACCTTATTTCTTTAAGTTTTTTCGTTGAATTAAGGCTTTGGGATGGAGAATCTCAAGTTCAATAAAAAAGATATATATATATATATATATATATATCACATGTTTCTAAATTATTAACTTAATAAGTTTCCAAATATAAAAAATAAGTTTTTATTGCGTAACAGAAACAGCCATTTCCATCGCATTTTCAAATTACAGTTTTTCGAAAACGCAAGCGCATTTCCAAGACTTTCCGTTTTTAAAACGTTTATGAAATGGGAAACGTAGTTTGGAGAGAGTTTCCATGCTACTTATCTTATAAGTTGCAAGTATGCAAAACTCAGCATTTCTGAATTCTCAATTCATTGTTTTCCCCACAATATATTGTCATAAATGTTTTTTTGTTCATCCATATTTATTTGTAGTTTTCACACTGGTAACTTATATGATGTTCGGTTTTCTAGCATGCATGCCAAATATTTCTTACTACAAATCTAATTTTATAGTTTCCTGTTAAATTTTTGATCTCGTAATTTATTGAATATTGTTAATTAATTAATTATTAAATATGATGATAAAGTTATTACAAACACATTTATGCGTTATAGATCAATCTATTTACCCCATTTGATCCATAAAATTAAATAAATTTATGGGATAATTCGATCTATTAAATTTGATAGATTCATGGGTTAATTGAAACAATTTAGTCTAAGATTTATTTATACTCGACCAATTATGATAATGAATTAGGTTGGATTATACTCAATTATTATTTTTTCATTCAAACAATTAGAAAGGAGATTAATTAATATAATAAGATTAAAATATATAAATCTAAATTTGAAAGAAATGTTTAAATTTTATTGAAAACCAAATGATACTTAACATATATTAGAAAAATACAAAGTAAAAAATTAATTTTATTATATAGAAATTTTCTTTTTCATTGGCTTTCTTTTTTTATTAAGAAAAAAATAACACAATTTTTTCACAAATGTCAGAATTTAATCGATCAACTGACACATTTCTTGATCATGTTCATAATAATTTTGACACGTGTCGACTTCTCGTGAAATGGTTTAAGGTTTATATAATAAAATTAAATATATCTATTTTATTTGTAAAATTCCAATTGAAAATTTCTTAATTTATCACTATTATTTATTCTTATTGTGACATCTTAAAAAAAATGGTGTAAATTATATGTAAATAAAATTTTGCGCAGAAGCATAGATAATCTCCCGATATTTTTGTGTGTGCAAATACTGATTAGATTTAAAGCTTTCATTACAAATTTTTCTTTAAGCCTCCTTTGCTAAAGAGTTCGCCTGACTATTGACATTCCTCGGAACAAAGGAGAACGAGACAGAGAAAAACTTCGACGAGAGATGTGAGATATCATGGAGGATTCCGTGAAGTTTCTTTGAGGGTGACTTCGAGATGATGGCCTTGATTACCTTTTGGGAATCGGAGGCGATTAAAATCTTGGTGATGGATCGTTTGGTAGCTTCCTCGAGAGCGAAGAATATTGCATTCGCTTCAGCTACCAAAGGTGATCGACACGAGTTTGAGGTTGCAGATTGGTGGATCGGTTATGAATTTGGCATCCGTGTGACACACTATTCGATATGTTTCAACTATGTTCTCGATCAATCTCGGCCTTTGCGCTGGCGTTCTCACTCGATATATAAAGTAATAATAAGCAAATAAATTTAGTTCCACTTTATTTTCTTCTGAAGCCTTTTTAATGAGTAAAATAAGTTGTATGTTCTTTTCTAAGTTATAATATCTTAAAACAAAAATAAAAAGAGTTGGAGGAGGAGGATATAAACATCACTTTAGACTTTGGAGGTTATTATCCCGTGAGATTAATTTCCTTAGTGAGTATGTAATTCAAAAAGGATTAAGCAAGAAAGAAAGAAAATAATAATAATAATGACGTCAAAAAAAAAACACAAGGTGGGACCCACTAAGTTGGCGTTCCCTCCTCGTTTCTTCCCTTCACGTCTACCGATGCTCACAAGTTGCAACCCATTTTCGATTCTAATAGATCTCCTATTTCATCTCCGGTCTCGATCCTTCCTCTAAGTCAACGCTTAGATCGCTTCTTCGAGCTATACTCTTCGATTTTGTGGAAATATGTCAAAGTTTCAAAGCAATTTCAATCAGAAGATTGATTATGTATTCAAAGTAGTCTTGATCGGCGACTCTGCGGTTGGTAAATCTCAGCTTCTCGCTAGATTTTCAAGAAACGAATTCTGTATCGAATCTAAAGCAACGATCGGTGTTGAGTTTCAGACAAGAACACTTGAAATCGATAATAAAACTATCAAAGCTCAGATATGGGACACCGCTGGTCAAGAACGGTAAATTTTCTAAACCAAATATTTATTATTCATGGCAAATAATCATAGATCCTTGTTGAAATCTTTTAGGAATATGAAACTTTTGAAGTTTCAGCTAGACTTTAATAATACCGGCGTAAATCACTAATTCTATATAGTTGAACTAATGACTTTTAAAATTTTCGCAAGAACTACCAAATTTTTCGTAAATCACTTATTATATTTCGTTCGGATGTGTGTAATTGAGAATTTGATATCAATATTTTTGCACTATTTTTTGTTGGAGATCCTATAACCCTTAAAACTTTTAAAATCTTTTAGGAATCTGATTTTTTTGTTGTTTGGATTTTTTTTTTTTATAAACCTTGGAAGTCTCGGCCGGCCTTTAATTAATAATAGCATGTTTAAGGGTAAATCACTTTTTATATAGTTGAACTAGTGACTTTAAATATTCGCAAGAACCGCCAGATTATCAAATATTTCGTTCGGATGTGTGTAATTGAGATCAATATTTTGCACTATTTTTTGTTGGAGATCTATAAGAGTTAAAACTTTTAAAATCTTTTAGGAATCAGAATTATTTTTGTTGCTTGTGTTTGTTGGTTTTTTCCGCTAAACCTTGGAAATTTTGGACCAGCCTTTAGTAATTAACATGTTTACGACGTAAGTCACTTATTCCAAATATGGTTGAACTAGCGACTTTGAATATTTTCAAGAACTACTAGACTACTATTTATTTCGTTTGAATGTGTGTAATTGAGATCAATATTTTGCAACTATTTCAATTATATATGTAAATCTATCTGACTATGAAGACTTTGATTAGGTATAGAGCGGTAACGAGTGCATACTACAGAGGAGCAGTAGGGGCAATGCTAGTTTACGACATAACAAAAAGACAGTCATTTGATCATGTAACGAGATGGTTAGAAGAATTGAGAGGACACGCTGACAAAAACATTGTGATTATGCTTATAGGAAACAAGACTGATCTCGGCACACTTCGAGCTGTACCGACCGAAGATGCTAAAGAATTTGCTCAAAGAGAAAACCTCTTTTTCATGGAGACATCAGCTCTGGATTCGAGTAATGTTGAGCCATCTTTTCTAACGGTTCTGACTGAAATCTATAGAATTGTGAGCAAAAAGAATCTTGTTGCAAATGAGGAAGGAGAATCTGGTGGGGACTCTTCACTTTTGCAAGGAACTAAGATTGTTGTTGATGGAGAAGTGACTGAATCTAAAGGAAAGAGTTGTTGTGGAACTTCATAGAATCATATTCATGATCTTTTCTCTTCTTCTTTTTTTCTGTTTTCTTGTGATATCATTTTCTGCTCTTTCATTGTTTAAATAATGTGTCTACTTTGTATGTAAGCTATTGATGATAGAGTTGAAAGAGTTAAACATGATATACTGAATTGAGTTTGTGTTTATTCAGGATACATACACAAGTTATTTCGATTATGACAATTGAAGCTAAACACTGTTGCCCAAAGTGGTGATACACCCACCATTTTCCGCAAAGCATTCAACAGAACCCAACCAGTATGTGAACTTCAGGTCAGGGTTCTCTGCTCTTTTCGCTAGTGCTAAGATGGTCAAAAAGTTATAGGCGTGCTATAAAAATGGGAACATGCATAGTTTAACAAATGGGAGAATTGGAAATAAGTGATACTTTTTTTTGTTGTGATTTGTCCATCTATACCTTTTTAAATTAGCTGCTGTTAATACCTTAACTATCTCCTTTTAATAGATTTAACTTGTTATGAAAGTCAAGAAACACGAACACGAATCTTACACATACGTAAAATCATTCGTAAATATAATTTGTGTGGAGTCCACCACACGCACAGTAACATATTTTTTATGTTTATATAGACGAACAATTTCCTTCATTTGTAACACAACACATTTTCATAATAAAAGATAAGGTGAATTGAGTGATAGGATAGTTTTTTTAAAAGTAATTGTATTAGAGGGTGAGTTACTATTTACAATTAGGATAACCGGTAACTTTTACTATTTGGTATTGTTGTAATTACCCTCTTGCACTTCGATTCTCCTTCTATTTGCATCAGATGCCTTCAAGTTATGTTTTTCTCATATAAATGATTCATAATAAATATGTAATATCATCATATTAATACCTATAACTAGGGAATGTCCCATGCATTGCATGTGTTTGAATTTAATATTTTGAAATATGTAAATTGTTTATGCATGGTTTTTTTATATCTAGGGAATATTTTATATTTTGTAACTAATTTAATATTTTTGTGAGAAAATAGTTTCATGTTAATATTTTACTTTGAATGATGAGAAAATTATAAAAACAATGTGTGTGTAATGTAGTCAACTTTCTCATATAATCGAATTATTAGTGAAGGAGCGAAAGAGAACTCGAAAAAGGCCAAGAGGTATAGGAAAGATCGACAATGTCACATGAAAGAGATATAATTTGTTTTAGTTTTGATATAATTTATTTAAATCTAAATAAAAAAGAATGATGTTTTGATTTTAAAATTCATAATATTTAAAAAGAGAATAAAATGTTAACTTGTGTCATAAAATCTTGGTTATGGCTGGAATCAGCTGGCTAGTGTGAGGATGATTGTTCACATATCTTCTACCATTTATTTCCCTCCAAATATGATAGATAGAGGCTTGAAACACCAATCTGATCAACATGCTATCAAGAGTATGAAACTGGAAAAAACTGTGGCATCAGAGAGTTCTATTTCAATGTGGGTTTCTTTTCCGTCCAAGCAATTTGTAAGTAAGCTCATACCAGATTGTAACTATGTGTAGGCACACGAAGAAGATGTAATCCCAAGATTCATTTGGTTCTTGGCAGAACAGACATTGTTGAGGCTGACCCTACTACCTCATTCTTGACCTGGTAGAAAGTCGATCTTTAATTGCGAGTTAAGTAATAAAAGAGTAGTTTGGTATCGCTTGAGGGAACCAAATCGTTTTACTCAAGAATACCTTTACGTTACTTTGTCGGATATGATAAACTCAAGAATACCTTTACGTTAATTTTAACAATAAAAAACTATAGAAAAAAATATTTGAATTTTATTAATCTTTTAATCTATTAATAAAATTTTAATGTCGTAAGCAATTAGATATTTGAATTTTAATTAAAAACTGTTATGTGTCGTAAAATTGATGGGTGATTCTCTTAAACCTATTATGTTTTTTTTTTTTTGATGATAAAGATCTCTGAAAATATTAATAGATATGTCAATAATATTTTTAAAACTGTTATGTGTCGTACAAATTTTTAGATTATTATTTCTTGGAAATTTTTTCATTGATTTAGATTGACATTTTGTTTATAAAATTCTTAAGGAGTTAGAAATTAGATAATAACCTTCAATTGGAAAATCTGACTGAAAGATATTAACCTTCAATTAAAAAAATCTGGTTGAAAGAAATACAGAAATAAAAAATAAGTAAGATAAAGTTGCAAAAATGATAATGATGAAGCATTGACCTCTTATTTATTGGGAACGAAACATAAAGGGAACTTTATATAAATTTGTCCTTATTTTGTGTTTTTTTTGGAATGTTTTAATTTTTTAGTTAGAAAGTAGAGAATCTAAAAGAAAAAAAATTGGAAAGGAGAAAATGTGTCATATTTATAGTGAATATGTGTCAGCATTTCAGAGCTCCTAAGAAGTGTAACATCACTTTATTAGATAAGATTTATTTTAGAAAAAAATAAATGGCAAATATCGAGAAACTCCAGTTTCCGGCTATAGATATCACTGGAGCTAACTACATATCTCGGACTACCATTGCCGAACTGCATTTAGAATCTCTTGGGTTGATGAAAACCATAAAAGAGATTAATACGTGAACGGTCCAATAAAAGGCAAAATCAGTGATTTTCCTTAGAAGGCACTTTGATGAAAAATATCATATATGACTACACACATATGAGAGATCACAAAGAGCTTTGAAAGTCCCTAATAGGTCGATTTGACCATTAGAGAGAAATAACTCTTCCACTTGCTCGGGACGAATGTCAAAGTCTAAGGTTCCAAGACTTTGACAATGTGATGAATTACTATTATGTTATGTTAGGGTTAGTGGCAAAATTGAGGTATTGCGGTGAAACCATCACTGAATCTCAGATGCTTGAGAAAGCGTACACTACATTCCACAAAAACCACATTACTCTGCAACAACAATATATGTTGCATGTGTACAACAAATTTTTGGATTTGTTTGTGGCGCTTTTAATAGCTGAAAACAATATTCTCATCACATGTCCTGACCCACTAGATCAAAAGCACTTCCTAAAGTGAATGCTTTGAATGTTAAAAATCTGGTGGGAAAAATAAAAAGTTTTGAGGATGTGGCCGCCGAAACTATCATGGACGTGGGGAAAACTACAACCCACATTACTGAAGTTTGTTCCACTAGAATCGCTCTGAACAAGTTTAAAAGAGGAAAGAAGTCCAAGAAACACTTACCAGAAACGTGAGAGTGCTTGTTTCAGATGCATAACTAAGGGACATTGGTCCCAAGTATGTTGAACTCCTGCACATACTTGGGACCAAAGAGTCTTTGGCAGACTCTTTGTGATCTGTACAAAGAGTCTGCCAAAGGCAATGGAGAGGCAGTGAACATCGCAGAACACTATGAGAATACAACCCACCTTGATGCATCCGACTTGACTAATGATCTTGATGAGGTTGACACACTATTTTACATGCAGGGACACTTATTCATATAAGGCCAATTACATATCATAAATATTCCCCATTATATTTAGTGCTTGTTGAGAACCAAATATCTTTCATCAAAAATATTTGGTTATGCAGTATATGTGCATATTGCACGTCCACGATGTATTAATATGAGACCACAAAGAAGGTTGAGAATTTAGGTGGATTGTGATTCTCTATTATAAGATACCTAGAACCACGGACAGGTGATATGTTTACGGCATATTTTGCCAATTGTCATTTTGATGAAAAGAATTTCCAGTTTAGGGAGAGAAAATAAAAAGGTAGATAAAGATATCAAATGGTCTGTGCCATCGGTGTTACTCCTTGATCCTCCTACAAATCACTCAGAACTACAAGTTTGAAGAATTATGCATTTGCAGATACTAAGATAGTAACTAAGTCATATATACCAGCTGCAAATGCCCCTGCCCGAATCAAAATTCCACATGAACGTGAAAAGTAGGTGATACACATGAGTCTCAAACATGCTTTAAGTGTGGTAGACCAATAGGCTCTAAAGATAAAAATCCTAGAAAAAGAAAAGAATTTGAAAAACATGATGTTCTTACAATAATAGAAAATGTTCTGGAACAAACAAATCATGATCCTAAAAAAAAATGGAACATCATGAATCTGAAGATATCATCATATTTCTATCAACTACATCCAAAGTGGAAAAATATGGAATTGAATAAAATGGATGATGTTTTCTCATATCATGTTTCAAAGGAATAAGTGAACAAATGAAGAACCAGAACCAAAGTCAGTATATGAATGTCAGAAGAGACATGAATGGATAAATAGTACGATACAATGCAAGTTGAACTTGATTCACTAAACAAAAAAAGTGTATTCAGACCTATAGTGCTCATACGTAAAGGTGTAAAACCCGTCGGTCATAAACTTCCTTGTTGGAAGTTTGAGGATCTCACTATAGTTTATCAGAGATGGTTATTCAGTCTCGATCAAGTTCTATCTATGTCTTTGCCTGCATCTTAGGTTAATAATTTTCCTTTTATGTACTATGATAGAGCTGTTTTATTTTAGGGGTTTAGTATTTAGCTTTTAGTATCTAGATCAGTTTGGTTCTTCTCGATCTTTGATGTGGTTCATGTGTTGTGTTGTTTCGTTTGTGAGATTGTATTGCTACTGCGTTTATCCTCTTTTGTCAGTGATTACCATTGTCTTAGTTAGATCGCATCCTTCATCATCACTTTCTTCTGAAGTTTTGGTGAGTTGATTAAGCGGTTTTTTAACATCCTCCACTCAAAATACACAAGCATAATTCGGTTAGATCATGGATTCATTCTGCGAGTCCTTATTTTGGTTGTCTTCTTGAAACCCATGTTCAAGAACATAATTGTTAGTCGATTGTATCATTGGTTTTTCTTGGCTGGAATATTATTCCAAACTATGATTTCCATCATTTAGGCTGTATTTGGTTTATATGGTCAAATAAGGTTACTGTTTTGCATGCATATAAGAGTGCGCAACCCATCACAGTTTGGGTTTCTACTCCTTCTGGTGATCAGTTCCTTTGCTCTTGTGTTTATGCTTCAAATTTCCAGTGTGATCGTCTATCTCTTTGGGAGGACCTTAGGCGTATTGAGAATCAATATGATCAAGGAAATGCGCCATGGATAATTCTAGGGGACTTTAATGTGACTTTGGCTTTGTCTAAGCATTCTAGACTTAATGAGTACTTGGGAGATCAACTTGGGATGCAAGATTTTCAATCTTTTGTCTCCGACTGTAGCTTAATGGATCTTGGTTACGTGGGGCCAAAGTTCACGTGGTGGAATCAAAAAGAAGGTGATCCTATTAGAAAAAAAACTAGATCGGGCACTCATCAATAATGCTTGGAGCTCACTTTTTCGCGATCATATGCAGAGTTTGAAGAGAATGGTATTTCTGATCACTCTCGTTGTCGTATCCGCCTAACAAGCAATGTGGCTGGTTTAAGGCATCTGTTTAGGTTTTTCAACTTTCTTACGGATCATCCAGAATTCCTTAATTCATTCTATCAAGTGTGGTCTCAGACAGAGCCTCTGTTTCATTCTAGATCAGCTCTCCATCGTCTTCACCGTAAGATTAAGCTGTTGAAACCAGTTCTCCGGGCACGGAATCGAATTCGTTATGGAGAATTACACATCGTACCCGTGAAGGTTTTGAAGTCCTCCGCGAAAAACAGAAACATGCCCTTCATTCTCCTGATCCTCAATCCTTTGCTGAAGTTAATAATGACTCTGTTACTTGGAAACATTACGCGAGTGTGGAAGAGAAATTCTTTTGGCAAAAGTCTAGAATAAACTAGATGCATGACGGGGACCAAAACACGGTACAACCCACAAGCAAATTAGATTACTAGCAAGTCCAAGTCAAGTAACAAGCAAAAAAAAATTATTTTGATCACTCTCGTTGTTGTATCCGCCTAACAAGCCCTGTGGCTGGTTCAAGGCATCTGTTTAGGTTTTTCGACTTTCTTACGGATCACCCAGAATTCCTTGATTCATTCTATCAAGTGTGGTCTCAAACAGAGCCTCTGTTCCATTCTAGATCAGCTCTCCACTGTCTTCACCGTAAGATTAAGCTGTTGAAACTAGTTCTCCAGGCACTGAATCGAGAGTGTTATGGAGAATTACACATCGTACCCGTGAAGGTTTTGAAGCCCTCTGCGAAAAACAGAATCATGCCCTTCAGTCTCCTGATTCTCAATCCTTTGCTGAAGTTAATGATGCCTCTGTTACTGGGAACCATTACGCGAGTGTGAAAGATAAATTCTTTTGGCAAAAGTCTAGAATAAACTGGCTGCATGACGGGGACCAAAACACAGCTTTCAACACAATCCGCAAGCAAATTAAATTACTAGCAAGTCCAAGTCAAGTAACAAGCAAAAAAAAATTATACTACTTGCTTTCTTACTTGTTACCCGTTAAAAATTAGTTAATACCCGTTACTTGATATTTATTTATAGTAACTTGTTAATAAAATACTAATGGTTAAATTATTATAATAGATTAATTCTAGTTAAAATTATTATGAATTTTTATAATTTTGATTTGGCTCATAAATACTAAAATGCCAACTCCATCTTGCGATATAAGAGAAAACTTATCTTTGCGACAAAACTCATTAATCTTGGATATTATGTATGAAATAGATTTTTTATTTATTTGATTTTAACAAGTAACAAAACGGATCAAATAACTTGCAACTAGTCAAATTTTGGACGGGTACTTATTTAACAAAGTACTCGTTTTGGATAAGTCAAATAATAAGGCAAAAGGTCAATTACTTGTACAAACCAAGTCGAGTCACAAATACTTTGAAATTACTTGTCTCGTGTGCACACCTAGTTATAAGTTGTTATATCCGAATCCAGCGACTCTAGACAACTATATTTTATTTTAATAATTTCCAACGTAGGACAGAAAATATAATGGTTTTGCTACGAATTGGCCGTAAGAAACTATCACAATGACATTATAACTGACATTTGAAACGTCAAACTTAAACAAATACATGTCCCATAGTCAACCAACTTCAGAGTTATGAAAGTCATCTGCTTCAACAAAAGCAGAGCTTTCAGACCTTCAGAATCAGAACCTGGTTCTTCATGGCTGATCCGTAAAGTTATGAAAATCCTGTCTTTCCTTTTAAATTGATAACAGAGAGCTCTTGTTCAACATATTCTCCTGCGGGTATCGCCGGATAGTTACTTGCTAGTGATGATTCCGCGAAATGTCCCAAAGGTTTCAACTCAGCATCAGAGGCAATGTGCGCAAACAACTACGAAAACATATCTTTCCAGATAAGCCAAAAGGGTTTAGTTTATTGGGAAACATATAAGAAGATTGGTTTAAGACTTACAGTTGACGAAACTCTCCATAAGCTTCGGTTTTGTTCTTTTGCTAATTTGATTGCATCCTTAGTCTTACTTGTGACAACCACTTCATGCATTCCCGCAATGCATTCTCCACCAGTCAACCATTCTATCTGGGACACACGAGCACCAAATGTTAGCTAATGTAGTAGAACATTAAAGTAGTTCGCACGGATGTTTGTAAACAAAATGCAGTAACATCGCCATACCTGTTTTCCCGTTTGAATTAAGAGGCAGCCTACGGGAACTTTAACAGCAACTTTTTCACCATTCTTTAACCAAATATATAGACCAGGGAATCTACTTCTTCCATGAATTGTTAGAAAATTGAGATCATAGTGATATCCTGCAAATATTGTGCCTTCCTCATTGTAACAACTAAGATCACTTCCCGTTGGAGCAAGAAGATGAGGACCCTGAGATTCACAAGAAGGATACTCATAAAGTTAAGAAATCACAATCCAAGCATTACCCCAGTTCCATTAAACCATTCATCCAAAACTTAAACGAAATGTAGCATGAATTTACCTGTTTCATAAGTGATGTAAATGCATCCTTGGGCAAACCAAACCCGATTGCAGCCATTTCCGCAACAACCTAACAAGTTAACAAAAAAATCATCACCTCGTAGTTACAGCTAAACAAGCAACAGATTCAATCTTCCGCAATAGTGCCTCACCTCAACAGCTGATATCATCTTATAACCCCATGAGTCCATTTCTTCTTTCCACTCTGGAAAACCTTCTGGTATAACAGGCTCAGAATTAAGCTCCTAAAGGAAGTCAATTTAAATTAACTACAAATTTCATATATAATAGCAAATCTAAGTGATGTATTGAGATCATACCTTAAACCGCGTGTTTGATGGTCGAGGACCAACTCTCCACATATATCTCCACTTATGATCTGGTCCTTTAGGAATGTGTGGTTTGTATTCATTAGGCATTGTCTTGAACGTTTTTTGCATCTCTTCATCAACTAAGCTTCTTGGTACTTCAACTCCTTCTGGTGTCACACCAACCTGTTAAAATCCACAAAATCGCCAATTAAACTAACATATCCACATAGCACTGAATAAAAATTGTAGTAGATTTTACAAGATGAAAATTTTAACCAACACCATATGATTCGAATCGAAACGAACCAAAAATACTCGATCCAAAGCCAAATTTAATATCGTTTAAATGGATATATGCAACCAAATCAAAAAAACAAAACCGATGTAAACTCAAAATTTCTTTTGAGATTTAAGGATATTTTTGATTAAAAACCTGAATCCAAAACCGAAATCCATTATTCATAAACCAAAAATCCAGAACACCAAAAAATCTAAACAGAAACCGAACCAAAATCTGGATTGAACACCTCTGAGATTAGACAAGACTAAGATCTGTGTCCAAAATCGTTACGTAAGTTCGAACCCTAATTATCCATAGTGAAGACTGATTTTGGCTTAATTCAACTTCTAGTAATAGAAAAATTACAGAATCAGCTCTAGTTGTAACAAAATCGAAATCAAAAGCCCAAAACTCGATTCAATTGAATAAAAATGAAAAGATTGGATTAGAAATTAGAGAACCTGATAGTGAAGATTAGGTCTTTCTTGCAATCGTTTGAAATCATCAGGCATCTGGAAAAAAGTCTCCATCATATCGATGAATCGATCATTGTCTTGAGCGCTACATCGTGGATCTTTGATAAGGAGAGCTCCGGTTTCTCTCAGGATCCGACTCACTTCTCGGCATGAATCGAGAAGATCAGTTCCTAAATGGTCACCGGAAAATTCAAGGTAACGTGACAAATCTACAACAGGCAATTCCATTACGATTCTACGGGAATAGATTGTTTCTTTACGTTTCTCTTTGTGTGTTGGAGTGTGATATGGCGGGAGATAGTGTAGATTTTGATGCCTGTTTTGGTCCCTTCGTATTCATTGTATCTATAGAGAAAATGGTTGTAGACAAACTTGGTATTTGTTGAACAAAAAAAAATTGAAATCATTATTTGACCAAAAAAGAATATATTGAAAGCGTTCTATAATTTTTTTCTTCCGACGTACTTAGCTTCGAATGAATGCGAAGAATAGATGGATCCGGTGAATAGAATTGACAAAACTATTTACGGATTACACCATCCAAATTTTAGGACAGATAACAATCCACTTTGGATTAAGTTTAATTTTTATAAAAACGGTCTCTAGTTGGTCTGCAGCAGATTTCTTTTATTTTTTTCGACCGCACATTGGTGAACAAAAAACAGTTTAAGGTGCAAATGGTTTTGTCCATCTTATGCGTTACATCCATTTGAAGTTTTAAGTATATGATCGAGTAATAGTGACTCAAATATCAAAAATTGCTATTCGAAGTATATTTTGAAAAAGATGTATGCCATGGATAACAGATAGGATATTGAATGGATTAAATTTAGATTCATGTTTGGATAATTATGAATATTTTTACATTATTAGCAATGATTTAAAATAATAAAATGTATTGGATAATTTATTTAAGAGCATTTTTAATATTGTTTGCACATATAGAATTAAATAAATTTAATTATACAACCTACAATTTTATCTATGGACTAGTTTTTTTTATCTAAATGGGTAATTTACATTATTTTTACCTAAAGGCTAAAACATTTGGGTAATTAGCTAAGGTATTTGCCTATTTTTTTGTTGAAATATTAAATTTATTATTCAACAAAAAAGAGTTTATGTACAATGAATCATAGAAGAATAGAAATACATAAAATTACAACCATAATTTGGAACAAGTAAAAATAGAGCTTAGTGAAATCCTCGTACTTTTGAGGAATCCTTGTCTTGCGAGGAAGCTCAATCAAGTCCTATTGAAAAATTGATAACATGGAAGTATTAGATACTTAGTCTCCATCGTTTAGATATTGGATTGATGGCTCATAGAAATCATCTGATTCTACTACATGTCTAAGATGATTGTGTTTTCGAAGAGATGATCAGATCGTGCTTCTAGGTGCAAAGTGCTATCGGAAAACACCATTACCTCAGCTTACAGGGATGAAAGCGTTGATATGTGCTATGAAGACTATTTATTTTGTAATCTATATTTCAACTAATATTATTTACACTCTACAAAAATACTTAAAATAAATTTTGTAAAATATTAGAAATAATTAACATTATTTTTAATATATGAAATAAAAATTTAACCTCAAGAAAATAACACTAAAATATATATTTTACAAATATATATTTTACAAATATATTAAATAAAATTATAAAAATTTGGATCCTAAAATTTACTTAATATTTAGGAAGACCAAAGGTGAATGCCTTTTGTTATCCTTCATAGACACGCCTATGCTGAAAGAAGAGGTGACTATGACTTTCAACTACATTTGAGCATAGACATAATCAGGTGGCACAATCATGCCCCATGTTCTTAATCTGTCCCAAGTGAGCAATCTTCCAAACAAGGCAAGCCAAGTAAATAAACAACACATGCTGATTCCTTAAACCAAACAACTTTGGTCCAAGGTAACTGAAGAGATCACACCCGAAGATGGTCCATGTAGCCCATGAAAAGAAACCATGTGTGAATGATCCAGTAGTTGTGTGCCAAAGAAAGCGATCAGAGCCCCGAGGGTTTTCTGGAGGTGATAGACTCGTGATCCTTATTTGTAACATTGTTGCATGCTCCGATCTAGCAGTTGGTAATGACAAAAATCCATTCCTAGTATACACATATAATACTCTTTACTATATTAGTTTTGTAACAAATAACACTAAAAATTATATATTTTTAAAAAACTCATGATTGAGATTTGTCATTTTAAGACAAATCATTCAAAATGCATGATTGAATACATCCATTTAAACACTAAAAGAAAAAGTAAGGTGCAAAATGTATGAAAAGAGCATGTGCAAATTAGACATGGAGATGGATGAGTCAAAAGATAAAACTTTATCATCAAATCATCAAAGTATGCACATTTGTATCTCTATAAACTTCGAAACATTAAGAAACTAAGAGCATCTCCATCCTTAGAGAGACTTAAAAATCTCTCACCAATAAAATAATATTATTTTTGATATAATATTATTATTGAATTAAGATTTTAGTAATAAAAAGAAAATGATCAATAACATTAGGACATGTGGCATAGACGGTTCTCATGGTCTCTCATTGGAGAGACTCTCTTCACTATCTCTCTCATGGGTTCTCATGGTCTTTCATTTCTCTCTCACTGAGAAACTACCAATGAGAGTGATCTAAAAAGTAATTAAAAAAAACAGGAAGGATATATTGAATCAAAGATTTGGAAGGATTTTAAAATTTTCTCAAATCTCCTCTTATTCAATTGGTTATTCCACAAAAAAATTTAAATTCCTACTATACTGGATCTAATAAATGTATTTATTAAAGTTATTCAAAATTCAAGGTTATTATTTTAAACATTTGTAAAATTTATGTGAAATCTCACCTTATTGAAAAACAAAGATTTCACTTAAAAGATATATATCAAAAATAATCCGGAAGGATTTGAGTGACAACATTTACTAAAAATAGTAGATAGAAATACCAATTTGTACTCTCAATTGATGATTCCACAAAATTTCTCTAAACAAAGATATTTAATATTCTGATACATTTTAACAATTCCAAATATGTCATAATAATTGAACCAATCAAAATTAGAAGATGGCTAAAAACAAAACAAATGGTTTGAAAACTATAAAGTTTTGTGGGATTGCTCATGACCGTCGTTTCCATTAAATTAGAAAAAGTATTATAGATTATGGTTAAGACCAAACCAATGGTAATCTTATAAAGAATGAATAAGATTTTATTAAAATCTTAGAGAAAGTTCACATGTGATGACTCCTCCTAAAATTGTTGAACAATTTTATTTCGCCAATCCAAATTTTTTGAGTTTTAATCATCGCATCTCATCATATTTAATAATATTTATTTTTAAACTGTAATGATTTAATGATAATAATTTCTTTGTAATTTTAAATGTTATTTATAAAGATATAAACTTAAATAAAGGGGCATAAAATAATTATCAATTTTTAAAAAAATCTATATAAATTTTCAAATTTACAAACATAAATAGGGTATTGTTTCTAATAATCTCTTTTTAAAAAAATGTTATTTAGAATAATGATTATCTCTAAATTTATGTGTAAATAAAATATTAATTTTACACCAAAAATAAATTGATTTATTTTTAAAATCTTAGATTTTTATAAGTTATTTTATTAATTTTTTTTAAAGAGAAAATGTATTTTACAAATAAGTTATTTAAAAAAAATATTTTTTAAAGAGAAATGATATTTTACAAATTTGTAAACATATATAGGGTATTTTTCCAAAATCTCTCTGAAAAATAGTGGATAAAAACAGGGCCAACAAAATAAATAACCATGGAGGATCAGAAAATTAGTTGTTTTAGCATTGATTTTATTTTATTTTTTCTAGTTTTTTCTCATCTATATTCAAATCTGGACAAAAATTTCCTTCGTAATTTTATCGGGATAAATATTTTGTTAAGGAACCAAAGATTTGGGAGAAATAAATGTCCAATGTTAACGGGTAAGTGTTTTATTAACACCATTAAAAAAATTATATCATGTGACATAAATTCAATGGGGTATAAAATATGTTGTCAATATAGTAATGTATTTATGTATCGGATGATAGATAAAGTTGCTCGCGATAATTTATTTGTTAACATGTAACAATGATTATCAGTATAACACGATATATATCATTTAGTAAGTAAATAAATTATCGCTAAAAACATGATTTATCATTCATCGAATACATACAATACTATGTACACATCATTTTTGATACCACATTAAATAATCACTTAGTTATGATTCCATATATGTCATATGATACAATGTTTTTTTATCGTGATAACAAATTAATTACCCACCAATATTAGAACTATTCTTTTCTAAATATTTGATCGTTAATAAAGTACTTATCCCGTTAAAATGTGTTAAAAGTATTTTTGTCTAGATTTTAATGAGATAGAATGAGGGAGAAATAGATGTGAGAGAGCTAATTAAATGGTCTTATATAGCCATTGTTTATAATTACCCATAAAAATACCACTTTAGGTGATGGTATTACAACAAATACAACTAAAATTAAGATTGAAAAACTTCAACCTACGATCCATCCATCCTCTATCAATCATTTACGATAGCCATCACTAGCTTCTTTTCTTCCCTCTCTCTAATCTCTAAACCAAACTAACGCCAAATCTACCCAAAATAACAGCACAAGCTTTTTCTTTTTCTTTTTCTTATAGCATTGTAGAATTAGTTAAAAAGCCAGTCCCAAACAATAATACTTTTCACTAATCCTACACAATATAATCTCAATTATGTCTGATTGATATATTCATCAAGGATGATCAATGGTTTACTAATACAGCCACAAAAAATAGCCTTTCCAGCTTATTATTATAGCATTTGCAGTGTTCACTGAGAAGATCCAGAAGCTGTACGCCGCTCGGGTTCACCTTGTTCTTCTTTACTGAATTCCTCAAGCAGTTCACGCTGTCTCTGTGTTATATATCTGAACAAAAGAACATAAACATACATAAGAGATTGCGATTTAGAGCCCGAGTATTATTATCATTTGCGGATACAATTTACTTGGGGTTTTTATGGAACTTACGCAGGGATGCTGACGTTGAAATGCACATATTGATCCCCAAATTTAGTCGACTTTCTTGCTCTAATACCTGTTTTTTTTCGTAAACAAAAGCATGTAATCAGAAAAGTACACTTAATTTGTCAATAACCAGTGAGACACTAATTAGCTCAAGTTAACCCCAATCGAATTCAAAAGTTTCACTCATATTTTAGGTATTCTACAACTGAAACTTATCAAAAGAAGTAAAAGAGCTCACCTTTATTTCTTAGCACTACTTTATGGCCAGGTTGGGTTCCAGGACGGACCTGCAACAAAAGAGTTTTCACGTTAGATTGCAGGAGAAGTTCGAAGACCTGCCCTAAACTATACCAAGTGAGAAAACGAAACTCAGAAACTATAACTTATCAGTTAGCTAGCAAGAAAAAATCTCATCCTCTTTTTCATCAAAGAATTCAGAGTCTTTAAATATTTATGCTTTCATTGTCTGGCAAGTGGAGAATGCAATTTCACATTGTAGAACTTGATCACTTAGCCGGCAAACATGTTTAGCTGTTGATAGAACTAGAGTAAAATCTTAAAGCATGAAAAAAAGTGAATAGTTTTCAGAAACCTTCACGACAACATCACCAGTGAGGGTTGGAACTTGAATGGTTCCTCCAAGAATGGCCTGACAAAAGATGAAATATGTAGTCAGTTATCATGAATAATAAAGGCAAAAGTATGTACGAAGTAGGAACTTTTAGCAACAGGATTGAGAAGACCATGTTATCTTACCTGTGTAACATTAAGAACCGCATCTACATGAATATCTGATCCATCTCTACGGAACACAGGATCTTCACGAACCTGAAAAAGAATACAGCCAAGTTATTGAGAACGCAATTAAAATGATTAACTTATGGCTGTCCATTAGAAAGTTGACTTCAGTAAAGTTACCTTAATACTGACAAAAAGATCTCCGGGTTGGTCACCTTCAGGATCAGCCCCACCCACCCTTGCCACCTTTAATGTATCGCTATTGTCAACACCTGAAATATGAAACAAATGTGAACAATTGAACAGACTGAAGAGACGAAAACTACACAATTTTTTATTTATTTATTACCTGGATCGATATTGACTTTCACTGACTTCGTTCCTCGAACAACTCTAGCTCCTCTACAAGATTTGCAAATACTCTAGTAATACAAACACAAAAAAATTGATTGAGCAATCCAATAAATATAGAAACCTACTTAAAGATCAAAAATTTGGGATGAATCTAAAGGAAGATCGTGTTTTTCTTCACGTATATGTAGAAATAAACACTCTGTATATAATCAAATATTTGACATACTGAGAACGTTTGACCAGCTCCACCACACTTCTCGCAAGTTCTTTGGATGCTTAATATACCCCTTCTCATCGTTGTCTGAAAAACGTAACTGTAACACTTTAAAACCATAATAAACAAAAATTATAAATGAAGTGTTCAAACTAGAGCTTAGTAACATGAGACTGACCATTCCAGAGCCATTACAAGCTTTACATTTTTCACGTTTGGTACCAGGAGGAACACCTTGTCCACCTGAATGGTAAGAGAAAAAGAAACAACAATAAGTAACTTGAGAGTGAGAGAATAATAATAGACTAGAGTAATTTGATCAAAATAATTATACATACCGCAAGTATTACAAGCCACCTCGGTTTGAAAAGTCACAGTTTTAGAGCATCCTTGAACAGCTTCCATGAAAGAAAGATCAAGCAAAACCTAACAACATTAAAGAAAGAAAGAAAAGAAAAACCTATTAACTTTGGAACACAAAAATGATCTTGGGAAAATAAGCAGATCATAATAATACCTTGACATCTTGACCTCCGATATCTTGCCTGAACATGTTGAAGATCTGATTTTCAAAAGAATAATTAGGTAAACAATGGATGTTGATAAGTTAGCCATCTCCAAAATATCGACAAATAAGAACTGAAGGCTATCTAATTAATAGTAGAAAACCAAAAAAAAAGAAAAAAGTATTACATCGCCATTGAAGTTCCCAAATATATCAAATGGGTTAAAACCTTCACCGAAGCCTTGATCATTTGGCATACCACCACTAGCATTTTGCTCAAATGCTTCATGCCCAACCTGAAAACATGACAAACAAACTTATATCACATCTGAAATACAAAAACATGGAAGCGAAATAACAGAACCCAAGAAATATTACGAGGCCTATGTACCTGGTCATAAAGGTCACGCTTCTCCTTATCTTTCAAAATCTGATCCAACAAAAAAACGCCCCAAACCACAATTCTTTCAAGTATAAGATTCTAACAGATCATACCAAACGATTTGGTCTAAAAAGTCAAACTCACTTCATATGCTTTTGAGACTTCCTGAAACTTCTTCTCAGCTTCTGGGTCATCTTTATTCATATCAGGATGAAGTTTCTTAGCAAGCTTGAAAAAAAGAAAGAAACAATATCATCAATCAATGAGAACATGTTCGATCCAATCCACAAACAACTAAAAATGCAAAAAAACTCAATCATTTTCCCTTACCCCATAATAAGCCTTCTTGATTTCACCTTCAGGAGCATTCTTACTCACTCCAAGAATTTCATAATAGTCCTTAGCTGACATAAACGAAGAACCTAGTATTCGAAAAAAAACATCAAAAACTTGATTCAGTCAATAAAACAAATCTAACAAAATGTTAAATTAAAGGAATCTATGATGTTACCTGTTCCATGAAAAGATCTTGTTGAACCAAAATTAGAATTAAAAGCTCCAAAATTGATCCATTTCCGATCATGCTCTACATTAGAAGAACCTCAATAAGACTCAATTAACACACAAACAATACAAAAATTATATAATTTTATAATTCAATTACCAGATTTTGAAGTGTAGTCTCCAAAAACTTTGGTAGGATTACCAACAAAAGTATTCAATCTTCTATAACTCCCAATAGTTAGTCCTCTGAGTCTCTGCAGATTCATATAGACAACAAAAAATATTAAAAGTTAACAAATTTGAGATCAATTGAGAGAAAGAGAGATGAGGAGAACAAACCTGATTGGCTAAATCTTGTAGAAGAGATGAAGTGAGACATCGACGACTCAACAAACGAAGAACTTTTGCGCCATTGTTAGGGACCATTTTTTTGCTAAGTTTTTCTGATGGTTCGATTCAGTGGAGCTTTACCAAGTGATTTGGGTTTGAGACAGAACAGTCAAAGTTAAAACCCTAGCAAAACCCTGTTATGTTGGTTCGGAACTGTGTAGAAGACTCAATTCTCTGTTGTTCGCCACACATTACCGAGTTTGACCTTTTCTTTATTACCCGCCCAGCTGCTCCGTCCCGATCCGACCCGACCCATTATTATACATTGTTCGAATCGAACATCGATAAAGTCTTGTTGTTGTTATCTCTGCTTGCATATAAATAACTAGGAAATGTACCATTGTTTTATTTTTCATGGTTCGAGAAATCTGTTTATCGATTATAAGAAGTATTAGGATAGGATTGGCACATAGGTGCGGAGTTATACTTGTATAATAAACTTATTTGATATTTAAATTTAAAACATAATTTAATTGTAATATGTATATTTTCTAAACTAATCAAAACATTTCTAACAATTTGATTAGGAATGTTAAATCATAGTTAGATTTGGTTTAAATTTAGATTATTTCAATATATAATCTAAGCATATCTATTTTGGAACGAAAGACCGTCTTATCTAGCATCCATCAAAAATCTTCTGTCTTATCACCATTTTTTTTTAAATAATTATCCATTTAGGAATTAACCCCAAAACAATTACTCTTTCGACAATGTTATTAGAAGAGATTGAGTAAGAGTTTTAGATGGGATATATGTATTTTCTGTTTGAATATTTAATTTCTATAATATTACTAAAAATTATCCAAAATTTTTTTATAATTCTCAAAAACAATTCTCTAAATGTTTTTAAAAATTATCCGAAATTCCTAAACTATCCGCCTTGATGTGGATTCATATCCGTCCCATTGTCAACTCTTACAAAAAATTAGTAAAAATTTGAAAACTGCATTTATCTACCCAATTTTTTTTATAATGGCCCGTACCGTTACCCAAAATGCTTGTCTCTTTTTTAAATAGAAAATCATTTGAGTAATTTTTTTGTTATCCGAATGATATGTTCATGTCTCATACCCACTATTTTTCGTCCCAATACCAGAAATAGATTGACCTTTAAAATAACACATTGATTGCGTCGAATAACGATATAAGAATAATCAAAATTTAATTGTGGTTTTTGGTAGTATATGTAGTTAATAAAATAAATTACTTCAAAATGGTATAATATAGAAAAATCAAATTATATATATATATGAAAATAGATTTAATATGATTTTTTGGGGGGGGGGGCTTTTATGTTTTTTTTTTGTCAAAAAGGGCATTTCTGTTTATTTGACCCTTTTTATAGATTTTAAATATTATTAATATTTATAATATTTGAAACTAAGTATTTAAAAAAAAAATATTTATTTTATTCGGTAAAATTATTAGTTTAATTAAAAAACTAGATTAAACGAATAAACTTTTAAATTGGACGCCTAATAAGACAATGTTCTTGCTCATTCATATTTTGAATCATTTTGATCCGTTTTACAATATGACTTGAACCATTATTCAATTTTTTTTACCAAATGTGCGACATTGAATACATATTTTTTTCATTGATTGAGTAATATATCTCAATTTCTAAAAAGTCAATTCACAATTTATGTAGAAAATCTACATTTTTTTTCGAGACGACTGTGTGAGACCCCTCTATAGTGCTGATTATGCGTCGATTCACCCAGACTCTTAAACTCTTGATTCTCTCCCGTAGTATTACATTGTTTCATATTTACCTCCATATTATTTTAATTTGCCCAATTCCACCCGAAAATCCTAATTGCGATCAATTTTACTAAATCGCGTTTATGAAATAGTGATTGCAATTTTTTCCGATTCAATCGAACAAAACCGAACCTAAACGCGATTTCAATCCAATTAACCCGATTAAAACCAATTTTTTGTTGTCAATCCTTTTTTCTCAATATTTGTTTTGCCAATCACCCGATTAAAACGGACCAAATGCTGAACTAACCTTTTTGAAAGAAAAGGAAGCTGCATAACCTCTATGTAATTTGTATAACCTTCATTTAACCCAGAAATGTGATATTCCCATTTTAACCTTGATTCAATTGAAAATTAAATTGAAATTTAAAAAAATCAGATGTCCATGTCATCGTCGTCTTCATCATCTTCCCGACATTGAAGAACGAAACAAAAAAAAATCAGCTCCGATTCCTGCATCTTCTCCGACGATCCTCCTCCGTCACCGGCGATCTCCTTTTCTATTCTCCGGTCATCCAGCTCCGAAACTCCTTCCTCTTCTCAGAAATCCTCAAACTCCTTCCGCCATTGTCAAAGAGGTGAGATTTTGATCTCTTCAATATGTTGATTATGAGTTTTAATCTCTTCAATGTAAGTGTTATATATGAGTAATAGTTTAAATTCGAGTTTGGATTAGAGCCATTGTCAAATCTTGGTTTGGAATTCGACAAGTGGATCTGGGTAGAATTGCAGTTACTGTTGGTAAAGTAAGTTCAAAAGTTAAACTCAGATAAACTGAAGTTAAACTATTTTACAGGGTTAAACTAAGTTAAAACATGTTGCAGGAGTTAAACCTAGTTAAACTGAAGTTAAATGACAGTGTTAAACTAAGTTAAACTATGTTGCAGGAGTTAAACTAAGTTAAACTGAAGTTAAACTAAGTTATGTTGTAGTCAAACTAAGTAAAACTGAAGTTAAACTGAGGTTAAACTTAGTTAAACTATACACATTATACACTGATGTTTTTTATTATTTGTTTGTAGGGGACAATGACGCTCATTTATTTCGATTATGGTGGACATTATTCACATAGGGGAGATGTTGTTAAATTGAATCCAAAAGAATTTGAAATATATTCTTTATTTACGTATGGTAGTGCGGAGGAATTCAATTACTCATCGTTGGTTGAGAAAATACGTAGAAAAATGAATGTAGATGAAGCGACGAGGTTGAAATTAAGTTACATTCATGGAGTATTGCAGAGAGTATCTTATATATACGATGAAAATGATGTCTTGGGATACATATGGTTATGTGAAAATAAAGAGCAAGTTGTTTTGCACGTGGAGGTAGTGGAAGGTGTTGAACAAACCCGGAAAAGTTCACAAGCTTTAAGACAAGAGATAACGTCTGGTAAATCAAGTAGAGTTATGGGAATTTGTGACGAGGTTAGGAATGATGCTGGAGATAATGTAGATAGAGTTGGTTGTTTCCCAGAAATTGGAGAATCATCAGAATCTTTTGCTGGATGGGATATTGTTCCTTGTAATCCAGATATTGGAAACAATGAATTGGGTGTAGATGATTGTGAAGGTACACAAGGTGATTTGGATGTCGATGAATATCGAGGCACAATTGCTTATCCGGGTGTCGATAACTATCAAGGTTCACCTGTTGTAGAACCAGATGAGGTTGTGGATGTTGTAGAGGTTGAATGGGATGATGGCATTGATATGAGGGTAAAAAAAGAATTTGATAGTAAGCGCGAAGTCCAAGATTTAGTTGATAGAGTTGTACACAAGCATTGCTTCGAGGTCGCTACGATCAAGTGAACACGTAAGTTGTTAGTGTATAAATGTCGAGGTATTGGTTGCAAATGGTCAGTACGAGTTGCGACAGAAAAGGGTTCAGATCGTTGGTCTGTTAGAATATACAACAAGATGCATACATGCTCTCGGCTAACTACGAGTACAAGCAACATTAAAAAAAAAGGAACACCGCGATTAGTTACATCAGTTGTGCATAAGGATTATCCGGATGAATATGAAACTCCAACCCCAAAAATGTTGATTGGTTTAGTGCAAAGAATGCTAAGTTGTGAGGTCTCATATAGTACCGCTTTGAGAGGGAAAAAACTAGCGGTAGCTGACTTGCGCGGCAGCCCAGAAGATTGCTATAAAATGTTGCCTTCTTATTTGCACATGTTGGAGAAGATGAATCACGGTACGTTAACACGGCTGGAATGTGGTGAAGGAAACAAGTTTAAGTATGTTTTATTCGCATTGGGTGCTAGTATAGAAGGATTTCAAGTAATGCGAAAAGTTATCATTGTGGATGAGACCTTTTTTAAGACTGTATATGGCGGAGTTCTTATTGTTGCAACTGCTCAAGACAGAGCATCACAATTGTCCTCTTGCTTTTGCTGTAGTAGACAGTGAAAACGATGCAAGTTGGAGATGGTTTCTCCAAACGTTGAAAACAGTTGTGCCAGATCACCCTGAGCTTGTGTTCGTTTCTGACAGAAATAAAAGCATCATAAAAACTGTAGGAGAAGTGTATCCCAATGCTAAGCATAGATATTGTTTGTGGCATATGTCTCAGAATGTGAAATCAAGTGCTTATGGCGTTAACAAAAAAGAAGTTGCAGCCCAATTTAGAGAATGTGGTCGGATTTACACAGAGGTTGAGTTCCTCCGAGTTTATCATGAATTTAGGATAAGGCATCCTAAATGTGCTGAGTATCTAGATGAAAGTGTTGACGATTGTAAGTGGGCAAGATGCTATTTTCCAGGAGAAAGATACAACATATGCACCACCAATTCTGTTGAAAGTATCAATGGTGTGTTCAAAGATCAAAGAAAATATTTGTTGCTACCATTGTTTGATTCGATTATTGCCAAGATTTGTGAATGGTCCAACAAGCATAGGAAGGCTGCCGCGGAGGTACCATCTACACAAAAACTAGTACCTTCTGTGTATAAGTTATTGCACACGAGATGTGAGATTGCAAAGAAGCTACCAGTAACTGAGCTAAACAGTTTTATGCTCGAATACACGGTGATTGGAGAAGATGGCAAATGTCAAATGGTTGATCTGAGAAGCAAAAGTTGTAGTTGTAGGCGTTATGATATAGACAAATATCCGTGTGAACATGCGATTGCTGCAACTATGTTTTACGCAAAAACGTTAGAGGTCGATCTACACGAGTGCTGCTCACGTTATTATTTTTCTGAGAATTGGGTGTCGGCATACTGTAAGACCATTTATCCTGTACCGAATAAATCTGCATGGGAAGTGCCAACTCATATTTTTGGTAGATGCGTTCTGCCTTCAGATTACCCAAAAAAAAAGGCACCAAGAGTTTAAATGGGTTCGGGGAGCACCGAGGAAGACAGAGATCCTGAGGACTTGGAGGTTACTTTAATATGTCCACTTAATTTATTTATTTTAATTTGTTGCAATAAGACTTGTGGTTGTTTTTGTTGTTGGTGGATGTGTAATTGATATATCAGGTATAACTTCTGAAATCAAGTAAACTATATCAAATTTATTATTACCAAGTTAAACTGCTGTTAAACTATGTGAAACTGAAGTTAAACTAGTGTTCAACTACAGTTAAACTACTGTTAAAGACGGTCATATTCTTAACGGTTTAACAAAAAATAATTGCCACCTATGGTTAAGCTTAGTTAATTGCCACATATCATTAAGCGTGGTAAAAATAAATTTTAAAAATAAATAATATATTATGCATGTTCACCTTCGTATCTCGGTAAAAACCATATACAATGTATGTTACTTAGCTATTACTCTCATATCAATGTAAAAATAAAATATAACTTCTATTTAATATACATAGCATCGTAAGACGATTTTAAATGTGTGTTTAAATACTAATTTTGTACGGTAAACTAGAGAAACTCATTTTAAATAAAGTTAAACTAGGTTTTATGGTTTCAGCATGAAAGTTAAACTATGTATAAAATTGTTAAACAAGAAAACTAGTTATAATAGGTAGTTAAACTATATGAAACTATTAAATGGAATGACGGCGCCGTTTTATTTATGGAATGACGGTGCAGTGTTTTTTTTGGAATGACGGCACTGTTTTTTTTTTGAATGACGGCGCAGTTAAATATATGAAAATATTAGATGTAAAAACATTGTTAAACTACAGTTAAACTACAGTTAAACTACAGTTAAAAAACATCATCGTTAAATTGAAAAAGCGAAGCAATACAATATCATAATCAAGCACTTATGCCTTTTGTTTCTTGCTAGCCCTCCCGCCTCTTCCTCCTCTTCCTCCTCTTCCTCCTCTTCCACCTCTACCTCCTCGACCTCTTTTTTCCCCAGTGTACGGAGTGCTCAGGTGTTTTGACTGCTTTCGTTTCCTCTTCTTGCCTAAACCTTCGTCCTCATTCTCAGGAGGATTGGACGTAAACACGTCATGAGGAGGAATCCAAATAACCATGGCAGTTTGAGGATCTACTACTACACAAATAGTTGAAATGAAGGTAAAGTAAATCAAAATGACTAGGTTCAACCATATACAAAACAGAAGTTAAACTTCCTTACCATCTTCATGAAGTCTGTGGACGATAGCACCAGCAGTTGCAAAAGCATTTGCACTTGAGCCGCTAAAATAAGACCAATTTGTATAACCTACTAGACCATGAGGAGTGGAATCGTCATGGTCCATTGTCTCGGGCACAACAGTGGCTTCCGCCTCCTCCTCCTCCTTCTCCTTCTCCTCCTCCTCCTCCTCTTCCTTACCAACCTCTACCTCCTCCACCTCCACCCTCATCATCCTCCTCTTCTTCCTCCTCTTCCTTACCAACCTCTACCTCCTCCACCTCCACCCTCATCACCCTCCTCTTCTTCCTCCTTCTCCTTATCCTCCTCCTCCTCCTCCTCCTTCTCCTTCTCCTCCTCCTCCTCCTCTTCCTTACCCACCTCTACCTCCTCCACCTTATCCTCTTCCTCCTCTTTATCAACATCATCACCCATCTCCATAACTTTCAGATTATAATTCAGATTATAATTAGCCATACTCTCATCAACAGTTAAACTAGATAAACACATTCAGATTATTTGAACCATTAAGGGTTTTGAACCCTTCCATCATTTCCTTGGCCATTTCCGTAGTAGATTCTTGAAGGCCGGGGGTGGGACTTGAGCGTCAACAGCAGGAGGAGCATCATCAGAATCAATATTCGCAGTAGCAAGAGTAGGATGGTTTCTATGAGCCAGATCTCTTTCTAAGAGATCCGTCCACAATATAGTCTCACCATTCGCTAGAATGGTCGTCCAACCATCAACTACCATGTCATACTTTAAATCATCCTCCTCACCCATGATTTCCGCCATCAGATCCCGCTCCTCACCTTTAGCCACCAAGATACTTGAAATTTCCTGTGACATATAGTTAAACTGTAGTTAAACTCTAATTAAACTCTAGTTAAACTCTACTTCAACAACACATGTTAAACTCAAGTTATACTCTACTAAAATTAAAGTTAAACTCTAGTTAAATTAAAGTTAAACTCTAGTAAAATTAAAATTAAGCTAACCGTGGAATTCCCGAGACCTTTGTAGATGTCTCCCAACCCGAAACCCTTTGTGCTAAAATCCTTGACCTTCCCTTGCACATCCTAGGGCATTGGTCTTCACATGGGACTTTTTCTCTAAAATGCATCTTCAAATTAGGAATGGCTTCAAATGGGAGTAGCTGTACATAACACATAGTTTAACACGTTGTTTAACATATAGTTGAACAAATATTTTAACTAGTTTAAAAAATTTAAATGTACCTCAATTGGCAATATAAATCCTGGCAATGTTGTACTTGGCCTGACAATACCCTTCATCCGCTCACAGATATTCAGGATCTGGGTTTCACAATCCTTAAATGTGAAACGTCCCCATAGGAAAGTCTCACATTTGGGTAAATCATCAACGATCCTTAGAAGAAACGAATCTATTGGTCATGCGACCTTCATTTTACCCTTAATCACTATGGCAAGAAACCACAAAACATCCATCTTCACTCTATCCTCTGAAGGACTCATCGAGCGCAGCTTAGTCTCCATATGCTCCACCCAAGGCTGAGCATCCTTCCCGAAATATTTACTAACAAGTCGCTTCCCCCCAAAATTTTGATAGTTCTTCGGGTATTGGTGGCAGTAAAATCCGCAGAGAAGTCCATGTTCCCTAAGACCGTACCTTATAGGGACTCCGTTTACAACAAACCACATTTGTTGTGGATTCTCCGTCTTTGCAAACCTTTGGATGAAGCTCCAAGCACCCATGACCTTCCGGTTGTTCTCCGTATACATATGGAAGATGTGCTTAAACTGGGGATGTCTCAGGAACCACCTCAGCACATTTCCGTCAAGCGTCCTTATGTATTCGACACACCTATGCGGATCACACCGTGTACCAATCTTCGGAAACTTTGCCAATTGGCTAGGCTCAAAGAAGAACCCCACACGCTGTACAGGTACCTACATTCAAAACAGTATAATAAGTATTTGAACAACACTTTAACAGTACTTTAACGATAGTTTATCTCTAGTTTAACTTGAGTTTAACGCGTGTTTAACTTTAGCTCTAGTTTAACAGTTTTTAACCTTATTTTACCGTAAGTTTAACTCTAGTTTAACATTTACTAGTAGTACTTACCATTTCTCCCTCAACACCTCCACTCGATGGGCCAACTTCACGAGAAGGCTGCAAGGAAAAAGATATATAAACATGTTAAAAAGTCTGCAAGTTTAACTCTATTTTAACTCTACTACTTACTATTTCTTCCTCAGCACCACCACTATATGTACCCGATTGGCCTACTTCTTGAGAATGCTGCAAGAGAAA
This sequence comes from Cardamine occulta, assembly GCA_028015245.1. Taxonomy (NCBI): domain Eukaryota; kingdom Viridiplantae; phylum Streptophyta; class Magnoliopsida; order Brassicales; family Brassicaceae; genus Cardamine; species Cardamine occulta. The sequence goes on from CM051384.1 coordinate 8,637,018, forward strand.
CGATATAAAAACATGTTAAACTAGTTTAATTACATGTAAAACCGATTCTTAATTACTAATCGTAATCAAAAAATTCAAAAAATCTTACCCTTTGCTTTTTGTTTTCCCTCGATTTCTTTTTTTTTTCTTCAAACGAGAACTATTTCCACGTTCGGTTGTGTTTACCAGCTCTACTCCATCTACTGGATCTTTAGGACCTTCAACCTTTGCATTTCTCGTCCTCACCATCGTCTTCACTCTTTAAATTGATCCCAAATCTGCAAAACATCCGAATATATCAATACAATTCATACATACACAGAGAATTGAAGACTTTTAAACCTAAATTAAAGATAACAAATCCCTAAATTGAAGAGTTGTAACCCTAAATCGAAACCATAAATTCCTAAATTCCGCTTCAACGAATCCCTAACCAAACAATTACTAATCTCTAAACCCAAATTCAAGTTTCTGTAGTTTTTAATTGAACAAGTAAACCTTAGTTTACCTTCAGTTTAACCAAAAACGAACAGATACGCATCAAGAAGAAGAAGAAAAAACCGAACACGAAGAAGAAGAAGAAACCGAAGAAGAAGAAGAAACGGAAGAAGAGAAGAAATATGAAGAGATTGATTTTGATTTTGAGATGAAAGTAACCGAAACTTACAAAATATGAAGAGATTGAGTTGGATTTTGTTGTTTTGATTCCGTCGGTTTCGCTGGGAGTGGGGAGGAGTGGGAGGGAATGTCTGTGAGAGCGAGTGAGGAGAGAGGCGAGTGAGGAGAGTGGGATAGAGGGAAGGGTGGTTTTTTTGTAATAAACACAACATTCATCAATTAAATTGGTCTTTTACTCAATTTTAAGATTAAAAGAAAATCAAAACAAAAAAAATAAAAATTGGAGGTCATTCCAGCAATTTCAAAATCCTGGAAGGTTCCAGCATTTGATCCGATTAAAACCAAGTAAAGCTGATTTCTCTGTCGAAGAAATCTCTGTCGATCAGGTTAATTGAATTTCATTTTCGAAACTTTGCCCATACGTTTAAACGTTTTCGGGATGAATCAGTCAACTTTCCTGGGAATTTCGATTTTATATGAATTTTGATTTCTGGGTTTGCGAAATTTCTAGGTTTATGGGTTGGAAATTGAAGTTATGAGCAATTTGCGAGCTATTTGTAGACCACACAGAGTGTTCTCTTCGATTGTGTGTTGCATTAGACACCAAAGTCGATCAATCGTTAGGGTTTCAATTAAAAAAACGTTGGCTTTAGAAACCGGAATTTGAATCCGTTTCCGTCTTCGTCCTCTTGGTTTAGGTCTAATGATTAAAATCTTTGGTTTCGTGTGAGTCAGAGGAGGACTCTGTTCAGGGCATCATCGAATTGGAGTGAAGAGAAATCTCCATACGATACTCTAGGTAAAACTTGTTCTACCAAATTGGGAAATTATTCTGTTTCTACAGTTTCATTTGTTTGGTTGCTCTTTTTGTATGTGCTTATGCACTAGTAAGCTAAGATTTAGCTTAAAGGTTAGATTTTTTTTTCTTTGGATCACATTTTCTTCGCTTGTCCTTACATTTATACGGCTTGGCTTTCATTTGGGGGAGGTTTGCTTTGCTCAAATGCAACCCTTGACTGGTCTGATACAATTACTCATCTCTTGTCTTCCAATTACAATTGTCTTGATTTCATCTTATGCCTCCAAGTTTCTATCTACCACATATGGCGTGAGAGAAACTCAAGGCGACATAACCGTGGTTGGGTCACCTCGGAACAGCTAGTCAGTTATATTAAGAAGGCTCTACGGAACATGATTAGCTATCTACGCTATATGTTCTCGCATAAGCTAGAAGGTCTCCTACGTCGTTGGTTCGAAATAAGTTCACAATGATAAGTTAAAAGAGCCTTTTAATATGTTTTTCTTTTGTTTAGTTCCTCCTCCTTTGTACATAAACATTTTTTTGTTGATTAATAAATTTGATTTATGTGTGGTTTTATAAATTGTGTTTATTAGTGCATTTATAAAGCTTTTGTTTTTAATATGGTTTTTAAATTTGTGTTAGTTTTTGATTATTAAAACAATTTTTAATTTGAAATGGTTTGATTTTTTGGTTAGAAATGATACGTGACATCATTTCAGAGCTCTACAAAAATATAACCTTACTTTATTAGATAAAAAGTCCAAGAGCTCTAGTTTTTAGTGCTTCGTTACGTTGTGACTTTGGATTTCAAAAACAATATCATATTAAAGAATTCACTAATTGAGTAAGGATTTGGATACATGGAATATGCTTGAGAACTCTTTCAGAAAATTGAGAAACAAACCATATGGTTTTGTGGAGGTTGATCAGTGTAAAATTTGAATTTTTTTTTGGGCCAACAATGTTTAAATAATTGTTAAAACGAGTGTGTTTTGTTGTCCTTTTTATATTTTGCCACAATTAAATTTGAACTTTATATTTGCATTCAATAAAATAGGTGATAGGCTGTTTTGCTAACTTTTCTATGTATATGCATAGGCAAAGTCATGAATGAACCAAGACGAGCATAACTGATGCACAATAATCTTATCTCAGAAACTTCTGGCAAAACACATATATTGTTTACGCAGACAAATCTGAGGGTAAGATTCCTTGTCGAAATTTCACGGGTTATAGCAAGCTTGTAGAAGGCGGCATGAACTCTGTTCCGTAAACATTATGTGGTTTTTCATAGAAATCTATTATCTCCATTGCAATATTTTTCAGCTACCAATGTTCAGAACATACCCCATTAATGATTAAACTAGACCTTGATATTGGAAATTATGACCAAAATGAGAAGTTGAAACCATTCGAAGTTGTAGCTACAACAGAGCTAAGAATTTCTCGAAACAATGACTTACAATCTTCATGTCGACAGAAAGCTCTTCAAACCATTTCATAATGTCTTTATCTTTGTGTACATAAGCAATGTCAATGCAAGAACCTGTAATTGTATCAACAATCCTGCAAGAACCTGTAAAGCAACAATCCTGCAAGAACCTGTAAAGCAAGAAGAATTATCAAAAGTAAATGCATAGTATATAGTCTCGAAAGATTTTGATATCGACACATAAGATCCAGATGAAAAGACTTTACTCAGGCAAGGAATGGTATAGGTGGCATAAACAAGATAGAAGTTCAATGCTTCCAAAATCTTCATCTCCATTTCCAGAATATTTTTCATCTCATATCTAAACTTTTCATCAGCATCTGAAAAGTGTGAACGAACCTATTTCATCAGAAACTCAGACAAAGCTCGACCAAATTATCCAATCAAAGAAAGCTTTGAAACAGAAAATTACAAAAAAAATAAAATAATGTAGAAGACAAGAATTTTGGCATATCCCACACTCTCCTCTGCTTTACAAGCCGAAACAAGCAAGTAGAAGCCACAAGATGAATAAAAGCAAGTAGAAACAACAAAGCGAGGCTCGTATTCCGTCAAACTCTTTCTGTCAACAACATAGTACTTTCATAAAACAAATAACCGAGTCTCGTGCTATCAAATAATCATAAACTAGAGCATTCATACCTTGTGTAAACATGACCCATCTAGGTTACTGCAGTTGCAACAACTCTGAAAAATCATCATATTAGTGCCAATTTCATCTCTTAAAGACTAACAAAGACTTCACCTTTGCCTAATCTTAATGTGTTGTGCCAATTTCGATATATCTGAAACAAACAACAAGAAGAACCCATTAATGTGAATTGATGAGCTAATGTAAAAACTAGCTTAAATCCAATTGAAACCTCAACAGCAGAACAAGATTCAAGGCAGAAAGATGATTAATTTATGGAAAATGATTAGCTGTTTCTGTTTGTATGTTGAGGGATCTAAGTCAAATGAAAATATAGAAACACCTGACAATCAAAGATCCAATGTATGCAGTGTGCATGCTTCAAACAGTCAACATTACAAGTTCTAAGTAATTTCCCATTCTTCCTTCAGCAATGCTATGTCCTCGTTGCACTTTTGCAGAACCGGCAACAACAATCACTTGCAAAAATGCTAAAAGCTAACTTGAGAATGTCGTCTTTAGCTTTCCAGAAAATCAGATATATGTTTCTGACATCCCAGTTTGCAACGGCAACAACATTAATGGAGCAAAAGCAAGATCAAATTCAGTTGAATTGATTTAGATGGACAACCCCATTTGTCGCCAAAAGCTCAAGCTGCCACAGTCAGATGCAGAATATGATCTTTAACTCTCAAGACTGTCTGCAATGTCATGGACTTGGTTCCACTGTATCAAAACTTGGAGCCGATTCACTACTAAAACGGCCTTTTATTTCTTCAACTGCAGAACAATCAGAGTTGTATCCGGATATTAGATTATTATCTGACTCTTCTTCTTCTTCTGACCAAACTGGATAAACAATCTTGAGCCTGTTCTTCCCCAAATCAGCCTCAACAGGTTTCCGAAACAATCCCCGACTTCTATCAAGAAACCCTTCATTCATCATGTTCGCGAATTTTTCCCTGATTTCAACGAGAGGGTGCTTTTCAATGAGATGCCGCCTATCATATGCTTCTCTAAGGATAACTGTCTGTGTATCACATTTCATAGAAATATAGAAAATACCCGGGTGACGCTCAAATACTTTGGTGAACTTCTGAGGAAGTGCAAACGGTTTACGAAGATTACTAACGTTTTTCCTCTCCATCTTTTTCCCAATTGTTAGATGAAGAAGTTCGTGAAACACTCCAACATTTCTCTTCTCTGACAAATCAGTTCTTGGATCCAAATGAGATGCATCAACATAAGGTGACGTATAAGGAAGTCTCTGCCATTCTTGTAGCCACTCCATACTCTTCCTCTTTAATCCAAACCCCCTCGTAAACTTAACCGGGAAAGCCATATGATCATTATATCTCAGCTGCATTTGGGAAACAGCGAGGCGTTCATCCCAATCCACCAACTTCAAACCAACAAGGTCACTAGACAACTTCACAAAACAGAACAAATCTGGATGATAAGGAATCAAGGAATCTCGATAATCATACGGTAAACCCAAATCCCATCTAAGATGATCAATGGAATGTAAAGAAAGTGTTCTTTCACGCGTAAGCATAAGAAGTTTACACAACCTCACAACAGCATCCCTTTCATTCACCCGTAGAACATTCCCTTCTTCACAACTAAGATCAATCGCCTCAGGCGTTAAACCGAAACTAGGAACACGAGTACCTGCGCTATCGAAATAACAATGCTCCACAAAAATGTTGGGATATCTTCGAATAAAAGCGGAAAGCTTAAGATCTTGAGGCAAACCGAGCTGACCACGGTGAGGCAAAAGCTTAAAGATTGGTAATTTTGAATCAGAAGATGATGAAATAACCGAAACGAGATTGCAAATTGCTTTAAGATGCTTTTCACGAATAACAACAGCATCAAGTTCTGTATCTTTTACCCATTTCAGCTTTACGTTAACTAAACCATATCTTTGCTGCAAATTAAACCCTTGTTTGCATTTACAGAAACTAGTAGACAAACATTGCACCAACCACTTCATTGTAGAGAGACCTTAAATCGATTAACCTGCGTAAAAATAGCACAACTTGTGAGAAAATTTAAGCATAGATTTTTATAATATACAAGTAAATTTGGTCCAAAGTTTTCATTTTTCGTGTAAAACTAAGAAATTTGTGGAAAAATAACGTAACTGGATTACATACGAACAGAGTCGAACGCAACGACGGCGAGGGATCAATTGCTGAGATACACCTCTCTCTCAAAAAGTAGGCTGAGATACATTCGTTATAATATTCAATTTCTTTTATCTTTTCATTTAAATCTAAAACTTAACAAATTACTAAAAGCCCTTAGGATTATAAAATATTTACACAGAAAACCTGATTCCACAATTTAATGGATCAATGTCAGCCCATTAACATCAAAACAAGACAAAAAATAATTGAAGTCCAGCCCAAAATCAAAAGAAAAACAGAAATAAAAAATCAACCGTCACTTTTCTATTTTATCGTTACTGTTCTTCTCCTTCTTCATCGATGAGCCATCTGATATATCCTTAAATGAAAAAATAAAATTTGCTATGTCCCTATTTAATCAATCTGTCCTTTTTTTAAATGTTTCAGTTTGTGAAGAACAAAATACTTTTCTTCTAATTTCTCCAAAATAATTAAAAAGAAAAAAAAACGAAATCTCTGTTCTCCTACTTGATCGGAGAAAAAATATCCGCCGCCGCCGCCGTCGAGCTCTCTCCGCCCCTGGCGAGCTCAGTGGTAGACTTCTGCCTCGCCTTCGTCCTCTGCATTGGTGTTACTCCGTCTTTGATCTTCAAAATCCAGATTCTTTGGCTCAAATTAGGTATTTAAGTTTTAGATTTTCAAATTGAAGATTTTCTATGCACATTTAGTATTTTACCATAGTTTCTGGATCGATTAGGATTTTAAATTGGTAACAAACGAATTTCAGTGGTTAAATCGTAGTGTATTGTAAATTAGAAGATCCAATTTAAGTTCTTGCGACCTGGGTAATACTAGTATAACTTGTAAGTGGTATTACTGATAAATGTAGTAGAACTTGTATAACTTGTAACAAGTAATGCTGATAAATGTAGTAGAACTAGTATAACTTGTAACAAGTAATACTGATAAATGTGATATAACTAGTATAACTTGTAACTAGTATTACTGATAAATGTAGTACCACTAGTATAACTCGTAACTAGTATTACTGATAAATGTAGTATAACTAGTATTATTGATTGAGTTTTTTTGTATTGTTTTGGCAGGATACAATGAGCAACAACGTCAGCATACATTTTAAATGCCAAGGTCGCATGTATAGTTTAATGTTGAAGACATCAGTGGAGGAGATAACTTTGTCGATGATAGAAGTTAGGATATACAAGAAGCTTGCGTTAGATGAAAGTAAGGTTAAATTGCAATTGAGTTACTATCCACTGCTGGTGGGATGTGAGGAACAATTTATTATTTGTGATGATGAGGATATGTGTGTTTATCTAACGTCCATTGATAAAGAGAACCGTAGATGTATGTTATTTGTGGAGGTCATCACTAGATTGGAACTGCCTGAGCAACTGTCGAGAGCCAGAAAAAGTTCATTTGGTAAGAACTATGGCGACCTGGATTCAAATGATGGTGTAATCGGAGATAATGCCATTACTATGTATGTAGAAAAAGAACTAGCAAAACAACAAAATGAGGCGACAGTGGATGATGATGAAGGTGTATCACATGATGAAGGTATGGATTGGTCGTATATGGGTGATGATTATGTAGAGGTTCTACCTGTTGTAGAAACTAGTCAGTTTGTAGAGGCATGGGAAGACGGTTTGGGAGGGACTGTATTTCAAGAATTTCCAAATAGGATGGCATTGTAAGATGTGGTGGATAGAGGCTCATTTGTCAACAGTTTTTGTTTTGATATAAAAAAGGTCTGATCTGGGATGTTTAGTGCTCAAATGTAGTCAAAAAAGCTGTAAATGGGATTTACGAGCTACAAGGATTCAAAATACAGAAATTTTCTCGATTAGAACGTACACCAAGATGCATACATGCTCTCGGACTAGTTAGAGCGACAGCATCAAAACGAAGAAGCAAGGCACACCATAATTAGTTGCATCCATTTTGGTAGAGGATTTTCCAGGAAAAATGAAAATACCAACTCCTAGAGATATCATGGATCTTGTTCAGACAAAATTAGGTGTGAAGATATCATACTCCACAGCATTGAGAGGGAGAAATCTAGCTGTTAGTGATTTGCGTGGTACCCCGGAAGAAAGCTACAAGTTGTTGTATTGCTATTTGCACATGTTAGAGAAGAAAAATGATGGTACAATAACACGTGTGGAATTGGATGAGAAGAAAAAATTCAAGTACCTATTCATAGCTTTAGGAGCTAGCATTGAAGGTTTTGAAGTCATGAGGAAAGTGATAATTGTGGATGCAACTTTTCTCAAGAACGGATATGGTGGTGTACTAATTTTTGCTACAGCTCAAGATCCTAATCGACACCATTATTCCTTAGCGTTTGGTGTATTCGATGGTGAGAATGATGCAAGTTGAACATGGTTTATGGAGATGCTGAAAACCGTTATACCAGACTATTCCGAATTGGTATTTATGAGTGACAGAAATGCAAGGCTCATAAGCGTCATAGGTAATGTGTATCCCCAGGCTCATCATGGGTATTGTGTATGGCATTTGTCCCAAAATGTGAAAGGTCATGCTTCTAACGCTAACAAAGACGTAGTCGCATGGAGATTCATGGAGTGCAGTAGGCATTACACAGTTGCTGAGTTCAATTCTACTTATACTTCTTTTAGAACGAGATATCCTTCTGCGACCAAGTATCTAGAGGAGAGTACAGTGAAAGAAAAATGGGCAAGGTGTTGTTTTCTAGGAGATAGATACAACTTAGACACAAGTAATGCTGTGGAATCTTTAAACAGTGTTTTCAAGGACGCAAGGAAGTACTCTTTAATACCCATGCTTGATGCGATCATTACAATGTTTTCTCATTGGTTTAATGAACATCGGAAGGAGGCCGTGTCTAGAACGATAAAAAACAAACTAGTGCCTTTAGTAGAGAACTGCATGCACGATTTATGGGGTGTTGCTGAGAAGTTGATTGTGACAGAGCTAAACACTTTCGAGCTTGAATACAATGTCATCGGTAGTGATGAAAAGACTTATATGGTAAACTTGCTCTCCAAAAGTTGCAGTTGCAGGGTGTTCGATATTGAAAAGTATCCTTGTGTGCACGCACTAGCCGCTTATATTGAATTCCTAAGGCATGATGATAGACCTCGTGATTTCCAATTACATGAGTTGTGTTCAAAATATTATTGGACGGAGCTGTGGGCAATGGCGTATTACAGGACAATCTATTTAGTGCCGGATAAGTCTCAATGGGATGTTCCAGATGACATCAAAAGCCAAACAATCATACCTCCGGATCGAAAAGTAAAAAAAAGGAAGAAAGAAAGTGAAAATGTTGCCATCGGCTGGAGAACGGCGTCCAAGGACACAAAATAAAAGGCGGCCAAGACAAGAACTCCAATGGTTGTTATTTGAAAATTGTAGTAGTGTTTAATTCTGATCTCTTCACCTTTTGTTTCGTAACACTATTTATTGGTTAGGACAAATACGTATAACTTGTTTTCTGTTATTCTATATATTAGTTTTGTGATTATGTTAATTATGTTACAGAAATTGTTTCAATGTTACAATGTTTTAAACTTGTATTTACATGGGGTGTTATTTTAATTTTTAAATAATTTGGACATATTTTAATTTTTTAAAATCCTATTAATAATCCCAACGTACATCATATTTGTTTTAAAAATTTGTTATGAGTTTATTTTAATTTTTTAAAAGATAACTTTTATTTTATATGTGTCTCAAGAATAAATTATAGGCATTCTAAACATCTGAAATAGATGTTTCTATATGTATTTAGAAGGAAATTACAATAATACTATTAATTAAGTTGCTATGAAACAATCTACCCTATATAATCCTTATACTTTTAAGGTGAGTTTGTGAATAATATCCAACTTATGGTATCAAAGTTACAGAAATCTAGGTTTTTAACATGTTAATCGATTTAAATCAAACGTAAAACTAAAATTTGTTTCTTTAAGTATATGTAATACTAATTAAAATGGAAAAAATCCAAAGTATAACTACTTTAGAAATTTGGTATAACTATTATCTTACGTATAACTATGTATACTTAGGCGGCGCACATGACATTAAAACGGCGCACATGTGACGAAAATGGGGCACGTGTGTCAATATTTTGTGCGCCCAAACATCAATTTTTCCAATTTTTTGGCTCCCGAATTTGGATTTTTCTTCCATTTCTTTTTGAGTTTCCTTTTAATTTTTTGCACCAGTTTTCTCTTTCTTTTTCTCACATTTATTCTAGAAACTCCTCTTTATCCTCCTCATCCTCCTCCATCGAGACATCATCGCCATCTCCATCTCGAAGAAGACTTCGGGTAAGATCTAAATTTGTGTTAGGTCTTTGATTTGCTTTTCAATTGGACAAAGATCTGAATTTGTGTTAGGTCTTTGATTTACTTTTCAATTGGACAAAGATCTGAATTTGTGTTAGGTCTTTGATTTGCTTTTCAATTGGACAAAGATCTGAATTTGTGTTAGGTCTTTGATTTGCTTTTCAATTGGACAAAGATCTGAATTTGTGTTAGGTCTTTGATTTTCTTTTCAATTGGACAAAGATCTGAATTTGTGTTAGGTCTTTCATTTGCTTTTCAATTGGACAAAGATCTGAATTTGTGTTATGTGTTTCATTTGCTTTTCAATTGGACAAAGATCTGAATTATTGTTTCGTCTTTGATTTCAGATAAGATTAGGTTTTCATGGATAAACTATGTAAGAGCGACCCTTGGTACGATGAAATGAAGAGGAACAAGAGGGAAGAGGACAAGCGTACATTAATAGCCGATGGTGACTATGGCCTTCCTTTAAGCTGTCCATGTGGTGGTAGGATCATCGACGAGATCTCAACCATAGCGCCGCATATAGGAAGGAAATACTTAACATGTAATGCGTTTAAGGTGAGAAGAGAATATCAATTTTAGATTAATGGCATAAATGGTGAATATATGATGGTATATATGTCTTTATGTGCAGAATGATGGCTTACACATTCGGAAATCTTGGGAACTCGCTATCGAAGAAAAGGTCACTAAGTTGAGAGACATGTCCAAGGAGGGAAGCTTCGAAATTCATGAATTGTACATCAACAACCTGCGTAGGGAGCTGAAAAACAATGCTGAAGAGATTGCAAACCTGAAGGACTCGGTGGCTAAGCTTGTGGCTCGAATCGAAAAGCTTTTTGGTCCGATGCCTTGATATAGAAAGACTTATGTTTGTTTATCCTTTGTAAGACTTATGTTAGTAAGACTTATGCTTTGTTTCTTTTGTAAGACTTATATTAGTAAGACTAATCCTTTGTTTCTTTTGTAAGACGTATGTTTTGTTTCTTTTGTTTTACAAAGTATTACCAGTAGCAGTATTACAAACATCATAGTTTTACAAAGTATTACAAACAGATAGTTTTACAAAGTATTACTAGTACTACGAATTCAATAGTAAAAAAAAGCATAGTTTCACAAAGCATTACCAGTACTACGAATTCGAATACTAAAAAAGCAGAGTTTAACAAAATATTACTAGTAATAAAAATTCAATACTAAAAAAAAGCATAGTTTCACAAAGTATTACTAGTTCTACGAATTCAAATACTAAAAAAAAGCATAGATTTACCAAGTATTTTTAGGACTACCAATTCAAATACTAAAAACACAGCATAGTCTTCACACCGCATTTTTCTTTGACCTTGTCACACGTTTATTCTTGAATATTGCAGTCCATTTAACCCGACCCTTCTTAGGTGGTTGTGGAGATGGAACAACATGCTCGCTTGGTGGCTCTGTGGATCCAGCATTAAGCTCCTCTGCTGGCTCTGTGATACCAGCAGTATCGTAGTCCTCGGTTGTAGGGTCTACAGACTCTTGCAATCGAATACAGTTATACTCTAGTTTTCTCAACTATTACCGACAGTTATACTCCAGTATTACAAGTTTTACCAAAATCTTACCTTCTCTACAAATTTCTTCACAGAAGCTTCCAATCATCCAAGTCTATTTTCAAACCCATCAACCTTGTCCAAAATTTTAGTCATCTGGGATCCCATCTTATTGATGACATCCACCAGTTCGGCCAAAGTTGGGTCTCTCGGTCTTTCGTTGGGGGGTCTTTCATTGGCGGCGGCTATTTCCTCATTCACCGCATCCTCAGGATCCTCTTCTACTCTCGTAGCCACATCTTGGTTGTACTTCTCTTCTTGCGTAATGGTTAATCCTTTATGGATACATTGCATCCAACTATCAACAACGACATCATGCTTATCACCGTCGTCATCTTCTTCTGTGATGTCAGCCATAAGAGAGTATTCTTCATCTCTAACTGGTAGGATACTATCAATATCCTGTCAACGTAAACAATGAAAAAAAATTAAAAACATGACAACCCAAAATAATTTAAATGCTGAAGATAACTAATATAACTAGGATAACTCACCACAGTTGTACCAAGTGTTTTGTAAATTTTTGAAAGAGGAAACCCTTTACATTCGCCTTTCTTGAACCTTTTCTTGCACATCCTAGGAAAATTTTCGTTTGCCCCTGGATAAGTTTCTAAGAATTGATCCCCCAACTCCGGAATTGCCTCAAATGCTAAAAGCTACACAACACATATAGTTAGAGTTAGCTTCAATTATAAGAATTACTAACAATGAACAATAACCTCAAATAATTTTAACTAACCTCCATAGGAATACAAAAACCTGGAACCGGCCATAATGTACCCTTGACGGTCCCTTCAAAAAGAGCCATTGTGTGCTTGATCTCTCCTAGCAAGTGATCAAAAGACAATCTCCCCCAAGGAAATGTCTTACATAAATTGAGATCATCCACTGCTCTTAGAAAGAAGGGCTCCACAGGGGTGGCATCATCTCCCGTCTTCGTTTGTGTGATCACAATGCTGGATAAGAAGAAGAGGATCACCATCTTCAACATATCTCGAGTTCGCTCTCCCGGGACCATTTCCTCTAGCTTCTTCTTCACGTCTTGATATCGGACCGTCATCCCCTTAAATTGCCTTTTCATAAAGGCCTCACCGCATGTGTTGTTATAGTTGACGGGATGATTCTTGCAATTCAACCCCGATATCAAAGCGTGCTCCTTGATCCCATAACGGATCAGAGTCCCGTTGACAACAAACCACACTTCTTTCTTCTTTTCAAGGCATGCTGTTCGGAGAAGGAGCATCCACATCCCCATAACCTTGTGGTTTTTTTCCCGCGGCATGTGGAATATGTGTTTGAATTGCGGATGCTCTTCAAACCATTTCCGCTCAAATGCCGTGAGGGGATGTTCCAATTCATCAAGCGTCTTCAAGGCTTCGTAAATATAGCACCGAGTTGCCAATTTGATTTGCTTGTTGTACTCACGGTAAAGTACATTCTCAGAGGTTGTAGTGGCACCACCATCTCCTCAGAACCCTGCAACAACAAGTTTTACAGAGTATTACTAGTTATACATTTTCATAAATTTAGCACAACACATAATGATCTGTTCTACTACTTAAAACCTACAAATTCAATTCCCATTATTACCAAGTTAAACATTTTACCTAAATAAAACGAATTACCTCAACAATAAAGCCAATTTCCCTAACTAAAACGAATTAGTATTTCCTAGTTCTACATAGTTATACCTCTCCGAACTAAGCAATATATCTATCGAATCAAACTACTTACCTTTGACTCGCTCAACGTTCAGCTTGTGCTTCCCTCATCCGACACTGTATCTCCTTCTTCTCCATTCCGGCCGACTTCCTCATCTTCATCACGAGATTGGTCACTCTCTTCTTTGAGATTGTCTTTGTCTTCTTCACTCCTTCCGTCTCCAACCCTCTCCTCTCTGGCTCTTTCGGCATCATCACTTCGAACTGGAGATCGCTCGTTCTCATCATTCCAAACCGGAGATCGACCTATCTCTCCGTCTTCTTCACTCCTTCCGACTTGCCCAACCAGAGATCGTTCCCTATTTTCATCTTGAGTAACTTCCTCAACCGGAGATCGTTCCCTATTTTTATCTTCAGTAGGAGATCGTTCCCTATTTTGATCTTCAGTAACTTGCTTCTGAGCATTCTTATTTCCCCACCTTGTCCTAGCCATCTTCGTGCACAGGGGTTTTCGATCGAACACAACAATCTAGTAGAAAATCGAGTAGGATTCGTGTAGTTATCCCTAGTTTCACGAAGAGAGCGGTTCTGTTCTTTTCAGAAGTTGTCTCGTTCCGTTTTGATTTTTAAAAATTAGGGATTCGATCGAATCGATGGAGTAATTGAGGGTGATTTCGCGTTTCTGGGTCAGATGCAATTAGGGACGCAATGTGTCAGTTCGACAACAGATCATATGAGTGGCTGAGATCAGATGAGTGGCTCGAGAAGAAATTAATCAAAACGCACCGTTTTGCTCTTGGTATGGTTTGTAGTTTCTAATTTTTTTTAAGGGTAAAGTTGAAATTAACCAGTTTTTCGAATTAAAATAAATCATACAGAAATTAATTTTTAGATGAGGGACTTTTGAGATTTCATTTTCCCAGTTAGGGACATCTGAGACGTTTTCTCTTCATCGAGCTCCTTCTTCTTCATCTTTCTATTACGACATTCAACCACCAGCCTCTGTAAGCGTTCAACCACCAGCCTCTACTTATAAGGTTTGCATTCTCGTTTGAAGTTCAATTTTAGAAACTAGGGTTCTGGAAAAATTATAGTTGTGGGGAAAATGAGATAATTACGGTTTATTAAGGTATAATAATACAGATATGTAGTCTCTGAGATAAATTTCGGTTTAGAGTTTACAGATCCGAAACTGGTTTTAGGGTTAATTTGAGATTTTAAACCCAGAATACTAAAACACCCCTCTTTCTTCACCAAGACCGATACAAGTAGATGACATTGTCTCCTCATCAAGTGAAGAGGAAGAAGCTAGTCTCTATCCGCTTTAAGATGTGTTCTAAGACGACATATGCGAAACAAGAGAAGATGAAGCTTGAACAGTCCAAGTACCGGAAACCTCCCTATATGGAAGGGAAGAAGAAGAAGCAAGGTTTCGATATTTTTCTTGTTATGATGTTGTTGTTAGTTTTTGGTTTTGCCTTTGTTGAATGTGGAACTAGTATGTCTGAGATCACTTAAGTTATTGATTTTGGCTGTGTTGAATATGAAACTGAGGTTTGAGACTATTTACGTTATTTGGTTTGGTTTTGTTTAATGTGGAACTCAGATTTGTGTACAACTCTGGCATTTGGTACTACTCGGTATTAATACGAATTGTTAAATTTAAATGTTAAATTTAAATTTAAATTATAAAATTTAAAGATTATATTTAATTTTTAATTTAAATTTTAATTATTAATTTTTAATGTTAATTGTTAATTTAAATGTTAATTGTTAATTTTAATGTTAATTGTTAAATTGAAAAGTTAATTGTTAATTTTAATGTTAGTTGTTAAATTTTAATGTTAATTGTTAAATTTTAATGTTAGTTGTTAAATTTAAATGTGAAATTTTCATTTTAGTTTGAATTTTTAATTTACTAACTGTTAAATTTAAAGTTTAATTGTTAATTATTAAATTTCAATGTTAATTGTTAATGTAATATTTATTGTTAAATTTTAATGTTAATTTTTATTTTTAATCTTTATTTTATTACTATTACAACTTGTACAATTGTTGCAGAATTTTTATGTTTAAATTGTCTAAGTACTCATATGTTTATATTAATGTAAAAGTTAATATTTAAAATTAACAACAAAAAATACCTAGAATTCAACAAAAAGTACTTAGGATTCGCCAAAAAGTACTTAGGATCTGTCAAAAATTACCTAAGATCTGGCAAAAAGTACCTAGTATTCGTGAAAAAGTTCATTTAAAGTGGAATCCTAAACCTAAACTACAAACCCTAAACCCAAACCTACTACATTACATAGTTGTACTTTGGTGTTTTAATCTTTAATTAGTTGTATTACATTATATTAATAAAGTGCATTCACTATAGTTTCATAAACACAAACGTGTTAAAAGACAAAATTTTCACCATTTTGGTAATTTCAAGAGCTTCACATCAAAACAACCCTTAAGAGTATATGGCATTTGTTTGTAAAGTGTGATGTTATGTAACCAATAACCAAAAACTTGAATTTTTTTCCATTTCTTATATATATTATTATTCTAAACAAACAAAAACTAACACGTACATTTGTTTCAATTACAAATAACCAAACTTAAAAAATCAAATTAAACATAGTTGCACCACTTAGTTTTATCTAGTTGTACCTTGACAACAATGAACACAAACTAGTCTTTATGTTACAAATAACCAAACCATTCATCCACAACAAGACAATCATAGAAATTAAGAGAGATTTGTTTGACCATTGCTGCACTGAAACCAGTTATACATGCCTCCCACAGTTTGAGTTGATCCTCACCCACTTTGACTTGTTTCTCCCCCACTTTGATTCGTGTCTCCTCCACTTTCAGTCGATCATCGCCCCCTACTTTGAGATTGTCGCCCTTACTCCTCCATAGATGTCTTCATCACTAAAAGGTATATTTTATCTTCGCTTGCAATCGATTTAGTGTCAACTCCGTTTTAAAATAATATCCTCCATAATCAAAATGTATGATTGTGAATGAAATATTATTCATTGTCTCTAAAAATATTATTCATTGTCTCTTCCACGTTTCCCCACTTTATCTGATTTCTTTCAATATATATATATATATATAAATTTATTTGGTTGAATTCATTAAGGTTAAATTGGATATTCCATATATAAAAGTGTATGAAGATTAATGAGATGTATTGAGATTTTTCACCATACACATGGTTACGGTAACTATAGTTAGTAACGACGGCGAGTTACGGCAACTATAGTTACAATGATTGTTTATGAGATTTGGATTGAACATTATACACTCTTTTAGAACCACTGATTTTATCATACGCCGGATTGAGGGCTGCATTCAAAATCGATTTCAGATTTCCAAGTAGAGAATCCGAACAAGGCGACCGATTTGATACAACTCTCGTCTGATAATTATTACCAATTTGATTTAATTATATTCTTATATGGGGGAATACAATGGGCTTTTGTAAAATAAGGCCATTTTGCCATTTTTTTGTTTAAATGCAATCAATAATAATAATAATAATAACTTTTGACCAAAAATAAATATATATATATATATATATATATTGCTAGTATATATAAATATATGAATCATAAATTATGGAAGGTATTAACCTTTTATATGAAAGAAAATGAGAGTAGAAGGAAAATAAGAGCACTTGTATGTTATTGATAATGTGCTGAAGTATGAAGAAATTGCATCGTACAACAATTATAATACGTCTTTATATAGAGTAAGAAACTAGACAAATATTACTGTTGCAGTATGGCATAATTTATGATAATGGGCTCCATTCCCATTTTCATATGCCAATATTCCTTTTACTTTTGTAACACTCCTCCTTGGAGTTCATTGTCATTCGTGTCCCTTGTACAATGTTCTCCGTTGTCATTTGTGTCCCTTGTACAACAGCGCACACTTCCCCTCGAATGATTATGATGATATTCTATATGTCTCGTTGATGACGCATTCCAAATATTATGGATATGTTTCCTGAATATCGAGGTGGGTAATGACTTTGTGAAGAGATCTGCAGCATTTTCAGATGATTGAACATATTTCACTTTAATTTAT
Organism: Cardamine occulta; assembly: GCA_028015245.1. Classification (NCBI taxonomy): domain Eukaryota; kingdom Viridiplantae; phylum Streptophyta; class Magnoliopsida; order Brassicales; family Brassicaceae; genus Cardamine; species Cardamine occulta. The sequence goes on from CM051384.1 coordinate 8,654,381, forward strand.
TTTTTCTTCTCAAGCTCTTGGGTATATGAAAAGAACTTCGGAGAGATATGTTTAGTTCTGTCGCTTTTGATATATCCTTCCTTTGTCTGTGCAACATATGCAACATTATCTTCGTATAAGATAGTTGCCTCTGTGTTTACACGGATTCCACTGCTTGATTGGATATGTTTGCTTATTGATCTTACCCATATGCATTCTCTACTAGCCTCATTGCTACAAGTGTTTGTTTCTGAGAACGCCAGGATATAGCGGTGCCCCCAATCATGAAAACATATCCAGTTTGTGATGTGCTTTGTGAGGATCTGATAAATATCATGCATCTACAAAACCAACTATTTGGCCGTTGAGTTTTTAGGATAAAATAACCCTAAATCAATAGTCCCTTGAAGATAGCGCAAGACATGTTTAATCCCATTATAATGTCTTTATGTAGGGGATGAACTGAATCTTGCCAAGAGATTAATAGCAAATGATATGTCAGGTCGAGTGCAATTCGTAAGGTACATCAGAGCTCCAATTGCACTTACATACGGTACTTCTGGACTAAGTATCTTTTCATTTTCTTCATATAGCCGGAAATGATCATTTTCAACATTAAGTGATCTTAAAACCATCGGTGTACTAAGAAGATTTGTTTTATCCATATTAAAGTGTATCAATACTCTTTTAGTGTATGTCGACTAGTGTACAAATATTCTCTTGTGAGAATGCTCAATTTGTAAACCAAGACAAAACTTTGTCTTTCCCAGATCTTTCATCTCAAATTCTCTTTTTAAATAGTTTGTTGCTTTCTGTATTTCTTCCTGAGTTCCGATGATGTTTAGATCATCAACATATATCGCGATAATTACAAATCCGGATGGTGTTTTCTTTATGAAAACACATGGGCATATAGGATTATTCACATATCCTTCTTTTTCTAAATGTTCACTGAGACGGTTATACCACATCCGTCCAGATTGTTTTAACCCATATAATGATCTTTGTAATTTTATTGCACATAACTCTTTAGGTTTAGATTTTAATGTTTTCGGCATCTTGAATCCATCGGGGATTCTCATATAGATATTAATGTCTAATGACCCATATAAATATGCTGTAACGACATCCATTAGACGCATTTCTAGGTTTTCATTAGGTGCAAGGCTCATTAGAAATCTGAAAGTGATTGCATCCACAACAGGGGAATATGTTTCTTCGTAATCAATTTCAGGCTTTTGGGAAAACCCTTGGGCCACCAGACGAGCTTTGTACCTCGTAATCTCATTTTTCTCAGTACGTTTTTGGACGAAAACCCATTTATGACCAATGGGTTTCACACCTTTATGTGTGAGCACTATAGATCCGTATACGTTCATTTTGTTGAGTGAATCGAGTTCAACTTGCATTGCATTTTTCCATTTTAACCAATCATGTCTCTTCTGACATTCATAGACGGACTTTGATTATGGATCTTCATTTTCTTCATTTATTTCCTTTAAAACAAGATATGAGAAGACGTCATCAATTTCGTCCATTTTGTTTCGATTCCATATTTTTCCACTTTGGATATAGTTGATAGAAACCTCATGATTTTCTTTAGATTCAAGATATCCAATATTATTGTCGAGATCATGATTTGCTTCTTCCTGAACATTTTCTGTTATTGTGGAAACATCATATTTTTCAACTTCCTTTCTCTTTCTAGGATTTTTTTCCTTAGAACCAATTGGTCTACCACGCTTCAAGTGTGTATGAGAATCATGAACCTGTGGAATTTCTATTCCACGTTCACGTTCCTGTGGAATTTCTATTCGAGCATGAGCATTTACAGCTGGTATATGTGACGTAGTTACTGTCTTAGTATCTGCAAATGCATCAGGTAATTAATTTGCTATATTTTGCAAATGCATAATTTTCTGAACTTCTAGTTCTAATTACCTTGAAGGGGGATCAAGGTGTAACAGCGATGGCACACACCATTTTATATCCTTATCTACCCTTTTATTCTCTCCTCCTAGAACTGGGAATTCTTTTTCATCAAAATGACAATCGTCAAAACGTGCCGTAAATACATAACCAGTCTGAGATTTTAGATATCTTATAATTAATGGAGAATCACAACCAACATATATTTCCAACTGTCTTTGTGGTCCCATCTTAGTGTGTTGTGGAGGAGCAATAGGTACATATACCACACAACCAAAGATTTTTAAATAAAAGATATTTGACTCTCGACCAATAGCTAACTGTAATGGGGACTACTTATGATATGCACTCGGCCTTATACGAATTAGTGTTTCTGCATGCAGAATAGCGTGTCCCCATACTGAGGTTGGAAGTTTTGATCTCATAATCAATGGTCTCGCAATCAATTGGAGGTGTTTGATTAATGATTCAGCCAAGTCATTTTGATTATGAACATGTGCCACATGATGTTCAACATTTATACCCGTTGCCATGCAATAATCATTGAATGCTTGAGATGTGAACTCACCAGCATTATCTAGTCTAACTCCTTTAATTGGATAATCAGGAAACTGAGCTCTTAGTTTGATTATCTGAGTTAGAAATCTCGCAAATGCCACATTTCGAGATGATAACAAACAAACATATGACATTCTACTAGATGCGTCTATCATTACCATGAAATAATAGAATGGTCCACATGGTGGGTGTATAGGTCCACAAATATCGCCTTGAACCCTTTCAAGAAATTTTGGTAACTCTTTATCAATCTTGGTAGGTGATGGCCTTATGATCAATTTACCCAGAGAACATGCAACACATGTCATTTTATTTCCCTGACAAATCTCTTGGATTTTTAGTGAATGTCCATGTGAACTCTCTATAATCTTTCGCATCATTAGATTTTTAGTGAATGCCCATGTGAACTTCTAGTTCTGAAAATTTAAGCATATATTTTTATAATATACAAGTAAATTTGGTCCAAAGTTTTCATTTTTCGTGCAAAACTAAGAAATTTGTGGGGTTTTAATGGATTTAAGCAAGAAAAAACATGAAATACTACAATGAACTATTGAAATTAGATAATTGATTTAAATGATCACACCATGTCGATTGAACGTGATTTATCTGAAATTACATACAAACAGAGTCGGACGCAACGACGGCGAGTTATGGCAACTATAGTTACAATGACTGTTTATGAGATTTGGATTGAGCGAAACACTATACAATCTTTAAGAACCACTGATTCTATCATACGCCGGATTGAGAACAGCATTCAAAATCGATTTCAGATTTCCAAGCAGAGAATCTGAACAAGGTGACCGATTTGATGCAACTCTCGTCTGATAATCATTACCAATCTGATTCAATTATATTCTTATATGGGTAAATACAATGGGCTTTTGTAAAATAAGGCCGTCTTTGCCATTTTTTGTTTAAATGCAATCAATAATAATAATAATAATAACTTTTGACCAAAAAAATATATAAAAGTTCCGATTTTGGGGACCCATTTGAGGGTACTAATATGGATGTGACGGCGCCGAGAAAAATGTCAATTTCAACATCAACTCTTTTCATAGTGACTTTTCATGTACGCATTAAGATCAAATACATTTTTCAACTTCAACTTTATAAATTTTTTAAAATTTTACATGAACTTTAATATATGTATTGAAATCAACTTTCACAAAAACAGTGTTAGTCAAACCGATGAATCATATACCACATGCCATATTCCTGCTGAGCCATATGCTATATGGCATATTTTTTGCCGAATCAGATGCCAGGTTTACTTTAAAAAAAAAATCATTTTGAAGTTTTATGCAATGCAAAAAAAATTTGACACTTAGAATGGAGAAACAGAAACACCATTATAAGTTAAGCCACCTTATCGATATTTTATTATTTCTATCGTCACAACAATCAGGTTCCAACCATTAAACGGTACATTTTTGAACAATTACAAATTTGACCTCTAAGATCAAAAATTTTAATTGTTCTAGAATGTATCGTTTCATGGTTAGAAACCCTACGGTTGTTGCAACTACATAAATGATAAAAATTTGATAAGGTAGCTCAACTAATAACGGTATTTTTGTTTCTCGATTTTAAATGTCAACAAAATTTTAGACCCAGAAATAATTTTTTTTTATTTGAAAAGTCTATGTGGCATATGACTCAGCGGTTTGAGTAACACTCTTTCAGTCAAAATTGATTTCGGCATATATTTTAATATTCATGTAGATTTGTTGAAAATTTACTAAGTTGAAGTTAAAAAACGCACAGGATCTTAGTTCGTATATGAAAAACACTGGAAAAATAGGACCTAGACCAATTCGCCAGGTAAGTTTTGTCAAATCTTCAGCGGTGTCGTCTTGTCGCTGGGTCATACCGCTCTTCAGTAAATCAGTCATAACTCTTGACCCATAGCTCGGATTACCTTCAAATCACCTCCACTAGAAAGCTAACTCGATTTTCTATAACTTCCATCAAGGGTTCTGATCTAAATCTCAAGGGAAGGCCTTCATCTGAGTCGATCTTTGAGACACTTTGGATTGGTTTTTAATCATCATTTCTTTTATTTGCATCCAAATGATCCCCTCTTGTTGCATAACTCAACCCAAAACCTACAAGACAATAAAACATGCAAACATATGCTCATATACTCTAATTATGTAATGAAAACACAATAAATATAATGATAAATGCAATCAACAATATGCTAAAAAGGCTACATATCAAAATGCAATGTCTTATAAGGCTCAAATAGGTCTCATCTGATGAATACCAAAACCCCTGAGTAAGAAATAAAAAGTCAGGTGAAGTTTCGATAAGGTTTAGAGACAATGTTGGTTTAATCTATTTTCCAATATCAAGAGACTTTCTGGAATGTTGAGTCAACCCATAGTCTTTCCGAACTTCGGTTATGTGGCTAAGCTTTGAGTCATAAGAGTGTTAATCCAATTTAGATAATCCATCGAAACTTGTTCATAATTCCCTAACTATTTTGACTAAATAAAACAAAATAAAAAAATTTGACTTGATAAAAAAGGCATAAAATCAGCAAAATTATCGATGTAAAAAGTGAAAAATGTCTCAAGTCAACAAAATAGAAAGTAGCATTAGTAAAAGATGGAACATCCTTCCCCCGTCCTCCGTGGAAAAATAAGAAAGAGACAAGGATGAAAAATCATAAAGAAATAGTTGAGTTTAAGAACAAAGTCACCTCGAATTAGATTGTTGGTGACTAACCGATGCTTCTTTCTTTTTGTTGCTTGGCATCAAATGAACTCGGTTTAGTTCATTGAATTCTTGTTGATAAATCTCTAATTGCATCCTTCCTGAGACAAAAACTTAAAAACCATCAATAATCTTGGTAAATAAAGAAAATAAAAACAAACCTAAAGATAGAATGGTGGTGGAAGTGCTGGTGAGATGGTGGTGGTGATGTCTCGTTAATGTCGTATCGGCCATGGTTGAGATATTTTCCGTGGTGACTTAAGGCTTCTATGATTGATATGGTCACGCCTTGGTTGTGGGATAATCACGGAACAGTCGTAGAACTGTCCATAAAACAGTCGGTGAAATGGTTGTTGAACTGTCCGTAGAACGATTGTGGAACAGTCATAGAAAGGTCGTGGGTCATGGATCAGGATGCGGTACAGTCCGCAGAAAGGATGCGATCATCAAAGTTGCCAATCTTGCGATCTAAGCTTACTTTTTCAAAATTTCTTCGATCATTACTCCCAATATGTCCAATTTATCGGTGAATATTCATTCATAGCCCATTTGATCAAGCCAATTTGGTTTTTGGCACCCTTTTGTGAATTCCATGGTCACAGAACGGTCGTAGAACATTCGCGATGCTCAAAAGCTGAAAATCTCTCAATCCAGATGACGTTTATCAAAATTTCTTCGACCATTACTCCCAAAATACCCAATTTATCATTGAATATTTGATCATAGATTATTTGATCGGACAAATTTGATTTGTGGCAACTCTTTGTGAAATCTGCTGTCACGGAATGCTTGAGGCTTCAGTCATGGAACAGCAAGACTCGAATCGCGGTAATCTTCGGTATTGGTCATGGGACGTGTGACTGGTCCAAAAACTTTATATAGCACCGATCATGAGAGATGTGACCGGTCCAGGGCACAGAGCTGGCTCGGTGGGGACTCTCGGCATCGGTCACAAGTGATTGTGATCGATCCATCTCCTTCTGCGTGCATCGGCCAAGGGAGTTGACTGGTCTATAGGTGGTGTTTGCCACTGTTTGCAAGCCTTGTGATCTTAGGGAGGTGAAGAGATAGCTTTGGGAAGGCTCTATAAGGTCCGTGAATGATTAAAATGGTGAAAACTCGACTTTGTTGATGACCTCGGTCACAAGCTTCGTGACCTAGGTCGTCTTTCTTTATATAGTCCTCCTCGACTTCTTCTTCCTCGGGTTCTTCTTCAAGCTCCAAGTTCTCTACTTCTTCTATTATGGTTGCGGAATTGCAAGGCCAGTCTCCTTGTCCTTTTTGAGTTAGAATGGATGGGCTAGTTGGTTTTCCTTGCTGTGAATAGACAGTGGTGGGATCTTGGAAAGATTGGTGCAGAAAGTGGACATAGTCATAGTTTGTTTGAAACTAGCTTTGATACCCTTTGGCTCGCCATGTGTAAGGGTGTTTAGAATGACCTCGGGGATAACATGAGGCTTTCTCCAAGTTCTCATAAACATGGTGAGATGTTGTAGATAGTACGGAGTTGGTTTGGTGGCCGGTCTCTCCTTGGTTCCGAACTCGTTGAAAATTGCTGTTTTCGACAATTTTTTCATAAGGGATCCGAGTAGTCATGTAGCAATGAATTTCTTCCAGGTCTTCTTCCTCATCTTCTCCAGTAGGTAGATCATTGAACTCAGCATTCTCTCTTGTCAAATGTCCAAATCGGCTTTCAATGGCTTGTTCTTCAAAGTAAGCTTCTTCTTCATCGGTTTGATAGTCTTTATTGTGAGTCCACTCCAATGACTCGGTTGGGGCAGTGAGCTTCTCTCTAGGAGATCTTTATTCTTCTTCTCGATCATAGGATAGGTAAGCTTGATCATCCTTCCATTTAGCATAGTCATTGGGATCATTGAATCCATGTTGCAAAGCTTCAATCTTCCATTCAAGTTGATCTTCTACTTGGTTGATGGTGTACACCATGTTGTGAAGTTTTGATCCATGCTTCTGGATATTTTCTCCATGATAGTACAGCTGGTCCTCGGTCTTCTTAACTTGGTTTTCCACGCACTCAATGTGGCAAGCAATGGTAGATAGCTTCGAGTCAAAATCTGTTTTCATCTTTGAAAGCTTAGCATCGATTTCTTTATGACACTTCTGTTGCTCCTTGGCAAGTTGTTACATAGCTTTAATCATCCTATCATAGTAAGCATCTGAGTGTGGTGCTTCATAGTCTTCATATGCATCAATTCTCATAACTTCCTTTAAATCAAAGTCTTGATCCATAGCATAGCAGAATCTGCCCGAGCGCGGTGTAAGTGAATGAGTGGCTCCATTGTGATGAGCTTGTCTCATTGGTCGATCTCCAGAGGATTGAGTAGGTGATGGGCATCCACAGTGCCTCATCAATGATGTACCACGAGATGGCCGAGAGTGGCCATGGTGAGCTCCATAAGACGAGCTAGAGAGTGGTCTGAAGATGTCTCCGTCCGAAGTGTTGTAATGCGCCATGAGTTTCGCGAGAGTAAGGTTCTGAAACTCTTCAGATATAACGTCGAGATTTATCCTCAAGGTCTTCTGAAACAGTAAAAACCAAAAAGAAAAATCAAAAGCAAAGTGTCCTAGACGTTACTCTAGTTCTTAGACTTATAAACAAACAATCTCTCCCTAGTAACAGCGCCAAAAACTTGATCATGTGCGAGGTGTGTAGTGTATACGTAGTCAAGTTTTCCTCAAACAACACAATGATAAAGCTGCAAGTGCACAGCCAAATCTATTATAGTACTTAGACACAAGCTCTTTGGAAAACTTTAGTTTCTTCTTTTTGTTTTAATTGATTTTTCAAAAGCAAAAGATAGATGTCGTACAAACCTTAAAGACATCTATTTATAATGAAGAAGAGAAGGATACAATCTAATCCTAAACTAAATCAGATTAGAATTTAATCTTATCCCTAAAACGAAATACAAAAATAAAAAGAAAAGAAAGACGTATCATGATGGACACGTAAAACACCAAATACCCCACGAGTGACCATCACGTAAAACCTTCAACGATGTTCGTATGCGCTGCATTACTCAATTAGCGAATCATGTTATTGAGGCTAAGATTATAAATGATAATAGTATTGGAGAAATTGTCCTAATCCATAAGAGGCTAGAATATTCATAACTCCATTAGATTAAAGACAAAAGGTAACGAGTTTCGAAATATTTTGGTCTTGGAAAATATAAAAACAATGTAAAAGCGTCACCTAATCAAACACGTAAGCGATGTTATCTTGCGAAAAAGAAATATCTTAACTCTTAAAACAAGTGGAATGACGTCATGTTTCTAATTATAATAATAAAATGTAATATAATCTAGACTTAATTAATACAACGACTGATATGATCCTCCTAGAATCGGTAATTTCGAGGGGTAAGATGAAAGGAGTGGATAGATAGATAGATAGATAGATAGATAGATAGAGGTGGAGTGAATGGATCGCACCAAGGTTGTGGAAGGCCTTGGATATTTCCTCAATGACTTTTCCAAGATATGACACACTTGAAATCGCCAAGGTTTGAATCGCGGATATGACACATCTTGATTCGGATCGATTGAAAGATATGACTCACCAACAATCAGTTTTGTTCTTCAAAGAACACAAGAGAAAACACTCTCAATTTTTAATAAAAAAACTTGGTTGATCCGAAAATGAGTACAAGAAAAGAGTTTTAAAGAAAATAGAGTAAAGAAAAAGCTAGAATTAATTCATAGAAATTTAAGAAAACATTAACTAGTTTGGAATATCTCTTGGAGTCTCCCTAGCCACCTCTTCCACTCCCTTGGCCGAAATTAATCAGGTGATTAGTAAGCTGGGCTGATTTAATCTCTTCTTTGGGCTTGAGACTTCAAAAGATAATTCCAAAATTTATTAGACTTGGACCTGGACCAAACTTGTTCAACTCTTGTGGACTAAGATGGATTAGAGTGACCCATTTGCCTCATTAAAACCTTCCTTTGGAAAACCCATTGGGAAAAAACCAAAGGCTAGGAAAAAGAGTACAAATGAATCACCCGTTATTAGTCCACTCGAGCAACCAAGACGGTTTGATTTTCCTTGTTCTCGAACTGAACTTTCGTCGGTTGAACTTGAGTGAGTAATGCGGTGATGGCGTTCTGAAATTCTTTGGCTCTCGATCTTGTCATTGGTCCACTTGGTATGGCCAAAGCATCCTCGGGTTCAATTTGCTTCTTTGAGCTATCCATGATCACATCATCCCCTCCCTCTTGAAAAGGATTTGTCCTCAAATCTGGAACATCTGCAACGAAAGGGATTAAGTCAGCAACGTTAAAGCTTGAACTCACATTATACTTACCTTGGAGATCGAGTTGGTAAGCATTATCGTTGATCCGCTTTGTGACTCGGAATGGACCGTCAATCCTAGGCATCAACTTAGACTTCCTCTCAGCTGGAAATCTCTCCTTCCTTAGATGTAACCAAACGTGATCTCCTTCCTCAAAAATCATCTTGCGCCTGCTCTTGTTAGCTTGTTTAGCGTACAGATTCGTCTTCTCCTCTATGTTGTGCTTTGCTTTCTCATGAATCTGTTTAACAAGTTCAGCTTTCTTTTTCCCATCCAAGCTTGCTCTTTCACTCAAAGGCAATGGGGTTAGATCCAAAGGAGACAAAGGATTAAAGCCGTAAACAATTTCAAAAGGAGAAAACTTGGTGGCGGAATGCACAGATCGGTTATAAGCAAATTCAACATGTGGTAAACATTCTTCCCAAGTTTTTAAATTCTTTTTAATCAAGGCACGCAGCAAGGTAGACAAAGTTCTATTAACTACTTCAGTTTGACCGTCGGATTGAGGATGACAAGTAGTTGAGAACAGCAACTTAGTACCTAGCTTAGACCAAAGCGTCTTCCTAAAATAACTCAAGAATTTTGTATCCCTATCACTGACTATAATCCTAGGCATTCCATGCAAACGAACTATTTCTTTAAAGAACAAATCAGCAATATGGGAAGCATCGTCAGTTTTATGACAAGCAAGAAAATGTGCCATTTTAGAGAATCTATCGACAACAACAAAGATTGAATCTTTTCCAGTCCTAGTTCTAGGTAATCCAAGCACAAAATCCATAGAAATTTCAGTCCAAGGCTGATCAGGAATAGGCAAGGGCGTGTACATACCTTGGGACTGTACCTTCGATTTGGCTTGTTTGCACGTGACACATCGCCCACAAATTCTTTCGACGTCTCTCTTCATTTGCGGCCAGTAGAAGTGTTCTTGCATCACTTTTAAAGTTTTGGAGATCCCAAAATGCCCCATCAAGCATCCTCCATGTGCTTCCCTAACTAACAAATCTCTCACGGAACAATTAGGCACACAATCGATTTTCATAGAAAAGAAATCCATCATGCCTAAAATATTTTCCAAAAGCAAACTTATCACACGACTTAAGAATCTCTTGAAAATCAGAATCATCTTGATAAAGATCTTTAAGGTGTTCAAATCCCAGAAGTTTAGCATCCAAAGTAGAAATCAAGGCGTACCTTCGAGATAAGGCATCAGCAACTATATTTTCGTTACCTTGTTTGTACTTGATCACATAGGGAAATGTTTCAATGAATTCTACCCACCTAGCATGCCTCTTGTTGAGCTTTTGCCGACCCTTTACATACTTCAAAGACTCGTGGTCAGTATGAATGACAAACTCCTTTGGCCAGAGGTAGTGCTGCCATGTTTGCAATGCTCGGACAAGCGCGTACAGCTCCTTGTCGTAGGTTGGATAGTTCAATGTAGCTCCTCCAAGTTTCTCACTGAAAAAGGTAATGGGCTTCTTCTCTTTCATCAAGACAGCTCCAATACCTACACCAGATGTATCACACTCAATTTCAAAAGTTTTAAGAAAGTTCGGTAAAGATAAAAGTGGTGCATTGGTGAGTTTATCCTTTAACACTCGGAATGCTTCTTCTTGTGCCTCTTCCCATTTAAATCCAACATTTTTCTTGATCACTTCAGTGAGAGAAGCAGCTATGGTACTGAAGTCCTTCACAAATCTCCGATAGAATCCCGCAAGTCCATGGAAACTTCTCACTTCTCCTACGGTTTTCGGACTGGGCCATTCTCGGACAGCTCGTACCTTTTCCTCGTCCACTTTGATGCCTTCTGCACTTATGACAAAACCTAGAAACACAAGGTTATCCGTACAAAAGGTGCATTTCTTTAGATTAGCATAAAGTTCCTCTTTCCTAAGTACCATCAAAACCGCTTCTAGATGATTAACATGCTTTTCTAAATTTTTGCTATATACTAAGATATCATCAAAGTAAACAACAACAAAAATTCCAAGGAAGCTCCTTAAAACATAATTCATGAACCTCATAAAAGTACTAGGTGTGTTGGTTAATCCAAATGACATAACTAACCATTCATACAAGCCATGTTTCGTTTTAAACGCAGTTTTCCATTCATCACCCTCTTTCATCCTAATCTGGTGGTATCCACTCTTAAGATCTATTTTTGAAAATATGCTAGAACCATGCAGCTCATCTAACATATCATCTAAACGAGGGATAGGGTGGCGATACTTTACAGTGATATTGTTGATGGCTCGACAATCAATACACATCCTCCAAGTCCCGTCCTTCTTCGGAACAAGCAGCACCGGCACAGCACAAGGGCTCATGCTCTCTCATATGTATCCTTTGTCCATCAGCTCACTCACTTGCTTTTGAAGCTCCTTAGTCTCCACCGGATTGGTTCTGTATACTGGCCTGTTGGGAAGTGAAGCTCCTGGCACGAAATCGATCTGGTGTTCAATCCCACGGGTAGGCGGCAATCCCTTAGGGTTTTCCTCCGGAAAGACGTCTTCAAAATTCTGCAAAATATAAGAGATTTTACTCGGCAACTCCGGTACGGGGTTAGTAAGGTTCAGCAATGCTTCTTTGTAAACAAGTAATAGAACGGGTTGTTTAGAGAACAGAACTCTCTTAACCACATTAGATCTCACAAAGAAATTTGAATGCCTCACGGGTTTACTCTCACAAACCTTTTTCTTGGGTTTTCTCAAACTCTCATTTTTATTTTGAGGTGGCGTGTTTAGGGGTTCACTCACAATGGTTTTTCCTTGTTGTTGCAGCTGAAGTTGGTCTTGATGAACCTCATATGGCGCCAAAGGAGCAAGTATCGTCTTTCGGCCATTGAACTCAAAAGAGTACCGATTAGTGAACCCGTCATGTAGGACCCTTCTATCGAACTGCCATGGTCTTCCAAGTAGTATATGGCCGGCCTCCATAGGTAAGACATCACATAATATCTCGTCCTCATACTTGCCTATGGTTAAAGGAACCAATACTTGGCGGCTCACGGTCATCTCACCAGCATCATTAAGCCATTGAAGCTTAAATGGTTTCGGATGCTTCTTAACTTTCAGTCCTAACTTCTTCACCATTGTTTCACTAGCCACATTAGTACAACTTCCACCATCAATAATAAGGCTGCAGACCTTACCTTGTACCAAACATCTCGTGTGAAACAAGTTTTCCCGCTGCTCTTGGACAAAATCTTTAACTTGAATACTCAAGGAACGTCTTGTTACCAATAATTCTCCGATGGCTGGTAACTCTATGTCCTCCTCGGTTTTACCATCACTTTCAAGTTTTTCCTCCTCAGTTTCAATCTCGCCATTATCCAATAGAATCATAGTTCTTTTGTTGGTGCACTCGTTGGCGTAGTGTCCTCTCCCTTGACACTTGAAACACTTAACGTCCCGATTTCTAGATGTAGTAGCTACAGCTTTACCCTTGGCGTCTTCAGCATTGGCGTGGGGCTTAGGGTCCGGTCTTGGCTTGGAAACAGTTCTATCCTCTACAATGTTAGCCGCTCCAGCTCCATAGGAAAGTCTAGAAGTACTTCTCCTTTTAATTTGCTGTTCAACCAACACAGCCTTATGAAGCATTTCTTCCAAATCTTTATAAGTTTGAAGCTCCATTCTATCTTGAATATCACGAGCTAAACCACTCAAAAATCTGGCCATTGTCGCCTCAGCATCTTCATCAATATCGGCCTTAAGCATTAGAGATTCCATCTCTTGGTAATAGTCCTCCACATTCTTACTTCCTTGAGTTAGACGCCTAAGCTTCTAATGCAACTCCCGATGATAGTGGCTTGGAACAAATCTTTTTCTCATCAGATTTTTCAACTCTTCCCAAGTGACTACGGCCGGTTCTTGGTTACGTCTTCGACTCGTCACAATCTGATCCACCAATTAATTTCATAATCAGAAAACTCCATTGCCGCTACTTGAATTTTCTTTTGCTTCGAATAATTTTGACAATCAAACACGAACTCAATTTTTTTCTCCCACTCCAAGTAGACATCTGGATCATTTTTTCCATGAAATGGTGGTATCTTCAACTTAAGTCCACCGAGATTATCTTCATTTCGACCCCTAGCTTCTCTTACTCGTCTCGGCCTTCTTTCACTTTGATTAGAAGCTTGGCTACCTCTGCTGTAATAATGCAAATCATCCCCATCAGTTTCATCTTGAGGTCGTGCTCTTCTTCTTCTAGCAACAGTATTCAAAAATAGTCCTTGGTTAACTGACTCTTGAATCGTATCGATCCTTGCATTGACTGCACCCATCTCTTCCCTCATCATCCGCCTCATTTCTACCACTAAGGTCTGCATGTCCAGAGTGTTATTTCTTCTTCTTTGAGCTCGGTTGGTGTTCTCAACTACTTCGCTGGAATGATTAGACATATTGATTTTGTTTTCCCTACACACTTAACAAACGTTAGTAATAAAAAGTCGATCCTCACAAGTGTTTCTCTCCTTTTTATTCACTCAATCACTCAGCACTCAAAATAATGTTCTCTCTCAGCGATTTTCTCAATGGTTCCTATGGAACAAAACCGATCAAATCGGATGAACAACTCCAACAACACAAATTCGAAACAATTGATTTGAGATAGAAAGAAAAGAGAAAAAGTTTAGTATATATATATATATATATTTAAACAGATCAAGGATCAGAAAATTAAGGAGATAAAATTAGAAAAATAAACCCCCCTAAGTAATTAATTTCGGACTAATTATATATATATATTTTTTTTTCTTTTTTTTTTTTCTTTTGGTCCGATCAACTTCTTCCTTTTTTTTTTTTTAAAACAACTCAGAATTAAAACTAGAACTAAATGGAGATCAAAAAGAAAATTAGGATCAAAATAAAAAAATAAATTGACTAATCCCCCAAACTATTGATCCGATCAAATAGATAAGAAAGACTAGAGAAGATAAAAGAAATTGGAAATGAAAAGATAGAGGATATAAGAAGATGGAAAAGGTAAGAAGATGATAAGACAAATACCAAACCCGAAAGTGTGCTCTGATACCACTTGATATGATCCTCCTAGAATCGGCACTTTCGAGGGGTAAGATGAAAGGAGTGGATAGATAGATAGATAGATAGATAGATAGAGGTGGAGTGAATGGATTGCACCAAGGTTGCGGAAGGCCTTGGATATTTCCTCAATGACTTTTCCAAGATATGACACACTTGAAATCGCCAAGGTTTGAATCGCGGATATGACACACCTTGATTCGGATCGATTGAAGGATATGACTCACCAACAATCAGTTTTGTTCTTCAAAGAACACAAGAGAAAACACTCTCAATTTTTAATAAAAAAACTTGGTTGATCCGAAAATGAGTACAAGAAAAGAGTTTTAAAGAAAATGGAGTAAAGAAAAAGCTAGAATTAATTCATAGAAATTTAAGAAAACATTAACTAGTTTGGAATATCTCTTGGAGTCTCCCTAGCCACCTCTTCCACTCCTTTGGCCGAAATTAATCAGGTGATTAGTAAGCTGGGCTGATTTAATCTCTTCTTTGGGCTTGAGACTTCAAAAGATAATTCCAAAATTTATTAGACTTGGACCTGGACCAAACTTGTTCAACTCTTGTGGACTAAGATGGATTAGAGTGACCCATTTGCCTCATTAAAACCTTCCTTTGGAAAACCCATTGGGAAAAAACCAAAGGCTAGGAAAAAGAGTACAAATGAATCACCCGTTATTAGTCCACTCGAGCAACCAAGACGGTTTGATTTTCCTTGTTCTCGAACTGAACTTTCGTCGGTTGAACTTGAGTGAGTAATGCGGTGATGGCGTTCTGAAATTCTTTGGCTCTCGATCTTGTCATTGGTCCACTTGGTACGGCCAAAGCATCCTCGGGTTCAATTTGCTTCTGTGAGCTATCCATGATCACATCAACGACTATACTGTTTTCGTTAATATAAACGTTCTGTTTGACCGAGAGATGTAGTTTCATATTTTGTTGAACAATGTGAAACCCATAAGGCAAAATGGGACCAAGAGATGTGGTTACATTTCTTGTCGAACAAAAACATTTATAAGTCATAAATTTCTTTCCTAAAATATTTCAGATATATACTTTAACGTAATCAATTAACTAATTTTTGCAATATATATATATATTATTTTAAAAGTGTACGACATTAAGACAGGATCTGTGTATTTATGAACATCAACGGTAAACATATCTTGTAAATCCGTAATTCTTACATGCACTTGAGAATGACGACGTCTCTCCGCGTGTTTATAAATATACGGATATGTCAGAATATTTAATTTACGAAAAGCCTCCCAAAATGCCACATTCTTTCTTCCATGTCTTCCTAATCTCTCTTTTTCTCTGCGATAGTTGCATTGCGTCTCACTACACATTCACGGTGAGTTTAAATTAAATTGATCTTTTTAATCAAGCCTGAGTTATAAACTAATAACTTGAATCGATAAAAATTAATTAATGGCAGGTCAAGGAAACTCCATATACGAAACTTTGTAGCACCAAGAAGATTTTGACCATTAATGGTAAGTTTCCTGGACCGGTTTTAAGAGTTCACAAAGGTGACACCATTTACGTTAAAGTTCGTAACCGAGCTAGTGAAAACATCACAATTCATTGGTAATCTACAACTCCATTTTTTTTTCTTAAGTAAACTATACCAATTACAAGCATGTAACGATTAATGGTTGAAATAACATAGGCATGGTGTAGAACAGCCGAGAAACCCGTGGTCAGATGGACCCGCATACATCACACAATGCCCGATTCGACCCGGGTCGGATTTTGTGTACAAAGTCATATTTTCCATTGAAGAAGCGACTGTTTGGTGGCACGCACATAGCAATTGGACACGGGCCACTGTACATGGTCTTATCTTTGTATATCCTGTGCCTCCCAAATCACTTCCTTTTCCAAAACCGGACCTTGAAGTCCCCTTAATTTTAGGTAACTATTTTTTTTTAAATGATAAATTTGTTAATCAACCAAAAGTATATTTATTTACAAAGTAATTGAAATAAAGAACCCGCTAAAAACATGAGAGCTAGACATTTTAAAATATATAATTTTTAAACGTGTATATATGTATTGTATATGTCTAAACAAAGTTTTTATCAAAGTTGGGTTTTTTTTATGTCTTAAAAATAAAATTATAAATTGAACAGGAGAGTGGTGGAAGGCGGATGTGAGAGAGGTGGTGGAGGAGTTCTTGGCGAGCGGAGGTCCTCCTAATGTGTCGGATGCTTTGACCATTAATGGACACCCTGGTTTCTTGTATCCTTGCTCTAAATCAGGTTTCTTATAATTATTTTTATCCTTTCTCCTTTATTAGTACTTTCTTGTTTTGTATAAAAATTTATGCTAAGATGAAATGAAATTTGCGTGTATATATATATATATATATATTCACGAGAATAATTGTGAATTAAAATAATTTAAACAATAATGTGATGGATGATATTTAAAAATATATTAAAATATTACAATCAAATATTCCGTTGTTTGTTACTCCTCACTGGATTGATAAACACTAATCATAAAAGGCATATTATTTCAAATTGAATTACTTGTATTTGTATTTATTATTTAAAAAATCTTGTGTATGTTTTTGAAAGATACTTTTGCATGCATATACGTTTAAAGTTACTAAAAATGTTCCATTATTTTATATATTTAACAGATACATACGAGCTCGCAGTAGAGAAAGGCAAAACCTACAGACTTCGAATGGTAAACGCCGCAATGAACATAATTCTCTTCTTCAGAATCGCAAATCACAAGCTCACCATTGTCGCTTCCGATGGACACTACACCAAACCTGTAAACGTTACTTATATTACCATATCTCCAGGCGAAACGCTAGACGCGTTATTACACGCCGACCAAAACCCAAAACACATTTATCACATGGCGGCTAGAGCTTACACAGGCAACCTCAACATCGAGTTTGACAACACCACCACTATTGGGAACTTACGTTACATCTCCTCCAGCAAAGCCAATACGTCATCGTTGTCAGAATCTTACCCACACCTTCCTTATTACAATGATACGCCAGCAGCTTTCAGATTCTTTAACAAAATCAAAAGCCTATACTCGGGACAAGTTCCTGTCAAAATCTCACGTAGGATTCTCACGACAATTTCTATAAATCTTCTCATGTGTCCTCATAACTCATGTGGAGGTCCAAACGGGTCGAGACTCAGGGCTAGTATGAACAACATATCGTTCGTCACACCAAGCCACGTGGACATATTAAAAGCTTATTACTATCATATTAGAGGTATTTACGGAACGCGATTTCCGACGTTTCCACCACTTATTTTCAATTTCACCGCGGAAGATCAACCGTTGTATTTGCTGACTCCGAGACTTGCGACTGAGGTAAAGGTGTTTAAGTTCGGTGAAGTGGTTGAGATCGTTATTCAAGGGACAAGTTTGGCTGGTGGTGGACTCGATCATCCTATGCATCTCCATGGTTTTAGCTTTTATGTGGTTGGAGTTGGGTTTGGGAATTATAACATAAGTGAAAATCCAATGTCTAAGTATAATCTCAAGAATCCTCCGTACAAAAATACGGCGACTGTGCCTAGAAACGGTTGGATCGCTATCAGATTCATAGCTGATAATCCAGGTACGTACCTTACATAAATACGTTTCTAACTTAGTAACTTATTATTTATTCTTACAAACCGACAAGAGTTAATATAACTTAGTAACTTCTTCTAAGTTTCATTTTCAGCTTTTACTTTATTGGTTCGAATCTCTTTGGTTGATGTTTAAATTGTAACCAACTACCACTCAGAAGATTTTTTTTTTTTTTTTTGTTAAAGGTTTTTTTTGTTTTCTGACCTAAGAAAACCGGATTTTAACCAAAAAAAGTATATCTTATTTTATATGCCAACATATCTCGATGTAACTAAACTGAAAATCAAATTTAGAATAATTGAACTGCCCAAAAAAAATTCTTTAGAGATCATATGTGTATAGTGAGTTAATACTATTTACTTTATATAGCATTAGTTAGAAACGATCATCTATTTGTATTTTTATTTTTAAATATACTTTTTTTATAAAGTATTTTTAAATATAAAACCTACCAAAGAAAACTGAAAATGAATTGAATCGAACATAATCATATCCAACCAACTAAATTTTTTTTTAGCTGGGTCATCAATTCCAAAATTAATATAAACCTATAACCAGAATAGTGAATCGAAAGTAACCGAACTAAATAGTCTAATGTAAAGACTTAAAACAAAAATCTAATGTACACCTCTACTTATAATTTTCTAATCTTGTAATTGCGTTTGTAGGGGTTTGGTTCATGCACTGTCACTTGGATAGACATCAATCGTGGGGTATGAATGTTGTGTTTATTGTTAAGAATGGAAAAGGACCAAATCAGCAAATTCTGCCTCCACCACGTCATTTGCCGCCTTGTTATTAATAATGTAATTTGTTACCATTTAATGGTTTCGTCTACTTCAATTGTTACCAATTTGAGTATATGTAAGTCATTATCAAAAACTTCCTGTATTACTTATCTGATTCGAATATGCTTGCTTGATGAGCAAGTCATTATGGAATCAATGAGGTCACAAGGGAAAAGATAGAATCATTTCCATATTATATTATGTTTTAAGTAATAAATTATATTTACAAAGATATAATCCTAAATTTTATGTTCTTAAGAATATATTTTCATTGCTCTAAATCAGGTCTAATTTTGTTTTCTAACATTTTCTTCTTTTTTTTTGTTAAAAGTAATATTTTCTCCTTAATTAGTACATGTTAATCTGTTTTATTTTTTAATTTCAGGGGTTAATAATTTTTATGTTTCTGAAATGAAATTTACGGATATATCTTCATGAATCATGAGTATAAGTGTATAACAGAGAATTAAAATGATTGAAGCAGTTATGTGATAGAATATATTTTGAAACTAATTGTAAAATGATTAAAACAGCATTTTTCAGTCAACAATTAAAAAACATTTCCTAGTTTATTTGTGTGTTTTCACTCTCTCTTTTTTGGTTAAAAAGTTATTTAGTCGTTTAGTTAACCATAAATGGTTGATCAAATACATATTTTGTTCTTATTTAAACTAATATACGAATGTAATAAAAAAAACTTAGACACCCTCAAATGTTATATAGCCTTAATTAAGTTTGTATACAACCAAATGATCAGTTACTTTCTATATAATTAATATGAAAACTAGAAGATACTCTTTTTCATTATAAAATAAGCGTCGTTTTAACTTAATTTTTTTAATTTTATATTAACTCTCGTTTTAGATTTTTTAAGCTAAATATTTGGTAAAAGTTACTGTTTATTCTAATTGGTTTAATACATTAACTAATATTTTTTTTATAAAATATTTTAATAAGAATAGAAAATAAAATTTAATTATTTTCTTAATATGTGTGTAAAAACTTAGAAAGTATATATATGTGTTTTTTGCATTTCTCTTAATGGGTTTACCACTTTTGGATTGGCTCAATTAGGTACCTCTATAACTAAAAATATTCGAAGATAATTAATTAAGTTACACATGCCCATAAACCATAAAAACCAAGTTCTAAAATAATTAAAATTTTTGGGTTCATTCGGCAACATTTTTTTCTCCTAAAACCTAATCGAGTTTGTTACTTTCGAACAAAACCGAACCAAACTTTAAGTTCGGTTCAATTCAGTGGAATTTTTTTCCAAACCAAAAAATCAAAATTTCTGATCTAACCGAGCTGATCCGACTGAATGCCCATGCCTAAATGATATCTTCGATGATTAGAAGGAAATTGAGAAAAACATATTTGGTAGAACGTGATGAGAGTTTGTGGGAGGAGATTGTAAGAAGATTTGATAACAAAGACACCCAAAAATGCAAAAATGATCACATGAAATAGGGTTTTGAAAAATAAAACCATATGGTATTAATGCATTAGTGATCTAACTTCTAAGAAGTGTCTTCACCCAATATGTGGTCGACATAATATTTTGGTAGAGGAGAGCTTGAACTAGATTACTGAGAGTTCAGAGGGTCCACTCATCATGACTGTTTTGTTGAGACATATGGAGGCACGCAAAAGGTTTTGAATTCCGTGAAAAGATAAAATCATTTGAAACTTGCGGTTGTTGTACATGTTTAATGAAGTTTTGAAACTGAGTTTGCACAAACTTATAAAAATCCACAAATTTTTGAAAAAGTTTCTATCTTTTGACGCAGAGGGTAAAACCCAGACAAATAGGTTGAATTTATCAATAAAAATAAAATAGTATTTTATTCTTCTCATATTTGAACCCGAAATGTCCTAATAAATAATTTTAAAAGGTAAAGAAACTTGAGATAAAAGGGAAGCCGAGTATGCTTGCCAAGTTGACAGACATTACATAAAATTTTCACATATTTTAGAAAATGAAATAAGAAAATGAAGAATAGAGTTTTCGGGATGGCCGAAAGACGTTGCCATGACGATGGAACAAGACCGGAAGTTGTTAAAGCTTGGGCTAGGACAGTGGGAGATGTGACAGAGGAGATAGGACCAGAACGTTCATCTTTGTCTCAAATTGATTTCTTATATATATATTTGGTAGAAATTGTTAATGTTTACAAACCTTTTGACATTGTCTCGTAGAAACTAGAATACAGTAGTTGCTTCTATGAAGTTTGTATTCTATTTACTTTTGGGTACCTTTTTCGTAATATTATTTCAAATTCATGATGCATTAGAAGAAAACATTTAACATAGTCATTTATTGTAAATATTGCACAAGAAAAAGAGTTTAGGTCAAAGAAGACTGTCTGTACGAGAGGGCAATCTCTTGAAGAAGTTACTTGGCAGAGAAGGTAACTTGCTTCTAAATTTTGGGTGCCTTAGATAGTATAGCCCACCAGCTAGTGTTATTGCTTTGAATGGCATTGCGTAAAGGAGCACCGATGCAGCCAAGCAGAACAAGATAAAGAGGCTTGTAGCCCTTGGGTCTCGCCAGCTCATAAGTGACTGAATTCTCTCTCCTTGAGCTGCAATGTCTCCAACAACAGTCTGGATCCTACCCGCCACACTTCTGAGCCGGTCATACCTAAGCCGCACCAAGTCTTGTGACCGAGACGTTGGGAACGTGTCAAACTCTTCATCAAGCTCATCAGGACCAACAGCCTCAGCCCACGAGAGCTTCATATCCATGTGAGGAGGATGTCTTGGCCTAGACTTGAAGTTCCACAATCCGATGAAGAACATGTAGAGAAACATAGTGGGCAAAATAAGTTCAGGGTACATAACCAAAATAAAGAACAAGACATGGACCAAAACCGAAGTAACCGGGTATCTCCAGTTGCATACATCCTCCAGCCACTTCACAACTAAGAAATAACCCGAAAAAAGCGACATTATGCGAAAAAAGTTTGCTTTGCTTCTTCTCATGCTCCATAGGTGCGAGTCTACATCCAACATGTACTCAACGACCTCTTTCCTAAGTGGCGGCTCAGCTCGACCAAGACGGGTTGCAACGATGTTCATGGCTTGGTACCTTAAGCCATCGACTTGGTTAACCGTGAACGGGAAAAGGTAGTGCATTTTGGGAAGAAGCGGGTGGCCGTAATTGTAGATGATGTTGGCCAAAGAGAGGGTTGTAAAACGGATTGATAGTTGTAGGTCGCCTGTTTTCTTGAGGCCATGCGGTTGAAGAACAAGAAGTGGAAATGAATGTGTGTAGATCTTGTGAGCCTCTAGTGTAGACAGTCTGATTCGAACCTGTTCAAAACCACTAAGTTAGAAGAGAAACAAAAAGCATATCTACGTATGAGATGGCCACACAAACCAAACCAAACTAAAATTATATCTTTAAACCGAAACCAAACACAAAAACCGAACAAATTGTATGACAAACGAAATTAAAACCAAATCAAAACTAAATAAATGGAAATTGTTTTCAAAAATAAAACTAGTGTAACTAACGTAATACTAAATTCGTATAATTTTACTAACAATTCATAATATTATATAAAATTATATATCATATTTTTTTGCTCCAAACCAAACCGAGTATGAACCAAAAATCGAATGGATATTTCAAACTAAACCGAACACATAAAAACACACATATCAGTGCTAGAATTCTAGTTCAGTAATATACTTCTTTTAATTGTAAAAATGGAAACAAAGGGAAAAAAAAAGATTATCGACAGAAGTAAATCACCTTTCCGATTCTTGCATCTCTAGAAGCGGCAGTTCCGGAGTTTGCTGAACCCAAATGACAATTGTCGAAAATTCCAAGAGTGATGACAGTACAAGGATCATAAACTTCCCATGTGTACTGCTCGTTCCATCTCGGGCTCAATGAATCAAGAATGGTTCTAGTTCTCACCCATTTTTGCCCATACTTTGCCACACAATACGCATCTGTGCTTCCTCTACCATCTTTCAACTTCATTGGCACCAACCCTTTTGCTCCAAGAATCCCAATCTCTAACATTCCCACAGGCTGCTTCCAAAGCTGTCTAGCCGTTGGTCTTGTGTCACTAATGTACATTGTTGACTCGTCCATCACATGGTAGCCTCCTTCAAGACAGATTCTCATGTGAATCCTGCTTGAGAACTTATGTTCCCTCCTTCTTGATTCTGGCTCAAGAACATTGGAACCGTACTTATCAAGATTGAACCAACGAGAATGAACTGGACGATGGTCTAACCGCTTTTCGAAAACGTTCATAGGCAAGCTGATCTTGCCAATAACTTCATCTTTAGACATATGAACGCGGTCTTCCACTGAGATCACTAGCTGCTCTTCAAATGGTTCAGCAACTACAAATACAAGATCTTCATTCCAGAGTGGATTTGTTGTCTTCATGGGACAGATGCTAGTCTTGAGTGTTTGCATTCCGACATTGGCTTTGACGAAAACATCTGGAAGTCGGTTTCTGTCACTTGGGATCATGTCTTGAGCTTCAATAACATTGACTCTTAAGTACCATAGCTTAGGAGATACATATACTTTAGATCTGATGTTGAAAACGCCTTCTCCATGAACAGAAGCTGAGTCAGCATGCCAAGCTTCAGGAAAAGCCTCATCGGCTTGAGTTCCCATCCAGACAGCAAGCATTACCTCTCCTCGTACTACTTTGCCTTCTCCTCTCCAATCCTCTAATCGGTACCATTGTGGAGCCAACGGACTATTTGGTGGGACCCTTGTTGGAATCTCGTTGAGATCAAACACTACTTTTCCAAGAATATCATCTCGACCTAACGTTTCCTTGTCCTTCACGAAAACTTCAAGAACGGATGATTGAATCCGTTCTTTGGTAAATGCAAAAACTTGATTCCATTCAGGAAGAGTTGTCTTCCTATCAAAGTGTTTTGTTCTTCCTTTGTAGTTCCCTAGCTTGACCTCCACGTAAGGAACACATCCACCAGTGATTGAACCAGGTGAAAGTTCTTTAGCTTTAACAACTCGAACATAGAGATAAAACATTTGTTCCACAAGATCATATGTGCCTGTAAATCTCTCACCAACTCCAACATTTGGGTTTGGCCATCTCTCTCCAAGATCCAAGTTCATGTCTTTCACCTTCAAGTCATCTGGATCAGTATCACCATATGATTGAAGATGGTTGGTTGTGTGTTGAGGATGAAGCTGGTTAGCTACACGAGGCTGCGGTTTATATATATTGGCTTCTTGCGGGTTTTCACGAGACCGCAAGGGAATGGAATGCATTGGTGCAGGCCGAGCAAAAACTTCTTGTCTATGTAGTTTTTGAACTCTTTCTTTAACTTCTTGAATCTTTTCACCTTTCACACTCTCGCTGGCAGAATCAACAAGATATTCTTCCTCTGCTGATTCAAAAGTCTCAAGAGAATCTTCTGTTCCAGAATCTGTAATATCTTCTTCAGTTCCGACAAGAGAGGCTTGCGTTGCACTGGTGTAAGGATTAGATGGAAGAGGAGGAGGAAAGGTTTGGTCTTGTTCAGATAATGAAATGTAGAATTTGAGACCAATATCACCTTTAACAGAAGAGAGAAGCCATTTCTTCTCCAAAGGGAAGCTCTGGTACACTTGGTCGTCCTTGTAAACAATGTTAGAGAAAGGAATCTTAACTCTACCAAGGAAACTTCTCCCAGGAACTGGTCTTCTTTCGTGGTAAACAGAGACTTCAATGTGTTGGTTGTGATGGTTTAGTACTGTTTGATCGTAATCGAAGTAGAGCTTTTGGTTCCAAACAGGGTTAAGGCTTTTAGGTACGGTTCTGGTTTTGCTTAACTGGTTAAGGAAATCAACTTCTACAAATGGACTAGCTGAACCTTGTCCATCTCTAGGCATAAGATTTTGAGCATCAACGACATGTACAACCAGTTTGGTGGTGTTATTTCTCATGGTGGGTTTCTTGGTTTCTTGGTGTTCAAGAGAGGTTTAAAAGGGAAAGAATCTTGAGAGAAACCTAATTGAGGAAGAAAGGAATTTATTCTGATTAAACTATTACGAAAGAAGCTTGTTTGTGGGTTGAAGTAAAGAATGTGATTATGAAGAAGCTGCTTTTGTCTCTTATTGAGCTACAAGGTTTTGTAGGATATAATTTTATCTGTATAGGAAGATGCATTTGGAGGAAAAGTATAAAGCTTTTCATGTGAAAAGTCTTTGGGCCATTGCAAATGATTACAAGTTGGGGAACTGCGGGAGAAAAAAGGCAAACACAATTACTTTATATCACACAACGTATTCAAAATTTATAATACTAATCAAATGTATACATTCTGCTATAATAATTAAGTCTGTTAATAAAATTAAGTAACATCAAATCCATGATTCTTACCTTGTTAAAGTAAATTAATATTCGATAAATTAATAAACACTATAAAATAATAAAATTCGATAGTCCCAAGTTGAGTTAGTGTAAAAATAAACAAAATTCGATAAAATAATAAGATAATATTTTTTTTAGAATCCCTATATAAATATATAGTCTCATTAATAACATAAATTAATAATCATGTAAATTTACATATATATAAAGATAATATACTTTTCGTATTTCTTTTAAATGAGATTCTTTTAGAACTTATCACTAACTTTTCTTTTCTTATATAAGAAAATGTTATGTTGTGTGTTTTAAACTATCTTATTGTTGTATTGTTTATATACTTGTCATAAAAATAACCAAAATTTTCTGTAATTTTAAAATTCTGAATATGCATAATTTTTATCTTAATAGTCGTATAGGCTGTTCAAATACAAAATTGAGATCACTAACCATAAAATTGAATTTATGTATATTGTTTGTATAAGTGAATTCATTTATAGTCGTAGTTATGTATTGTAAAAATAATTTTTTTCTTCTAAATATTAAACTTTCAAATCCAAAACTACAAAAATTTATAAAATAAAAAAATTAATTTTATTTATATCAAATTGTTTTAATTCATATTTTTAAACTTTTTAACAATTAAAAGAAAACTTTCTATATATTAATAAATATTTTTTATAGATAAATTAATATCACTATAAATTAATAAAATACTATGGTTCCAACATTATTAATTTATAAAGATTTTACTGTATTACTATTTTGTGAAAATTTGTAATGGTTTTAAATTGTAAAAGAATGCTCAATATTCACTTCAAATATGCTAAAAATATGGACCACATCGAGAGGTTCGAAGACTTGGTAGCTAGCATGAAGCACAATGGAGTTAGCTATGATTATCTCTTTTGTAAGTTTTTTCCACATTCTATTAGTGGTGAAGCAGCTTATTGGTTGAAGCAGTTACCGACATGATCTCTAACTAATTGGGAAGATACCAAGAGGGCATTCCTTCGAAACTTCTATGATGATGCAAGGTCAGAGGACTTGAGGAACAACATCTCTCAGTTTATGTAGAGACCGACTGAAGCATTCAAGGCTGATTGAGTGCGATTCAGAGCTTATCAGAGAAATTGTTCGCATCATGGTTTCAGTGAGGTTCAACAGTTGGGTATTTTCTTCAGAGGTGTGGATTGGAGATATCAGATGGCTGTAGATGCTGCCAGTAATGGGAATTTCAACACAAGATCTCCAGAAGAGATTGAAAACTTGGCGTCTAGCAATAGCACCAAAAATGCTGATTTTGAGAGACATAAGCAAGCTGGGAACATTGATTATGTTCATAACATTCTGGTGAACAAGAAGTCAGTTCAATTTTCTACAGAAGTTGAGACCTTTGAGCCAAAAGAAAAAGGATGTGGTGAAGAGGATGTAAATTACATTGATGGGACTGGTTTTTAGGGTCAGAGATTTGGTAATCAACAAGGCAGAGGTTATTACAACAGGAATGCTCAGAGGAGTACCTTTAAAAGTAATTAAAACTCTTCTGGTTATGTCTATAAACCTCAATACCATAAACTTTTCTAGAACAACATCAATTTCAGCAGGAATTATGGATCCTCATCTTACCAGACACCTCTTGCACCAACCGAGCAGAGTGAGATGAAGTCCATGCTTGAGCAGATATTGGAGGGTCAGCAGAGGATCACTGTTGATTTCAATGGGAAGATTGATGCTCTGTACATTGATTTGAATAGGAAGTTTGAAGCTTTGAACACTCATGTCAAGCAGTTGGATACTCAGGTTGCGCAGACTGCTTGGTCTGTGAAATGACAAGATAGATTTCTTCCTGGAAAAACAGATGCTAACCCAAACTATCATTGCAGTGCCGTCATACTGAGAAGTGGTAAGAAGCTCAATCATGTGCTAAAAAGTGGTTTGAGTGTTGATGAACTCGTGGAGTTGGAAGAAATTGAAGAAGATGTTGTAGAAGAGGTACTAGTGTCGATCGACACCAGCAGCAAGATATAGCTCCTCCGCGTTATGAATCACCAGTGTTGATCGACACCATCTCTGACATTGATCGACACCAACACCCAAAAGCCAAGGATTCGATTAAAGCAGGTAGTGTCGATTGACAAAAGCTTGGTGTCGGTCGACACAAGGCATCATCTAAGGAACCGAGTTTTGTGAAGCCGCTGATTTCAGAAGAACGAATCTACAAGCCTAAGGTTCATTTCTCTAGGAATTCCAGAAAGTTGAAGCAGGAGCTGTATGAAGCAAAGTCTAAGGGTATGATGGAAAAGCTCACCATTGAGATTCTATTGATTGATGCTATCAAGACTACTCATGTGGTTAAGAGATGTCTAAAGAAGATGCTTACGCATAGTATGAGAGAAGAGGAAGGTGTGATGATGATCTCTGAAGTCTGTAGTGCTGTAATTAAGAATAGAATCCCAGGGAAGCTAAAGGATCCAAGAAGCTTTGTTTTTGATTGTTTTATCTTCAAGGATAGATTCAAGGGTTTGCTATGTGATCTGGGTTCAAATGTGATTGATGCCTTACTCAGTTGTTGTAGGCCTTGGTATGACTGATTTCACGCCTACAAAGATCTCTTTGATTCTAGCTGATAAGAGCATCAGAGTTCCAGAAAGTCTTCTGGAAGACGTGCCTGTGCGTATAGGTGATTGCATGATTCCCACCGACTTCGTGGTTAGGCGATATACCTATGAGCCTTAGTATCCTCTTATCCTAGGCCGACTTTTCTTGGCTATAGCTGGTGCGCTCATCGATGTGAGAAATGGTAAGATAGCTCTAAATGTGGGTGATCTAGTTATGAACTTTGATATGGACAAGCATGTGAAGTGACCCATAATCGACGGACATACATTCTATGTAGATACTCTCAGTAATCTCGCAGAGGAGATCTTCTACGAGATGCATCCTGAAGATCCTTTGGAGAGAGCTTTACTCAGTTCCACGCAGGGAATAGAGCATCTAGATGACATTACTGCTAGATATGTCAAGATGATGGATGCTGTGAGAGCGTGATGCGGTTGGTCACTCAGGGAGAACTTGTTGGTAATCCAAAGAAAACCGTGAAATCAAGTGATTGGAGCGAGGAAAGGGCTCTAAATATTGAGCTTAAACAGCTCCCTGCCGGACTAAGGTATGCATTTCTTGAACCCAATTCTACTTATCCTGTCATTGTTAATGCTTCTTTAAACAACGTAGAGCTCACTTTACTGCTAAGCAAGCTGCAGAAAAATATTGCAAAAGCTCTTGGCTATTCTCTTGATGATATTTCAGGTTTCTCTCTGGACTTGTGCATGCATAGGATCCATCTCGAGGATGAGAGGAAATCATTGATTAAGCATCAGAGGAGGCTGAATCTGAATCTGAAAGACGTTGTTAAGAAGGAGATCATGAAACTCCTG
This sequence comes from Cardamine occulta, assembly GCA_028015245.1. Lineage (NCBI taxonomy): Eukaryota > Viridiplantae > Streptophyta > Magnoliopsida > Brassicales > Brassicaceae > Cardamine > Cardamine occulta. The sequence goes on from CM051384.1 coordinate 8,683,131, forward strand.
GAAGCTAGGATTATTTATCCTATCTCGGACAATGATTGGATTAGTCCGATGCATATGGTTCCTAAGAAAGGAGGAGTTACAGTGGTTAAGAATGAGAAGAACGAGTTGATTCCTATGTGGACTGTGACTGGACACATGATGTGTATTGATTACAGGAAGCTGAATACTACGACAAGAAAAATCACTTCCCGTTGCCATTCATTGATCAGATGCTCGAGAGGTTAGCTAACCACCCTTACTACTGCTTTCTAGATGGATACTCAGGCTTCTTTCAGATTTCTATCCATCCCGACGATCAGAAGAAGACCACATTTACATGCCCCTATGAAACTTTCGCATACCGCAGAATACCGTCTGGACTATGTAATGCTCCTACAAATTCCAGAGATGTATGATATCCATATTTACAGATATGATTGAGGATTACATGGAAGTGTTCATGGATGACTTCTCAATCGATGGATTATCTTATCATGAGTGTTTGGATAATCTGTGCAAGGTGTTTGCTAGATGTGAAAAGAAGTACTTGGTTTTGAATTAGAAGAAGTGCCATTTTATGGTCAGGGATGATATTGAGGTTGGCCGGGCGAAAATTGAGGCTATGACGAGTTTGCAGGCACCGGATTCTGTTAAGGCTGTAAGAAGCTTTGTTGGACATGCTGGTTTCTACAGGAGGTTCATCAAAGACTTCAGCAAAATTGTCAGACCATTGACTGCTATGCTGTATAAAGACGTGAAGTTTGAGTTCAGTGCTGAATGCCATTCAGCTTTTGAGCAGATTAAGCAAGCATTGGTCAACGCTCCAATAGTGCAATCACCATACTGGAATTTGCCTTTCGAGGTGATGTGTGATGCCAGTGACTTTGCAGTTGGAGCTGTTCTAGGACAGAAGAAGGACAAGAAACTTATGCAATTTACTACGTTAGCCGAACACTCGATGACGCGCAGAGGAATTATACAACTACCGAGAAAGAGTTGTTCGATGTAGTATTCGCGTTTGAGAAGTTTCGACAGTACTTGGTTTATTCTAAAGTGATAGTACACACAAATCATTCAACTCTGAAGTATTTAATGCAGAAAAAGGATGCAAAACCAAGGTTGCTTCGATGAATTTTACCTCTTCAGGAGTTTGATATTGAGGTACGAGACAAAAAAGGAGTTGAGAATGGAGTCGCTGATAATCTATCAAGGATCAGAGTACACGACGAAGTTCCGATTAATGATTTTCTACCTGAAGAGAACGTCTATGGAATTGTGTCTCTAAAAGATGCAAATGATGCCTAACCACAATTCAGTCAAGCTCGTGACGTTAAACAAGCGCTGAGTGGGAGGAAACCCACTGGTAAGTCTGTATATATGCTGATTTTGAGTCTTATTTTTGTGTTGGTATATTTAGGATCATGAAAAAGCAGAAACCAGCACTTCTTGTCGACCGTAAGGGTCGATGTCGATCGACACCACCCGTGGTGTTGGTCAACACTAGTAAAAAAAGAGGGAAGAACCGTATCAAGGTGTTGGTGTCGATCAATACCAACTTTGGTGTCGATTGACACCAACCCTCACGAGGTAAGTGCTATAAATTCTTTTCTTCTTCGTCTTCTTCCTCACCTCCCTTTCGCGAACACTGCTCGGAAACTGCATCCCCAAAATCTTCAAAATCTTTATTTCTTCACCAAATTGAGTGATTTAAAGGCCTTAATTCATTAGATTTTTGTGCTTAATCCATATCTAGCATCTATTCAATCCAATTTCAAGGTATGTTTTTCAAATCTCCCAATTTTTGTTTTGAACCCTAAATGTTGGATCTTCAATTTTTGCCTCTTTTGACTTATTTCATTGGCTAAATCACACCTATTTAGATTTTTAGAGGTAATATATAACTTGGGCATGTGAATCCTTAGACAAATTTGTGGGCTTTTGTCAATTCTTTGGTTTGGTGATGGAATTAACTTGCGGTTCGTCTAGGAACAAAAATTGGAATAATATTACATGGATTGACATTGAATTTGATGCTATTGGCTGCTGCTTGTGAAGACTAGCATTTGATTTTGACTTTTTTTGAATTTCTTGTTTTGTCTAAACTTTCGGGATTTCCCATTTCTTATGTTTTTGGATGCAGATACCTCCTAAGCAATCAAAGAAATCTCGCAAGCAACAAGGTGGTGCATCCAGCTCAAACCCGCCTCCACTATCACCTTCACCGCCTCACTCACCAAACTCTTCACCTCTCCTACAGCCTCCACAAGTTTACCCACATTTGATTATCCGACCCCCTTGGCCTAAGGCGGAGCACTTAAAGATCAAAAATCTGGTCAATTGGGCACACGATCCTAAGATAGAAACTGAGAAACTAGAGTGTTTAAACAGACCGATCTCGGAGAACTAGGATGAATATGACACGATATTCTACAATGCATGGTTGTCTGTGGAGATAAAACCCACGCGGTTCATCGATCATTCGACTATCAAGGCGATGGGTATACGGGATGATGTGCTCTAGATTTTGTGCAGAATTGGGTTAGGAACGATGCCTACGAAGTAATATAACCTCTATCCGGATTTGGTGCGACAGTTTCTGGTTACATGCCGCGTTTCCTACACCAATGAGCGTGCGAAGGTAGCCAAGAAGGGGTCATGTCCTTCAAGTGTAAAGGAGTGAGGTATCACCTTCCAATTCGAGACTTATGTGGATTATATGGGTTGAGGAAGGATCTTATTCGAGCAGTTCTTACCCCCAAGTGGCATGACATCTAGACCTTTTGGTCTTTATTTGGTAACGAGGTTTATGATTCGAAGGAGAGCAAGCAGACAGAGGTTAGACATCCGGTCTTGAGGTAATGTCTTGTGTATTTTTGGGAACACCATCCTCTACAAAGACACACCCAGTAAGATGAGGAAGTCTGAGCTCTTATTGCTCTATCATGGGATTGGACATATCATCCCCGAGGATGTTTGGGAATGGGAAGAACTATGCGATGATGAGGTCATCAAACCTAGCACCAACCATGGGAGAGATCACATAGAGCAAAGACAAGCCGACGAGACCGAGGAGAGCAAATCAACACTAAAAGGACCAAACCAGTCTCAAGTAAAGAAGGAACTCAAACCAAGAAGAAATATTAGAGTTCCTCAGGTCATGATGAGATGGATAAAGACATCTGCAAGGACTGTACTCTTTTTCCTTCACTGTGGTTTTATCCTAATGGGTTTTCCCGGTAAGGTTTTAACGAGGCAGCAACTTGTTGGTGCACAAGAGACCAAGGCCAAATGTTCCAGCTCAACCACCACTTGGATTACATTCTCATCTAAGCTAGAGAACACTTCGAAGTGGAATCAACCAAGTATCAGATCGCATGAAGGAGATATTAAGTTTACAAGCCATGTGAACCCGAATTTAACCTGTTTGGACCTACATGCACTATTTGGAGGATTGCAATCTAACCGTAACGAATTAAGTTACAAACCCACCTGGTATGTATTCTTGATTCATCAGAGAAGCTCAGGAAATTGGATTTATACCAAACCGAGATCAGATGAGAAAGTTATTCAATTTCTAAACCAGACCACTCCAGACTTGCCTTATATGGAGTATTGCGGATTTGTGAATCTTCAATCACATGCTTGGCGACCTGGAGACATTTTAAAGCAAGAGAAGATCAACGCTCTGATATTTTACTCCACTTCCATGAAGACTTCTTGTTGTTTTCCAGCCACTAGAACAACAAGACATCTAATCCCACACATAGTTTTAATGAGGAATCACCACTAGCCTTATTTGGAACCGAGAAGAATCAATCAGCCATTCAATTCCCAACGGCTCTTTCTCCCATCCTTCTCACACATAATGAAGACTCTCAGCTACTTCCAGAACGTGTCAAGACACTCCAGCTTTGGCCCCAAGTTGTCGAGACTCAAGCCACCCCGTAAATTGCCATATTTGAACTGATTCCCTCTTTATTGTCCAATGGCTCTTTTCTTTCAATTTGCACGATTTGTTTCTTGTTTTAGCTCCTTAGGACCGTTGTGTATGAGCCTATAAAAGCTTAGTTTCGTTTTCATTGTAAAGCACCCTTAATCGAATTTTCAAAGTTAATAAGAAAACTGTTTTTCTTCTCTTCCACAAAGTTGCAAATTATTTGTGTTTATTTTCATTAGTTCTTATTTGAGTGATTCATTTAAGTTCTTTTGAGTCTGCAACTTAATTTATTGAGTGATTCATTAGCTTGTGTTGTTCGTCGATTGAGTAAGTCAATCATTTCACCCCATCTCGACTTCTATTTCATCTTCCGCTTCGCATTGGCTTGGAATCCTTTGATTATCAAGTTGTCTAAGCTCGGTGTGATTTCGTGCCTGTATCATGCGATAACCTCAACATGGGAGCCATTTTTGCTAACCATCTCTACACACTTAAGATGAATGTGTTTGCTGGGAAGAAGGTTGAGGGCATCAGGAGTCTCTTGACTCTGATTTTCAGGTACTTTGAGGTCGTCATGAGCAACAACACCATAAACACTGATAGGTTGCTCATGGACCAAGACCATCTGAAGAGCACTACGTGGATGAAACCTGGTCTTCATTGGGTTTTCACTGATGCATAGGATCATGACTAGAGCATCCAGCTCCCACTACCAAAATTCACATCTATTAGAGATGATGATGCATCACGATTGAGTTTCTAGCCTGATTCTCGACTCCTTCGCTCAGTTCCGAGACGCAAGCTCCATAAGGGAGCTTCCTCCAGTGCTTCACCATCCACTTCAGAAGACGAGCTGGTTGATAACCGTGCTAGTGGTCCACTTCCTGATTTGACATTTACGGAGCCTTCTGCAGGCTATGATGAGGATGAACCTACTTTCCGGAGATATATGGTTAGCACTATGCGTCAGATGTGGAAGATGATAGCTGCTAGTGTCACTTGTGCACATCCCTCTCCCTAGACTCGCAGATATTGTCACTCACCCACACCCGATCCTGCCATTGTTGCTGCAGCCTATGGTGGTGATGAGGACTCTGACCCCGTAGCTACTTGGGGGATGAAGAGGAAGATTAGTTTTTTTCTCAGACTTTCCGGTTCTACTTTTCTTTTTCTTTTATTTTTCTTCTTTGTTTTTCTTTTAACTTGAGTCATTTTTCTTCTTGGCATTGAGATCAAAGATGAGACCCAGCGATGAAAGGCTTATAGACTATGTTGCAAAATTGTGGGCTGAATCTGGAAAGCTACGAATATCTATGGTGAAGTACGTGGTGTCTGGATCATGTCAGGTAAGAATTTCTAGTGGCTTACGATGGTGAATGTGAGTGTGGTGCTCCTATGAAAAAATGAGTTTCTGTGTTTTTAAACTTTTTTCTCTGGTTTAGTTCTATGTTTGCTTGAGGGCAAACAAAAGCTAAGTCTAGAAGAGTTGAGATATCATGGTTTTTATGGGTTTTAAGCCATGATATATGTACATAATCGAGTCTTTTATGTGTCTTTAAAGTCCTATTAGAGTCTTTTACAGGTTTACGCACATTTGGTTTATTTGGACGTTCTGTAGCATTTTGGAGCATTGTAGCTAAGAAGCTCAAGTTGGTGCCAATCAAGACTAGTGGTGTCGATTGACACGGGCCACATGCTGACACCATTCACGGAAATTAACAAGTTTTAAAGATCTATAATTTTACCCAGAAGTTTTATATTTTTACAAAAGAGCCCAAATCGTGTTTTAGACTATTAATTAGGGTTTTAAAGTTTAGATTAGAGGGGGTTGACTTTTGCAAGAGAGTATTGGAGAGATTGAGAGCTTGGGGCTGATCTATTACTCTATACACTTTGAGAGAAGATTTCTAACCCCTGTTTCTATTTCTCTTTTATATTTCATATGATATCTATCTTATTCATGCTTTTGATTTCAATTGATATGTGTGAGTAGATCTCTTGTTAGGTTCAGGTATTCTCAATAGGGTTTTCATGGAATTGTAGATTGATTGATTGGTTAGGATTTATAACTTGATAGTTCTTCACTTAGGTTGTTCTTAAAGCTAGTTCTGGCCTGATCACCTAGAATCTAGATCTTAGGTTGTTAAATTGGCATAACGGTGTGATTTAAAATCTGACAGAACCTAGAGTGAGCAAATTAGATAATTGTAAAGGAATTTGGATTAGATAATTTGTGAACTAATCAAACTTGTTCTTAATGCTTGTTTAAAATCTTAAGTCTCGCAAAGGAATTTGGTTTCTTAGGTTTTAGACATAGTGAATTCTCGCAATGAAAGTTAGTTAATTTTATACTTGTGATTTGAGTTCTAGAACTAGTACTTAATTTGATCATAACTGGTTAATTAATCTGGATTACTTGAATTCCTGAGAAATTCCCTAGACTTGACGTTTTTTCCACTTGAATACAAACAAACTTCATTTACTGTTTTGCATTGTTTTTAATTTATCTCTTGTCTAGCTTAGCTTAATTCGAAATGAAAAAATCTATTGTGGAATTTCAGAGTCTCTGTGGATTCGACCCCTTTATACTATAATTGCATTTATGTGCACTTGCGGTGTAGCTCTAGGGATTTAAAACTCGAGCATATCACGTATATGCATAGACGATGAACTCGCCACTTAACCTACCTAGATCATCTCCCCCCCCCTTTGATTAACCCTTTAAATCCAACAAGTAAACTACTCAATCATGCTTAAAGAAATCATCAAGGCAAGGTTAAATTAATTAATAGATTGCATAAAATATAGAAGAAATGTTTTAGAGATGTGAAAGAGAAAAGAGTTGGTGAACTTCAAAGTTTTCCACGAGCAAGAGGGGCTTGATGTGGCTCCTCTGGTCGTCTCTAGGGTTCCTGGAGGTGTTCTAGAGGTGCGGTGCAGTTGCTAAGAAGTCACACAAAACACTAATGCTAAGGGTTAAGTATTTATAGGTTTTAAGGTCCAAGAAGTCGGTTTTAGGGTTTTAGAGGCTAAACTCGTTGTTTTGATAAGTGTGGAGGCTAGGGTTCTGACCTCGGTCATGGGGATTCTGACCGAGGTTAGTAAGAGGCTTGGCTCTAGTCACGGGCCCTATGGCCAAAGTCACCAAGAGGCACGACCTCGGTCACACTCTTTGTGACCGAGGTTGACAGGTCGTCACTCTTCGGGTTCTATCGTCCAAATGCCTGAATGGATTGCTTTGATTCTTGTCTGAGTGAATCTTGACTCTTCTAGCTTTCCATGGATATAAAGATCTCTGAATTTGGTCCATGGGAAGGTTTTCAACGAATATCAAACTTCTGATTCTCTCAAACTGCCTTAAAACAGATTTTGCTCTTTTTTGTCCATTTTTCCTGAAAACTTGTAAAACTTCTTTGACACTAGAAATATTCGATAATAGCCTATTTAGTCTTGAAACACACACCAAACTCTTTATAAAACCATATGAAAATGATAGTAAAAATAGGTAAAAATACAATGTTATCAGGTTCACCTCATTACAGAATAGAGCAATACTGTAATGGAAGAAGTGACCGAGTCCAAGAAATGGGAGAACAAAATGCGAGAAAAATCTTCAAAGAATACCGAGCCTATCCGACCACCAAATACTTTGATGATGATGTCGAGAAGAAGCTTATCTATGAAGTTGTGTTTCTTCCCAAGATCAAGGAGATACTACCAGCTCAAGAACTAAGTGATTCAGAACACAAAGGATTCCCATCAAGCTAAAAAATCAACCTAAAGGGCTTATCCTTGATATTGGTTTGATCCGAGTCACCCGAAGTTTTCCTATTCACCAACATGGATTTTTCCTTTGATAGGATAAGCTAGGGACATCCTAATGTTTACCAGGAACATACATTTGAGTTGAAGAATAAAAACTCAACTAGATTCGCATGAAAGAAGGTGATGAATGGAAAATTATATTTAAGACTAAGCATGGTTTGTATGAATGGTTAGTGATTCCTTTTGGGTTAACTAATGCACCAAGTACGTTTATGAGGTTGATGAACCATGTCTTGAGAACTTTCACTGGAGTTTTTGTTGTAGTTTACTTTGATGATATCTTAGTATACAACAAAAGTTTAGATGAGCATGTTGAAACTCTAAGAGCAGTCTTGGGAGTTCTTAGGAAGGAAAAATTGTTTGTCAATCTTAAGAAGTGCACTTTTTATACGAATAACCTTGTTATTCTAGGTTTTGTTGTAAGTGCAGATGGCATCAAGGTGGATGAGGAAAAGCTTAAAGGGATCAAAGAATGGCCTAGTCCAAAGATGGTGGGAGAAGTGAGAAGTTTCCATTGACTAGCTGGGTTTTATAGATGTTTTGTGAGGGATTTTAGTACTATTGCAGCACCACTCACTGAGGTGATCAAGAAGAATGTGGGATTCAAATGGGAAGAAGCACAAGAGAACGCGTTCCAGACCTTGAAAGAGAAGCTTACACACGCACCCCTCTTGACTTTACCGAATTTCCTTAAACTTTTAAAATTGAGTGTGATGCTTCTGGTATTGGAATCGGAGATGTGCTAATGCAGGAACAATAACCCATAGCCTATTTTAGTGAGAAACATGGAGGAGCGACTTTGAACTACCTGACCTATGACAAGGAGTTATACGTTTGGTCTGAGCTTTGCAAACATGGCAGCATTATTTATGGCCTAAGGAGTTCGTGATTCATACGGATCATAAATCCCTCAAGCATTTGAAAGGTCAGAAAAAGCTCAACAAGCGGCATGCTAGATGGGTTGAATTCATAGAAATATTTCCCTATGTCATCAAGTACAACCAAGGTAAGGAAAATGTCGTTGTTGATGCCTTATCTCGAAGGTATGCCTTGATCTCTGCTCTTGATGTTCAGTTGTTGGGTTTTTAACAAATCAAGGAGTTGTATGAGACTAACTCTGATTTTAAAGACGTGTTCAAAGCTTGTGACAAGTTTGCTTTGGAAAATATAGAGGCACAATGGTTTTCTTTTCCATGATAACCGTTTGTGTGTGTCTATTTGTTCTATCCGAGAGTTACTACTTAGCAAAGCCCATGGAAAAGGCTTAATGGGGTATTTTAGAGTTGCCAAGATGCTTAGTGTGATGATCGAACACTTTCACTAGCGGCACATGAAGAGAGACGTGGAGAGGATTTGTGAAAGGTGTGTCACTTGCAAACTTGCTAAGTCAAAGGTTCAACCACACAGTTTGTATACTCTTTTACCCATTCCTACTCAGCCTTGGAAGGAAACTTCCATGGATTTTGTGCTTGGCTTGCCAAGAACTAGAACTGGCAAGGATTTTGCGTTTGTTCTTGTTGACACAAAAAGAAAGCTGAACAGATTGCCCAAATTCATAAGAAAGTTAGGATGAACATTGAGGAGAAGAGAAAGCAATACGCTAAGCAAGCTAAAAAAAGAAGGCGTGAGGTGGTTTTTGAAGTTGGAGACCAAGTGTGGGTTCATTTGAGGAAGGACAGATTTCCAGCGGAGAGAAAATACAAGCTGATGCCAAGGATTGATGGCCCGTTCAAAATAACCAAAAGGATTAGTGATAATGCTTATCAGCTTGATCTACAAGGTAAGTATAATGTCAATTCAAGTTTTAACGTTTCTGACTTAGTTCCTTTTATTGCAGACGAACCAGATTTGAGAACAAATCTTTTTCAACTGGAGGGGGATGATGTGATCATGGATGAGAACAAGGAGCTAGAACCGGATCTTGGAGCTGAAGATGGTTTGATGACTATTCCAACTGGTCTGATGACAAGATCGATGGCTAGGAGATTCGCTAGAATGGTTTGGAGCATACTAGAAGAAACTTGGAACATGAAGAAAGATCAAATGCAACATACCACTTTGACTATGATACAAGTTTCTAAGACAAGACTGACTTGGTTCATGGTATAAGGATGTTGTACTCTTTTTCCTTATCCTCAGTTTTGTCCCAATGGATTTTCCGAGAAAGGTTTTAATGAGACAATGGGCTTATATCTCGCTTAAACCAATTCGGCCCAAGTCAAGAATAGTCAAAAGGAAGGAAAATTATCACAATAGTCATTTTTGGAGTATGGACGCAAAATGATCCCAACGGACATTTTCAAGGGAAGCAAAATGATCTCAAGAGACATTCAATGTTTTTAGTCAAGTCTTGTCTCGTTTTTACACATTTTTAGTCAACTCTTTGTCTTGTTTTTACGCATTTTATTTAAGGTTCATGCACTTTTTGTGTATAAATAATCATGTGGTCATTTGACAATTTCTTCAATTCATAAATCTTTTCAGCAATTTGCTTATTTTTAGAGAGTAATTCTTTTTCTTCCTTGTGAACAACTCGATTGTTTGGTGTTTAATATCCAGCAATAACTTGATCCTTTGGAGCGACATATCCAAAGTGATCCGATCTACTTAGTGTGTCATATCTAAAAAGATCACTCGGTATATCAGAAGCTATTCCGTAACTTTAGTTGCATATTTTGTATAGTTTGCATTTGCATCCTTATTTTGTAGGTTTTGAAGTAAATTGGATCAATGAGAGCTAAAAGGATCAAAAGAATTGATTTGAGCAAAGGTATTGAGTGTAGCGTTCATAGCCAGCGACCAAGGGGGAACCGCTAGGATCCAGCGCGCACGCATAGTGACCAAGCATAGTCGCTGGAAAAGCACAAAAACGTCTAGATGAGTTTAGCGGCCGAATGTAGCGACCTAGCCACGTCGCTGGAGTGTAGCAGTCTGAAGCACCGACATTGCCAGGCCGCTGGAGATTGGAGGAATTGACCAGATGGAGTGTAGTGGCCGAACATAGCGACCTTGCTACGCCGCTATGATCCAGCTGCGACCTTGCATGGTCGCTGAACCGGTCCGAATTATGCCAATTGATTTCTAAACCAATTTATTAGTTTTATGATTGTGTTAAACTAGTTTTATTGCTTTTCCTATAAATAGCTTTCAAGACCTAATTAGAAGGTTATGCTTTGTTTTTAGGATTTTTCTTAGCCTCTTAAGCTTTTGCTAAGACTTTGTATGAATCTCTTGATTTCAAAGTATCATATCTCTTTCTATCTTTAAATCCTTTACTACTTATTCTTATAATCATGATTATGCAATGATCAATCTTGTTGCTTTGTTTTTTCATGGATATTAGTGAGTAGTCATTTTAGGACTCTGGGAATTGTAGATCTAGGGTGATTAGGAGTAGGTTAATGGAGTTTAGGTTTGCAACAACTTAGATCCTTACTTGATAGGTGGTATTAATGCTAGATTAGCTTGAAAAATGCTAGTTTAGATCTTAGGTATTTTCATGCCAATAAGGTGTTTGATAAAATACTTGAACTAAAATATCAATGTGCTTTACATGCTTAGCCTATGGAAATAGTTGATTTATTTTTTTAGTGTTTATTTAGGCTTGAAATTAATGTTCTTTGATTACTTGATCGCTAACGGAAGTTATTAACGTTTAGGTGATTAAAGAAGAGAGTAATGCCATGGAAGTGGATTAATTGAGGTTAGCTATCTTAAACCTAAGGATTAGTTATGTTAAGTAAATCAAGCTTCATTAGTTGACTTATCCCGAGAGTTTGTTTTTTTTATTTGATTTAAACCGCATTTTACTTATTTCCCGCTTTCTTTAGATTTGAATTTCATTTACAAAACCCAAAAAAAAAACTCTTTCGCCTTAGATTAAGTTAGAATCTTATATTCCTAGTGCGTTGATTCTTTTGTCTCTCGTGGATTCGATTCTTAAGTACACACCTACGAAAAGTTAATTGATAACCCGGTTGCAAAAACCTCAATATCAATAATTAAAAGAAAAATAATTATAAAAACTAAACGAATAAAATTTAAAAAGATATATATTATTTGGAAAACTGAACAGAAAACTTTAAATCGTAAAAAATAAATAGGATTAGAATCACATTCTCATCAAATTAAACTTGTAATGAGGATATTTATTTATGCGATGGAAATTAATTATACATAGCATTGACAATTGCATTGGTTTTCATTTAGTTAGGAATTGTTTAATTCAGTTAATTTAGTATCTAATTTGGTAGGATTTGCTCTAAATTATTTCAATGAGAATAAAGAACATGATTTATTTGGCGTATGTTTGATTCAAATAACATAAGTTTATTATTACTACATGGAAATATAACAATTTGATGTTGAAAGCACTTTAAATATATTATAAACATACAGAAACAAAAAAACTACAAATATATAATAAACAAAATATAAAAATATTTATAAACAGTAAAAAACAAAAAAAAAAAAGTTAAAATTATACAAACAAAATAATACTCCCTCTGTTTTAAAAAAATGTCATTGTAGAATTGAATTGTTGTTTCAAAACAAATGTGTTTTACATTTTCAATGCAAATTTTTAGACTAAAATCCTAATCTATCCTCTAATTAAAGCCATTAAAAAAAAAATTAATATCACCTTAAAAGTGGCATATTAAATATGGACATAATAATATAATTGTTGATTTTCGTAATTTATGTGAAAAAGTCAAAATGATACTTTTTTAAAAAACAGAGAAAATAATATTTATAAAAAGTAAATAAATAAAAAATTACAAATTTATATTTAAATAATTAATCCACGGTGTAAAGCCGCAAATCTAGTTCAATATGATAATGACTTACATATACTCAAATTGGTAACAATTGAAGTAGACGAAACCATTAAATGGTAACAAATTACATTATTAATAACAAGGCGGCAAATGACGTGGTGGAGGCAGAATTTGCTGATTTGGTCCTTTTCCATTCTTAACAATAAACACAACATTCATACCCCACGATTGATGTCTATCCAAGTGACAGTGCATGAACCAAACCCCTACAAACGCAATTACAAGATTAGAAAATTATAAGTAGAGGTGTACATTAGATTTTTGTTTTAAGTCTTTACATTAGACTATTTAGTTCGGTTACTTTCGATTCACTATTCTGGTTATAGGTTTATATTAATTTTGGAATTGATGACCCAGCTAAAAAAAAATTTAGTTGGTTGGATATGATTATGTTCGATTCAATTCATTTTCAGTTTTCTTTGGTAGGTTTTATATTTAAAAATACTTTATCAAAAAAAAAAGTATATTTAAAAATAAAAATACAAATAGATTATCGTTTCTAACTAATGCTATATAAAGTAAATAGTATTAAATCACTATAAAAATATGATCTCTAAAGAATTTTTTTTTGGGCAGTTCAATTATTCTAAATTTGATTTTCAGTTTAGTTACATCGAGATATGTTGGCATATAAAATAAGATATACTTTTTTTGGTTAAAATCCGGTTTTCTTAGGTCAGAAAACAAAAAAAACCTTTAACAAAAAAAAAAAAAAAAATCTTCTGAGTGGTAGTTGGTTACAATTTAAACATCAACCAAAGAGATTCGAACCAATAAAGTAAAAGCTGAAAATGAAACTTAGAAGAAGTTACTAAGTTATATTAACTCTTGTCGGTTTGTAAGAATAAATAATAAGTTACTAAGTTAGAAACGTATTTATGTAAGGTACGTACCTGGATTATCAGCTATGAATCTGATAGCGATCCAACCGTTTCTAGGCACAGTCGCCGTATTTTTGTACGGAGGATTCTTGAGATTATACTTAGACATTGGATTTTCACTTATGTTATAATTCCCAAACCCAACTCCAACCACATAAAAGCTAAAACCATGGAGATGCATAGGATGATCGAGTCCACCACCAGCCAAACTTGTCCCTTGAATAACGATCTCAACCACTTCACCGAACTTAAACACCTTTACCTCAGTCGCAAGTCTCGGAGTCAGCAAATACAACGGTTGATCTTCCGCGGTGAAATTGAAAATAAGTGGTGGAAACGTCGGAAATCGCGTTCCGTAAATACCTCTAATATGATAGTAATAAGCTTTTAATATGTCCACGTGGCTTGGTGTGACGAACGATATGTTGTTCATACTAGCCCTGAGTCTCGACCCGTTTGGACCTCCACATGAGTTATGAGGACACATGAGAAGATTTATAGAAATTGTCGTGAGAATCCTACGTGAGATTTTGACAGGAACTTGTCCCGAGTATAGGCTTTTGATTTTGTTAAAGAATCTGAAAGCTGCTGGCGTATCATTGTAATAAGGAAGGTGTGGGTAAGATTCTGACAACGATGACGTATTGGCTTTGCTGGAGGAGATGTAACGTAAGTTCCCAATAGTGGGGGTGTGGTCAAACCCGATGTTGAGGTTGCCTGTAAGCTCTAGCCGCCATGTGATAAATGTGTTTTGGGTTTTGGTCGGCGTGTAATAACGCGTCTAGCGTTTCGCCTGGAGATATGGTAATATAAGTAACGTTTACAGGTTTGGTGTAGTGTCCATCGGAAGCGACAATGGTGAGCTTGTGATTTGCGATTCTGAAGAAGAGAATTATGTTCATTGCGGCGTTTACCATTCGAAGTCTGTAGGTTTTGCCTTTCTCTACTGCGAGCTCGTATGTATCTGTTAAATATATAAAATAATGGAACATTTTTAGTAACTTTAAACGTATATGCATGCAAAAGTATCTTTCAAAAACATACACAAGATTTTTTAAATAATAAATACAAATACAAGTAATTCAATTTGAAATAATATGCCTTTTATGATTAGTGTTTATCAATCCAGTGAGGAGTAACAAACAACGGAATATTTGATTGTAATATTTTAATATATTTTTAAATATCATCCATCACATTATTGTTTAAATTATTTTAATTCACAATTATTCTCGTGAATATATATATATATATATATACACGCAAATTTCATTTCATCTTAGCATAAATTTTTATACAAAACAAGAAAGTACTAATAAAGGAGAAAGGATAAAAATAATTATAAGAAACCTGATTTAGAGCAAGGATACAAGAAACCAGGGTGTCCATTAATGGTCAAAGCATCCGACACATTAGGAGGACCTCCGCTCGCCAAGAACTCCTCCACCCCTCTCTCACATCCGCCTTCCACCACTCTCCTGTTCAATTTATAATTTTATTTTTAAGACATAAAAAAAACCCAACTTTGATAAAAACTTTGTTTAGACATATACAATACATATATACACGTTTAAAAATTATATATTTTAAAATGTCTAGCTCTCATGTTTTTAGCGGGTTCTTTATTTCAATTACTTTGTAAATAAATATACTTTTGGTTGATTAACAAATTTATCATTTAAAAAAAAATAGTTACCTAAAATTAAGGGGACTTCAAGGTCCGGTTTTGGAAAAGGAAGTGATTTGGGAGGCACAGGATATACAAAGATAAGACCATGTACAGTGGCCCGTGTCCAATTGCTATGTGCGTGCCACCAAACAGTCGCTTCTTCAATGGAAAATATGACTTTGTACACAAAATCCGACCCGGGTCGAATCGGGCATTGTGTGATGTATGCGGGTCCATCTGACCACGGGTTTCTCGGCTGTTCTACACCATGCCTATGTTATTTCAACCATTAATCGTTACATGCTTGTAATTGGTATAGTTTACTTAAGAAAAAAAATGGAGTTGTAGATTACCAATGCATTGTGATGTTTTCACTAGCTCGGTTACGAACTTTAACGTAAATGGTGTCACCTTTGTGAACTCTTAAAACCGGTCCAGGAAACTTACCATTAATGGTCAAAATCTTCTTGGTGCTACAAAGTTTCGTATATGGAGTTTCCTTGACCTGCCATTAATTAATTTTTATCGATTCAAGTTATTAGTTTATAACTCAGGCTTGATTAAAAAGATCAATTTAATTTAAACTCACCGTGAATGTGTAGTGAGACGCAATGCAACTATCGCAGAGAAAAAGAGAGATTAGGAAGACATGGAAGAAAGAATGTGGCATTTTGGGAGGCTTTTCGTAAATTAAATATTCTGACATATCCGTATATTTATAAACACGCGGAGAGACGTCGTCATTCTCAAGTGCATGTAAGAATTACGGATTTACAAGATATGTTTACCGTTGATGTTCATAAATACACAGATCCTGTCTTAATGTCGTACACTTTTAAAATAATATATATATATATTGCAAAAATTAGTTAATTGATTACGTTAAAGTATATATCTGAAATATTTTAGGAAAGAAATTTATGACTTATAAATGTTTTTGTTCGACAAGAAATGTAACCACATCTCTTGGTCCCATTTTGCCTTATGGGTTTCACATTGTTCAACAAAATATGAAACTACATCTCTCGGTCAAACAGAACGTTTATATTAACGAAAACAGTATAGTCGTTGTATTCATTAAGTCTAGATTATATTACATTTTATTATTATAATTAGAAACATGACGCCATTCCACTTGTTTTAAGAGTTAAGATATTTCTTTTTCGCAAGATAACATCGCTTACGTGTTTGATTAGGTGACGCTTTTACTTTGTTTTTATATTTTCCAAGACCAAAATATTTCGAAATTCGTTACCTTTTGTCTTTAATCTAATGGAGTTATGAATATTCTAGCCTCTTATGGATTAGGACAATTTCTCCAATACTATTATCATTTATAATCTTAGCCTCAATAACATGATTCGCTAATTGAGTAATGCAGCGCATACGAACATCGTTGAAGGTTTTACGTGATGGTCACTCGTGGGGTATTTGGTGTTTTACGTGTCCATCATGATACGTCTTTTCTTTTCTTTTTATTTTTGTATTTCGTTTTAGGGATAAGATTAAATTCTAATCTGATTTAGTTTAGGATTAGATTGTATCCTTCTCTTCTTCATTATAAATAGATGTCTTTAAGGTTTGTACGACATCTATCTTTTGCTTTTGAAAAATCAATTAAAACAAAAAGAAGAAACTAAAGTTTTCCAAAGAGCTTGTGTCTAAGTACTATAATAGATTTGGCTGTGCACTTGCAACTTTATCATTGTGTTGTTTGAGAAAAACTTGACTACGTATACACTACACACCTCGCACACGATCAAGTTTTTGGCGCCGTTACTAGGGAGAGATTGTTTGTTTATAAGTCTAAGAACTAGAGTAACGTCTAGGACACTTTGCTTTTGATTTTTCTTTTTAGTTTTTACTGTTTCAGAAGACCTTGAGGATAAATCTCAACGCTATATCTGAAGAGTTTCAGAACCTTATCAGAAATTTATGACTTATAAATGTTTTTGTTCGACAAGAAATGTAACCACATCTCTTGGTCCCATTTTGCCTTACGGGTTTCACATTGTTCAACAAAATACTCCCTCAGTTTCTTATTAATCCTATTTCTAGGAAAAAATTTTGTTTCAAAAAGTTACCGTTTCTCTATTTTCAATGCATTTTTTATCAGTTATTAATGATAAATTGTAAATTTCAAGAAAAATAATAGAATGCTATTGGTTCAAAGTTATAGTATAGTCATTATATTAATTAAGTCTAGATTTTTTTTTCTTTTCAATTAAGTCTAGATTATATTACATTTTATTATTATAATTAGAAACATTACGTCATTCCACTTGTTTTGAGACTATTTACTTTTTCGCTAGACAACATCGTCTACGTGTTTGATTAGGTTACGCTTTACTTTGTTTTTACAGTTACCAAAATATTTCGAAACTCGTTACCGTTTTGTCTTTGATTTAGTTTATTACGTGCATAGTTTACAGTCTGGTTGGATTTATCTTTTAAATGGCCTAACCCGGCTAAGCGTGTTTAATTAAATATTGTTGCTTTGAATTAAATGAAACGAGTTATCATCCAAGTTACCGTTCCACCAAAGCTCTATACGTATGTACTTGTCAAAAGACACCCGGGAACAAATTTTTTTAACGTTACATATGTTTTTTTAATTGTTACGCCTTACCGAAAGCATGTTTAAAAAAATTTAATTTTCAAATCTTTTATCAAAAAAAAGTATGTTTTAAAAATATCTTTGCGAATATGTACTTTTCCAAAATTAAAAAAACAAAAACAAAAACAATAAAAACATTAATAAAAAGAAAAAGAATATGTGCCCAATATATTTATATTGGTTTATATATATATATAATGTATATGGACTTAACTCTGAAAATGCTCAAAATGTCGATTTCTAATGCATGACGAGAAACTTGAACACGCTAATTTTTGTTTGTTCCTAAATTTGGGAAACCTTTTGTGACTGGGAAAAATAAAACACTGTTAAGTTCTTTTAGTTTTGGTAACCAAATATTTTTGGATTTCAGGCCGATAATTTCTTCGTGTTAGAGTTTAGAGCATGCTAATTATTATTTTATTTATTTTTTTCCATTTGAAATAATGATTTTAGAAAACGCATGTGCTTTGAATTAATGAATACACATCCAAATAATATAATTTAATTGGTTGAATATAAATTTTTTTGAGAATAAATTTTGTTTTTGAATTCGTCTATATATGTAAATTTATGTTTGAAAATATGATCTACATTCTTTCACATGTATGAGAAAACTTTAAGTGAAACTATATAATTTTCACAGTTTCACTACAAGTAAACAAACACATTTCCAACCGAATTTTTTACCACTCTTTCCATCTGGTGGTGGTGTGGTGGACGTCTGCGTGTTGGTATCTATAATCCTAGAATCGTCTTACCCTTCTTGTTGATGTATTGTCCAATGGTGTAGGGGAGATGGTCTCTTTGGAACTCGTCGTCTGGTGTAGTCCAGATTGTCGCACCGCTGCTCAAACATGGAACAGATATAGAGGGTAGTAGTATTGTGAGTACCAAGTTAGGAAGGACGGTGTACTTGTAACCAAAACGATCAAGGTCCATGGTGGCTTACGAAAGAATCCTTATATATGAGAGATCTGTGAGATACACCCAAGAGTTTGTAGGTCTTGGGGTCTTACAGCATGTACAATAATTGAGATACCCAAAAGAGTATCTCAACATTAATATATTAATATTTTGATATAATTTAATTATATATTTAATTTTTAGTTTTGAAATAAAAAATGAACCAATTGAAAAAGAACAAGTGGTATGAGAGTCTTTAATTAAGAGACTTGGATCTCTCATTTGAGAAATCATCTCTCCCTGTCTCCTCTACTCTTTAATTTTTTCATTATTTTTAATGTGGGCCCAATGAGAATGCTCTTAGTCTCTAAGTTAACTCCAGTGGATATCATGATCACCGTGATGATTCCTCCATAAATAGTAGAAGCTAACAGATATGAGCAAGTAAAGGCATCATGCTTAACTTTCACGAGCATTGAAGCGAGTAACGCAACATAGATTACCCGATTGGGCAATGATACAAATGGCAATTGGAGAAGGTAGAGCTCATCTTGTATAACTCCGCTATGATTTGTCCTTGCAAACATCGTGTTTGATAGAGGTATAATTTTCACTCGTGATTCTTTGCCACAAATCTGTCCCGGAGAATTAACCGAAGTCGATAGCATCATGGTACTCATAGGTAAGTGATATGCCCAATTGGGGAATGCTCAAATAATAGCTCTCCTCGTCGATCATAAACTCAAAACTCTATCTCGTGCTATTTAGTGTTTGCACTTTGGATAGGAAAACGTGACGGAGGAGAGAAATTGGCAAGTCTCATCGATGTATATCGGGCTGTCTGATACGTGCTGATGTGTATGAAGTTTTCCTTTCAATATCACAACTTCTAAACTGCAAGTGCACAATAAATCGGTTATAGTATTTAAGGTTATCGATCCCATAGAGAGTAATAGCTACGCGGAATGAATTCAAAGAAGAAATCTAACTAAGAAAAAATATGAAAAGGGTTTTGTTTTTGGGTTTTCTAAATGTTTAAGCAATGAAATAAGAAAGCAACAAACTAAAATCGGTTTTAAACTTATGAATGAAGGCGTTGGGCATTTAGGGAGTTATCTTAGGGTTTCCATGGTTTTCAACAAATCAAGTGAAAGATAATATGCATATATTTTCATTCTAGGTTCTCAACTACGAACACGGATAAACAAACAAGCTATAATTCATAGAATGAATCTCTAAAGTCTCAGCACCCCGTTACTCAACTCATGCAGGCAACGCCATACATCAACCAGCAAGCTAAACAAGTTCGATAAGTTCACAAAGCCCCATAACTCAACTCACGCAGGTTATGATGCGAAGCTTCATTAACACTAGTTCCGAGAAGTAGGTTTACGCGGATAACGCTCCTATCCTCTTAGATCAGTGCTTGGTGATCAATCCAAGCAACATGAATTAAGTAAAAGATGCCTCAAGAGAACTCTAATAACAAACGAAAATCAGATCTAACAACCTAGATGAATTGAACCATGAAATCCCCTTGAATCACCCCATAAAACCCAACAAAGAGAACTACTCGCTCATGATGCAAAGAAACGCAATAGATATCATAAATAACATCACAAACAATTCAATAAATCAAAGGGGGTTCAAAGAAAACTTCTCTAGATGTCACAGAAGATGACTTGTCTCCCCAAAAGCAAATAAGAGTAGAGAGAGATGAGAAACAATGAAGAACAAGGATGAAACTTCAAAGTGGCGACTTCTAGGGTTGGAGGCGATGAAGAAGGCTCTGTAGAGACGTCCTAGGGTTTCTGATGGCGAGGCTAGAGAGGCACAGAGGTTCACCGAAGAAGCACACCCCAAAAAATTAGGTTTAATGAGTATTTATAGGCCTTGGGGTGTGGAAAGTCAGGTTTAGGGTTTTTAGGGCAAAACTCGGTGTTTTAGGCAAGGATGGATAAAGTATTATGGCCTAGGTCATGGGTCTCCTACCCAAGGTGGTGAAGAAGGCTGGCTTCAGTCACGGGTGCCATGACCGAGGTTGATAAGGAGCTTGACCTCGGTCACACTCCTTGTGACCGAGGTTGACAGGGCTTTATTCTTTGGGTCATATATTCGAAACGGCTGAATAAATTGCTTTGATTCTTATCCCAGGTGAAATTTGACTCTTCTAGCTTTCCATAGACACCAAGATCTCTGGATTTTCTGCACGGGAAGGTCTTCAACGAATGCCAAATTTCGGATGCTCTGGAATTGCCTTAAAACGGGTTTTGTTCCACTTTGTGTCCTTTTTGCTCTAAAATTTATAAAAGTCTCCAAGAAGTGAAATTGGTGGAAAATGGCCTTGCAGTATCCACAATCACTTGTTTCTTCATTAAAAACCTAATAAAACATATAAAAAGTGGGCGAAAATACGGTGTTATCACTGTCAAACTCAAAAAATGAGCGGATATGAGAAGCACTTCTAGATACCATATCACATCTTCACATATTTCTAAGGCGTGCAATGTCTCCTAGTTGATCCTTAATATAGATAGAATGTTGATCTTTGCAAGAGAAGCTTTGTAATCCTTTTCCTTATCCATCTTTTTCCCATGATATGATAATTCATTTGAAGTTTGGTGCTTGGTTTCGCCTTTGGTGCTTGGCGCATGGATTTTTCAAATTGAGCACAACACTTGTGTAAATAATCTTCGAAACAACATGTTGTCTTCTTCGAAACAACATGTTGTCTCTTCTTCATAGGATATTTTGTTCTTGCCTTTCTTCTTCTCTTTAGCTCTATCATTCAATTCTTTAAATCTGGTCTTATAAAACTCCTGATCTTCCATGTCCATGATTCTGTACTTTCAGATATCGCTTATTCGTCGCCGATAGCAGTATCATTATTTGGAATCATTCAGCATTTCTATTGTTTGTTTTCCTCTTCAACAAATAATAGTTAAGTTTTCAGAGATATTGTTAATGGTATTAACAGTTAAACCATTATAACAAACTCGTTGGGAGAGCCGTATTAAGAGCATTAAAGCAATTCGATTTCAAGTTCCTAAGATACGAGAGGCTTTGTATTACCTGGCAGATAACAGTGATAATCCAAGTACGAGAAGCAATGATGAGTCTCTTGGCAATGAAAGAAATCCATGGAATTGTGAGTTTTGAGTTTTTGTTTGGGATGATTGTTTGGTATGAACTCTTATTCTTTGTTAACAAAGTAAGCAAGTTCATGCAGTCAAAAGATATGGATATTGATATTGCTATTGCTTGAAAGGTCTTGTTTCCTTTTTTAGGAACTATAGAAAAACAGGCTTTCAGGCACCAAAAATAGAAGCTGAACGAATTGCTATTGAAATGAAAATTGACCATGTGTTCTCTTTAAAAGCAAAACGTCCTAGTAAAAGGAAACGTTATCGTGATGAAGAGCCTGAAACAATTGGGGAAGATGTGATATTGACGGCAGAAGAAGATCTCAGAATCAACTACTTCATCAAAATCATTGATCAAGGTTTGGTTTCTCTTGAGACAAGGTTTGATCATCTTCAAAGCTATGAAAAGACTTTTGGATTTTTATTTGATTTGAATAAACTGAAGTTAGCAAACGATGACATGTTGATGGCTTTTTGTGCCAACCTTGAAGATTTTTTGAAGCATGATAATCATCATGATCTTGATGGTAATGATTTTTTTTGGAGCTGAAGCTTTTATATGGGGTTTCACCAAAAGAGATTAAGAAGGTTGTTGAGGTATTGGATTTTTTGAAAAGATGGACAGTTGTTATCCAGATGTATGGATTGCATATCACATAATGATGACGATTCTAGTTTCAGTTGCTTCTGCAAAGAGAAGTTTTTCAAAGTTGAAGCTCATAAAATCTTATTTACGGTTGACTATATCAAAAAAGAGATTGAATGGATTGTCGATGTTGTCAATTGAAAGAGGTATGACTGAAAAACTTGACTTCGCAAGTTTGAAGAATGAGTTTGCAGGTAGAAATGCGAGGAGAATCGTATTTCAAAAGTAGCATATTAATCTAATACTCCTATGTTTAAAATTTTAAGTGTTTTTGGTAAGACATATATCGACATTTTTTATGAACTATATTTTTTTACTATGAAATTATCGAAAGCAACTTTTTTTGTCCTCACTTGTGGTCTTTTAAATATCAAGGCCTGCCCTGAATATGAGTAATAATCTTTGGGGAAAATGTAAAAAAAAGGCATGAACTTGCATTTTGTGGACGTTTTAATCCCCAACTTACGAAATGTCATTTAAATACCAAAGTTTTGCGTTGACTTTTTAAGTATGTGGAAAAATGTCAAAAAGCATAAACTTGTATTTTGTGGACGTTTTAATCTCCAACTTACGAAATTTCATTTAAATGCCAAAGTTTTATGTTGACTTTTTAATTAAATGGATATCTTGTGTTGACTGTGTCATAATGCACGATGTTAAATCAAGAGACAGAACATATATACAGGGTTAAAACTTCTATTTGCAGCTTCTGTTTAATCAAATGATGATGTTTCACTCTTACTAAAAAAAGATTCAACTTTCAAATTGTGGACGCTTAAATCCTCAAATTTTTAAAATATCATTTAAATGTCTAAGTTTTCGTTGATTTAATGATTATATAGTTAATTTATATTGATTATGTTATTTGAGGTACAACGTTAAATCGAGAGACCAAACACGTTTACGGGGTAAATTGTTTGTTAGCAGCTTCCGTTTTAATTAGAGATTTTTGTTCATACATTTTGAAACCAAATGGCTCCGTAAACAGAGTCGTAGGTTCAGACATTTTTGTTCGATTGAAAAAAAACTTAAAGAACTTTTTTCAGCTTTGATACCATAAAAGGAATCAAGTCTGGGAATCTCTGTATATTAATCACAACAGTTGTACAAATTTATAAAGTCAGAAAACATGAAAGAGAAGATACAATATTGAATAACATATATATCTATACTATTAAAATGGAAGCACTATTTAAAAGAAACATTAGAGATCTAAAATATTTACATAAAATACCATTAAAAAAGAAAACAAAAAAAATATTCATTAATGACAAAAATGTCTTTGTATGTTAACTTATATCCATGTATCCAAACACAATTAAATTTTTTTTAAGATTAATTAAGAAATAAAAGATTTCATATAATCAAAAAATCTCTAACAAAATCTTTTATAAGAAGATTTATGTGTAAATTAAAAATTTTGTTAACCTATAATAATAAATTGAATACTATAATTTATTGTTTTTAGTTATTAAAATAATTTCAAAAGGAAATCATTTTCCGACGGATGTTGATACTTATAGTTTTAAGTACAAGTTTATACTGTATTTTTGCAAGCTTACACGCATTATAGATGATTTTAATTATTCAAATGATTGTGGGTCTTCAATAAATAACATAAACCATGTTGCATCATCAATCAATAATTATTCAAAATATTTACTTATTGTCTTATTACAAATTCCAAAAATAACTAATGTAAAATTCTAAATTATGGAACAATCTTCTCAAACTTAATTGAAAATTTTTATAATTAATAAATACGCTAATTAAATATTTGACTAATCTTTGTAAGAACATTATTAACATGTAAACAAAAAATATATTTTATAATAAAAATTCATAATAAATTTTAATTTTACAAAATATATTAATTCAAATTGAGTTAATTTAAATTATGTTAAGAAAAAAACTTGAATTTAATTTATTTTCAAAATTCGTTAAGATCATGATTTAAAACTAAATAATGATTCAAAAACTAACAAAAGCCATATTCTATATTCTATTAATATGTTTTGTGAAAATATAAATACCCAATGAAAAATCACATTAAATATATTTTCATATGTATATAATTTTATTTTTCGAAATTATACAAGTTTTTTAAGTAATTCATTTTACTAACGATATATATACTTTCAAAAATGGTAATTAAATTTTGATTACTCTAATATCGTTATTCATTGAAATCAATATGTTATCTTAAAGATCAGTCTATTTTTGGTATTAGAACAAAAAATAGTGGGTATGAGACGGAAACGGATAATTCGGATAACAAAAAATATTACTCAAACGATGTTCAATAAAAACGGGATAAAAATTTTAGATAACGGTATGGAATTAGAAAATTTGTGTAGGTAAATTCAATTCTTAAATTATCACTAATTTTGGTAAGAGTTGACTACAAGACGGATAAAAATCCACACATAAGTGCAATGAAACGGGTCAAAAATTCATATAACCCGCCTTGGGACGGGTCCCAGGTTGCAGGTTTGACCCAAATGACAGGGCTAGCCCTGTCAATTTGATTCATGACCCACGGGTCCTGGCCCGTTAGACCCACTGCGGGCCGGATGCATGTCAATTTTTTTTTCAAATCGCGAATCGCGGATGCGGATCAAAACACTTTTGTAAAGTGGTTTTGCGGGTACCCGTATTTAAAAAAAAAATAATATTAATTACTATTATTTTATAAAATTTATTAGTTAAAGTTTAAAAATATAATAAATATATATATGTATTCATCCAAAACTTTTGTTTTTTTCAAATTAAGAATTTATGTTTTTTAATACTAAAATTTTATTAATAAATATTAATTTTACTGAAATTATATAAATTTTTTTTAATTATTATTTAAATATTTACGGATTACCCGTGGGTGTCCACAGATTTAAGTGGAGCGGATGCGGATTAATTATTTTTATTTGGCGGGTCACAAGTTGTGGTTTGATGCAGGTCGAAAATTCATATGACCCACTACAGGGCGGATCGCGGGTTTGCGGGTTGCGGATTTGATCCGCTTGACAGGGCTATGAACAAGTAAGGAACAAAATGGGATGGAACATAACAGAATATGAATTATATCCACCCGTACTAAGAATAAATTTAAATTCAATCGTAAGTATAAATTGTCATAAATATTTTTTTTTAAAAAGACGTAGACCCGGTTAACTTAATTTTAATCGTTCTTGGTGATTTTATATCTGTATTGATAGTTCACGAGTTTAGTATAAATATTACTGATCACTAATCCGGTTCACGATTAATTCTGATACAATATTCAGATCAGTCAGAGTGTCAAAATACTGATGAAATCATTATTATTTTTAATATTTATAAACTAGATTAAAACTAAACCGAATACATACTTGATATAAATTTGGATTATATATGCTATATCTAATAAAATATTTATAAACATAACTCCGCACGTATGTGCGGGTCCGAATCTAGTATATCATATATGGGAAGTTGCTGATATTGTGGAGATACGCTTGAACAATCAACAACTGTAGATACAAATATCAATTACATTAAAACTTCTATAAATTAATAATGTTGGGACCGAAGTATTTTATGAATTTATAGAGAGATTTGTCTAATTCTTAAAAAAGTCCAATTTAAAGTAAGTAGTTGAAGATAATACTTTGATATTTTCAGTCACAATTAGACATTAGGAAACAATTATCATATATTAAATTCTACATAATTTTGGATATAATTTAAGAAGATATTATCAACTGTTTTTGATACAATAAAAAAAATTAGAGATAAGCTCCAACAAAAATACAAATTTACGAATAAACAAACAACACTAAAATTTCTTATTTATATGTTATAAGTTTCTATGATTATTAATTTATGATATTGATGAGAACATATATTTACACAGAATTTTAAAAAAAATTATTATCTTATTAATTTATCGAATTGTGTTAATTATTACACTAATGCAACTTGATACCAGCAAAAATATAGTAATTTATAGGGATTATTAATTTATCGAGTATTAATTTATAGATTTCCAATAATAGAATCTCCAACTATCACAATTCAAACTACGCAAGGGGCGTCTTCAGCGTTTTTAATTTTCTATGAAATCTGTGGAGAGCTGAACGAGAGTGGAACAGATCATCAGATCCAGACCATAACTGAGCCTTAGTACATAAATTTTACTAGTGTAAGAAAATGATTTTCAAACTGAAATCATAAAATCAAGTTTAGAGCTTTGTTTTCAGCTGTAAGGTTCGAAGTCTCGGGTAGAAGAGAAGCTTCAGAATGAGCTAAAGGGTTTTATTTGGATAAGGGAGTTTATGATTTAAGAATGAACCAAGGTTGGTAGTGGTTTAAATTGCACGTATCAGTTCTTGTTGTTACTGTTAATTTTATTATATTAATAATTATGAGATATTTTATATTCTTCAAATTAATTAGGATTTTTGTAAGTAAAAATAATAATCAATATCATATACATTTCATGTTTTCAAATTATTTACTTAATAAGTTTTCAAATAAAAAATGGTATTTCTATCATTATATTTGTAAAAAGTACTCAATTATTAGTAATATAGACTATATAGTATATATAGTAGAACCTCTATAAATTAATAATCGATAAATTAATAACCTCTCTAAATTAATAAATGATCCCGATCCCGAGTTGGGCCAGTGTAATAATTGACACATTTCAATAAGATAATAAGATAATAATATTTTTGAAATCTTTATGTAAATATATGGTCCTATTAATAACATAAATTAATAATCATATAAAATTATTGTATATATATATATAATATTTTAGTGAAATATGATTTTAATGTTGTTTATTTATTCGTAAATTTGTAATTTTGTTGGAGTTTATCTCTATTTTTCTTAAAATATCAAAAATATATGATATTATCTTCTCAAATTGTATCAAAAATGATTAAAAAATGTATATATATATATATTGATTATTTTCTAATGTGTAAATGCATTAAAACACATCGAAGTATTGTCTTTATTTTTCTATTTTATATATAACATTTTTAAAATTCGGAAAAACGTTCGATAAATTAATAATTATTAATTTATAGATAAATTAATAACCTTTATAAACTAATAAAATTCTTCGGTCCCAACATTATTAATTTATACAGGTTTTATTGTAAACCGAAGAGAAGACCATACTGAGAATCATAAACAAGCGTCACAAAAATGATAGTTGGAACTTGGAACAGTTTCGAGTTTTAACAGTCAATGAATGAAACAGAAACTAATAAGTGTTAGAGTAAGAATAAATCTTGTGGAAAAAAGCAAAAGAAAAAATATTATAATAAAAGATTTTTCAACCCTTGCTCACCACTCGAGGAACGTCGGCTTCAACTTCTATTCTTGAACTTGGAGATTTTTTTTTGAGCTCAACACTCGTGTGCATCTGACTTTGACCACATAACTACGACGCATATATGTGTGTGTGCCCGCACGCAAGTAGGCATATATAGTTTAATATTTTGATAAAACCGAAAAAAAAAATACTTGGGTTTTCTCAAATCTTCCCATGCTTCCACTGATTTTGTGGATCCTAGAACCCTTTTCTTCCTCTTCAATCCCCAATACACGCAAGTTTACTCTTTAGAAATCTAACTGAGAAGATGAATATATGGCCGACCAAAGGTCTCTAATTCCATGATCATTATCATATTGTTCTCGATATACTTTATGATCTAGTTAATTTTCACAAGTTATATACTACAAAAAATGGAAACTTGCAGCCTCAAGGATTGTTCATCTGTCGCCTCCAGCCCAATTTCTTCTCCGAATATTAGTACCCTTTTGAAAATAAAGGTTCTTTCTTGGTATGAACCTCAAGATTCTTTTTATTTTTAATTTTTTTGTTACAATGAAGATCAAAATTTCTTGTTCTTTAAGTGTTTGAATTATCCTTGTAGTAGAGTTATGTAATGTACCTTTGTGTATGTGTTTGTGTGTGTGTTGCAGGAGCAAAGAGACCGGCTTACCTGCTACTGTACATGTTCGAGTTTGCAACAAGAGTTTTAACCTTCACAAAGTAATAATGTTAAATCAAACTCTTAAAGAATTATCTTCTCCACCAAGACATGTATCCTAGTGTTTTGTAATATTACTCTAATGCTTTACTTTCTTGTCTACCTTTTGTAGAGTCTCTTGTGCGCAAAGAGCGGATACTTTAAGAAAAGAGAGAATCAGCTATCAGAGATAGAGATATTATCTGATTTTCCTGGTGGAGCAGAGACCTTTGAGAAGATTATGCTTTTTATCTATGCCTGCCCAACTTTAATACATCCTTTCAATATAGCTGGACTTAGATGTGCTGCTCAATTTCTTGAAATGACAGAGCGAGATTCAACAGGTAACCTCTGTGAAAGATTTGACCTTTATCTGAACCAAGTGGTGTTGCAAAATTGGGATGATACGTTAGTTGTTCTGAAGCAATGTAAAGATCTATTACCTTGGTCTGAAGATTTACTAATCGTGAGCCGGTGCATAGAGTCATTAGCTTTTACCGCGTGTATGGAGATTCTTGATCCCGAAAGACGAAGAGAAAAGCCAGTGGTTATGCTTGAAAGTTTGGTGAATCAACCTTGGGAATATACAACCGTAGAGAAAGTCATAAACCAAGATACTTGGATCAAAGACCTTACAGATCTTCCATTTGAATTCTTCAGACAAGTTATTGGGTCACTTAGGAGACAAGGAATGAAAGAAAGATATGTAAGTCCATTGATTGTCTTTTACGCTAACAAATTTTGTAATACCTGATGATCAAACTAATACCAAGACTCTTCAAAGAGCTCTTGATCTGCTTCTTACAAGAGACAAAGCAAATAGGTTTGTTCCTGTAGGGTTTTATTTTGCGTGTCTTGTGCACACTTTGAAGCATGAAACTGTGATGAGCCTGCAAGATCAGATTGTATCTCTTCTTCACACTGCCCACAGCGAAAACTTCCTATACCCTAAAGCCGAGAACGATCACATTTCGTTCAGCCAGGAGTTGCTCAGAATGGAAACCCTATTTTCAGCATATGCATCATCAGAAGAATCAAATCTTACTTCCTCCCCGAGCAACATGAGAGTCGGAAAATTGTGGGATATTTATCTCTCGCGATTACCATATGATCAAGAGATAAAGACTACAAGGTTCATTGAGCTGATTGAGATAGTTCCAATGTCATTCAGAGAGAGTCATGACAAACTCTACCTTGCTGTAAACGCATTTCTTCAGGTATCCCTTACATTTGTTTCCTTCCTCCATTATGTAAAATTAACCCCTTATTCGCTGCGGCTCTGCTTTAGGTACATAAGGCCATATCTCAAGAAGAAAAAGGATCAATATGTAGTTACCTAAACTGCCAAAAACTGTCACAAGAAACATCACTCGACCTAGTTCAAAACGAGCAAATGCCATTACGTTTGGTTGTTCAAGCACTCTTTGTTCAACAGCTCAATACTCACCAAGCATTCAAAGACTGCTCCGACTCATTCAGATTCACAAACTCTGCTGACTTTTCTGGTAGTGTTGTTCCAAACTCAAGACCCTTGACCTCCCTACAAAGTCCTTGCACTGATGATGAAACCGGGCTTAGAACCAAACCGTTATGTTTCTTGATGCAGAAAGATTCAACATTGGATGAGTATGAGTCAACAAGCTTCAGAATCCATAGCCTCGAAGAGCAAATCGTTTCTTTGAAGAAGAGTCTTCAGTCCCATAACAGCCTAAAGAAGCCAACTTGCCTTGGAAAAAGATCAATGAGTAAAAACAAGAACCCTTTTGGCCAAGTGACCACAGCTTGTATTGGCTCTGTAAGCTTTACGTCACAGAAGAAGTATGTTAATAGGCTACTCCGGTTACTGCGGAGAGTTAACTTGTTTGGAAGTAGAAAAAGTAATAGAAAAGCAGATGAGAGTGAAAGATGAATTGTGTTACAGCGACAAAGTGCTTACATAAGTTACAAGTAGAACATATATATATTTTCGAGAGTAATTCGGTTTCATAGAATTGTGCTTTTAGTTTTAGATGCTTTTTTTTTTTTTTTTTTTTCTCTTGAATCCAATGTAAAATTAATTCAACAAAGATGATTAGAAATTCTTTATTTTTAACCTATCAACCGTGTAGACATTGTGCTTTTGTCAGAAATCATAAAACCGGCAATATATTAACATTTACAGATTTACTTCCATTTTTCTATCGAAAGATCCAACTACTTAGCTATTAATTCAAGCCCGGCCTATAATACTTATAGCCTAAAGCTAAAAAATTGAACCCACTAACAAACACTTTTCTTAAAAGAAAATTTCAAAATTTTCAGCGAAATGATAGGTTGGCTTTTTAGCATGTTTTTGTTTGCATTTCTCATAGATTTTTTGTGTTTACATTGCATATTTTGGTCCTTAGGTACATGTTTCATACGTTTTGTTGTTTTGTAGGTTCTAGAGTGAACTATACAATAAAAGGGATCAAATGGGTGTAAAAGAACAAATGAGAAGATTTGGTGAAGAAACAAAGCATGTAGTGGCTTGTTCCAGCGGCATCACGATGTCGGCAAGCTTCAGTGGAAAGCTCCAGGGGCTTCATGATGTCGTCTTGACTCAGCGGCATCATGCCGCAGTTATGTAACACCGGTGAAGCTAAATGTGAAGTCATATGAAGATCTGGCGGGGAGAAGCCAGCGGTGTTTAAACCAAAAACTCAAAGGCACTCATAAGTGATCCTCGGCAACGGCACCAAAAAACTTGTTATCCAGAGGTTTTATCCTAAAATAATGCCACAAGTGCACATGAACATTCATAGTAGTATTATTGGGATTGAATACACAAGGACCAATAGAGTACACTATGAATTTATGAACTTTTAAACTAAGCTAAGATGTAAAGGAGTTTATGTGAAAACTAATTAAATTCAATTAAATAAAAACATTAGGTGGTGAGAATTCATTCAGAGAATCATGATAATAAATGCATCAATTAATAGGAATGCGTTAAGAACCGTTCTAGAACTGAAATTACAAATATAAAGTAATCCCGCTGTCGTGTGTAATAACTATTTATGCAATGAAATTCCCTAGCAACTAAACCGTCGTTTGTCAATAGAAATCCATGCATGCAATGAGATCCTAATTCGATATGTCTACAAAGTGCAATAACATCAACTGTCATTGGTTAATCACTACAAGAAAAATACCGCAAAACTGACGGCCAATTCCATCGGAAATCCGTCGAAATTGGCAAAATCCGTCGGAAATCCGTCGGTTATTTCCGTCGCTTCTGTCTCCTCGGAAATAAAAGCTGCGTCAGAAATCCATCAGCAATTTCGACAGATTTCCGACGGAATACTGAAATCAGGATTCCATCGGAAATCCGTCGGTTTTTAATCCATCGGTTTAAAACCGACAGAAAATCGATGGATTTCTGATATTTATAAACCGACGGATTTCCGACGGATCTAAAACCGACAGAATTCCGATGGCTTTAAAACCGATGGAATTCCGACGGCTTTAAAACCGACGGTTTTTAATCCGTCGGTTTAAAACCGATGGAAAACCGACAGATTTCTGATATCTATAAACTGACGGATTTCCTACGGATCTAAAACCGATGGACGGACGGATGAAAAACCGACGGATTTCCGATGGAATTGTTTAATTTTTTTAATTATATAATCGAATTTTTAAAATTAAATTTATTAATTTTAAAATTTTGTTTTCTAATATAAATTAAAATTAAAGAAATAATAATTATAAAATAATTCAAATAAAAATTCAATAGTTATAAAATAATTCAAATAAAAAACAAAAAAAAATAAAACTACGCTGGCGGGAATCGGGAAATGAATTCCTCCATGCGTTGCTGCAATGCTAGGTGATCCGCCTCCAATTTTCAAGTTCTCTCGCGTTCTGCTTCTTGTTGGAGGCGATCCGCTTCTCGTTGGAGGCGATCCGCTTCTCGTTGGAGGCGATCCGCTTCTCGTTGGAGGCGATCCGCTTCTCGTTCTTCTGCGAGGTGTTGCAGCTCCGTCTTCATGGCGTCCATCTCAGCATCTCGTTGTGCGAGCTGTGCCCTAAGATTGGGAGAATTGCCGTAGAAATGCGAAGATGCAGAAAAAGATCCATCGTCCGGAAGACCAAATACACGACCTTTGGTCTTCGGAGTACACTGCGGTAAGAAACGAAAACTTTGTTAAAAATTAGAAATTACAAAAAAACGATTTAAATATATATTTTACTTACCTCATAGACGAATTTGTTAATCTTCTCGAACGGAACTTCGGTCATTGGAGGTGCTCCTTCGGTGAGTGGCTGAGAAAGGAGGAGGTTTTCACTCATCTTCGTGACATTGTCAATGATCTCCCGAGCCAACGGATCTTGGATTTCATGGGTCTTCCTGGTGGTATGCACATCCTTGAGCAATCTGAGAGCGGAAGGTTGGACACCGTCTTCCCGAAACTACAAAAATGAAAATTTAGTAAAATATAAAATTATAAAACTAAAATAACAATATTTTAATTAAATAAGAAACTTACCAGTTGTTTGGCCCGTGTGATCAAACTAACCGCTCCTAGATTGTGCGTCGCCTTGCCTTTTCCTTTGCGATCGCTGTTTCGGCACGCATAATGAGTTGTGGAGCTTGTATTGGTCGGTTCTTTACTCCAATAAGTGCATAACCCGCTCCATAGGCTCGGGTTGGAAACCAATTCCCTTGGGACATCATTCTTGTGCCACTTCTCCTTCCACTCGTTCAGCTTCCATGAATACATTCTCGATGCTTTTCTATCGAAGCATCGTCTAACCGTGGTGGTCATGTGGCTGTCCCAATTAAATTCTTGCTGCAAATCAAAAATTAAATTAAAATAAACTATATTAAATAAAAGTAAAACAATTTAAAATATGAGGTACTTACCGCAAATTGGCGAAACCACAATTCCTGATCCGCCATTGGCATTTGGGTGTACGTCGGGTATGGATGCCGAAGCATTCCATTGAGCATCCGGTTAATGGACTTGGAAATCCCATTTCCGGAATCACCAAACCTACAAAACGAATTATTGCAAATAATTTGAATTGTAACTAAAGTTATAATAGTAAATAAATATTAAAATTCTTAAAATTAAAAAAAACTAACCATGTGGCTCTGCCTTCGCAATCCGGATGGAGACGAGGCAATCTATCTCGTCCTGGTTGAGTGACAAAGTTTTCGACGCTCATCTGCGTCGGTGCAGTAGGTGAAGGCGTCGGCGTAGGCGCTGTCTCCGGGATATGTGTCTCCGGTGTAGGAGAACTCCTCGAACCGGAACTACCTCTCCCTCGACTACTACGGCCGCCGCGTGAGTGGTAGTACCGACCGTAATCCCTAGAAAAATTAAAAAAAAAATCAAACATTATATGAAAAAATTATACATCATCAAAATAATAAAAAATTGATCAAAAAATATTTTAAATTTATTATTATTCCAAAACAATTATACATTTATAAAATAATGAATAATTTATGGAAATACTTATAAATTACTAAAATCATCATAAATTTATATTTATATGTATTAATTCCAAAACAATTATAAATTTGTAAATCCATGATTTATAAAAGAATGAATAATTCATGGAAATAATTATAAATTACTAACATGATTAATAATTATCAAAAAAAAAATCATAATTTTCTAAAAATAATAATTCATACCAAAATTAAGAAATTTTTAATGCATGAAAATAATTATAAATAAGTTAAATAAATAAATAAATTAACAAAACAAATAATTTCAATAAACATAACAAAACTTAATACTAATTAACATAATAATTCAACCACAAATTCTAACAAATCTAAAATTCCAAATCAAAATCATTTACATAACAATCCATGTTATAAAGTAGGTAAATCCTAAAACTAACAAACCAAATCCTAAATCTAACATTACAAACCTAATTCTAACAATTCCAATTTTCAAACCAATCAATCTAACTCAAAACCTAACAATCCATAATATAAACTTAAGAACTTACAAGTTTGGGGGATTTTGAGCCATTGGGATGAAGGATCCGACTTAGAAAAGGAGATTTGGCGATTTTAGAGTTTTTTAGGTTTTGAGAAATTTTCTGCGGAAGTGAGGAGGAAGAAGACGATGTCTGATTATATTACGATATTTCCGACGGATATATCCGTCGGAAATCCGTCATTTTTCAAAAAATTATATTACACACGTTCTCGATAAGGTTTCAGGATCGTTCGCGCCTAAATTTTCGCGAATCCATCGGAAATCCATCAGAAATTTCTGACGGATTTCTGACGGACTCGCGAAAATTTAGGCATCGTGGGAAACGAAAAGATATTCGCGGTTACATTTTCATTATCCGTCGGAAATCTGTCAGAAATTTCTGACGGATTTCCGACGGATAATATAAATATGCATGCCTTCTGATTGGTCAGTCAAACCTTAAACAGGGACACGTGTTACCACAAAACCATCAGAAATCCGTCAGAAATTTTCGACGGATTTCCGACGGGTTTGTGGTTTTAGTGGTTATTTACGCACCGGTTCAGTAAACATATGTTTTTTGTTTTATAAATTCATGATTGCAAACACAAATAACTTATAGAAATATTTCATTTGTCAAATTTCAAAAGTTTATAAGATTATTTCGTTTTTGGTAAACTTGTATGTTAACTATACGTTTATCTATCAAACACTTTCGGTCGAACCATGTAGACCAACAGAAACTTTTGAAAATATGTTATATATCACATAATTTAGTTTATTTTGTCAAAGTTTGTTGTTAACATTGTCTTGATGTACAAGAAATTACAAATTAACCATGTAACCCCCAAAACCGTCGGAAATCCGTCGGAAAAATCGACGGATTTCTGACGGTTTTAGGGTTACACGTGTCAATAAAAATTAAATTAAAAAAATATCCAAATCCGTCGAAAATCCGTTGGAAATTTCCGACGGATTTGCGATGGTTTTGTGGTAACACGTGTCCTCCTTTAAGGTTTGGCCAATTAGAAGACACGTGTTCATTTTTTGCGTTTTAAATTATCTTGCCGTCGGAAATCCATCGGAAAAACTGATGGATTTCTGACGGATATGGGTTTATTTGTTGTTTAATGGTTATTGTGAATTTTTGGTTTAATGGTTATTGTGTAAATTTGGTTTAATTGTTATTGTGTATATTTTTGGTTTAATGGTTATTGTGTAAATTTGGTTTAATTGTTATTGTGTATATTTGGTTTAATGGTTTAAGAATTGTTCATCTGAAGTTTTTTATACTTCCATTAATGTTTATAAGTGGTTTAATGAGTTTTGTGGGTTTGTTAAGGTGTTTGTTTAGGGAATATATATTTCTGGAAAAATCTTATTTTATTAAAACTTGTAAAAATAAGATTTAGCTCAAGTTGAGCTTATAAAATGCTCGTCAGCTGTGGTCTTTGAGGACCTATGGTTTACACCGTAATGTCCAAATTAAATAAAATACACAAAAACAAATTTACACTTTTCTGTAAAATTAAAAAATAATACAAAACACACATATAACTAATCTTCATCAGATGATGATGCTGATCCCTCAGATGGAATTGAGTCTGCATCCTCATAAAATTCACCTTGTTCTTCTTCTGATTCGGAAAAAACTAAACCAAATTGTGTGAAATCAACAACAAGATCCAGATCACAAGAAGGCTCAACTGGATCCATTGGAACAACTTCTGCTGGCTGTAAAGCATCGTGTTCTGCAGCTCCATAAATTCTTCCTCTCGGGGTTACTGTAGTAACTGTACGCCAAGGATCTGTCCGCCGTGTAACTCGAGGGTAACGAATATAGCACACCTAAAAAAACATATAAATTTTATAATTATTATAACAAAATAATGAATTGAGTATTAATTACACTAATATTTGTACCCTACCTGCTCAGCTTGTGATCCTAGAATGAATGGGTCATACGTTTCTAGTCTCTGACTTGAATTAACAGATGTAACACCAAATTGGTCCACATGAAGCCCACGACCGAGTGTTGAATCATACCAATCACACTTGAAAACAATGCACCTCAAGTCTAACATTCCTGGGTACCGCACTTCCAATATTTCCTGAATAACGCCGTAGTAAACATCATTACCAGATTTCACTGAAATACCAGAATCTGAAGTTTGCCTTGTCCTTCTCTCGTCATGAACCCTAAACCCATATCCCCGACTGCAGTATCTAGGATAAGAAGTTGCAATGTAGTTTGGACCATTAACAAATTCCAATAACCATGTGGGAAATGTCTGTCCGCTGCTTACTCCTTCAAAAACCTACAAAAATAAGTTACAAATTAGTATTAAAAAAAAAAATTTATTAAATGATTTAGCGTTTTTAAACACTTACGTAAAACTGCAACCAAGGCATAAAATCCTCCTCCTTATGGACTTGAAGCTCGTCTTCTGTCTTATCCATATAGTACCCGCGTAATAATGCCATGTAAATCCTGTACGAAAACCAAAATTGTTTACAAGTTAATAATAACATATAAAATAATCAATTATACATTAAATGACACAAAAGAATTTTTGTTTACCTTTCGTATTCCGTAATTTCTTCACAATTTGTTAGGATATACGTATGCAAGTGTTTAAACTTCTCTTGAGATAATTTACGCCTTTTTCCTTTACCACTGACTCGCCTAACTTGGGAAAATAACTGTGGAACAACGACGGGGTAAATTGCTCTCTCATTACGATCATCATGACGACTAGGACGTCTACTCTTCGTACGAACTTCTGACGGGAAGTAATATTCAGCAAACTGTGAGGCCTCTTCGTTGATGCTCTGGGCGATAATAGATCCATCTACTCTACTCAAATTCTTAACATTTTTCTTCAGATGAAACATATACCGCTCAAATGGATACATCCAACGGTATTGAACCGGGTCTCCTAGTTCTGCTTCTCGTGGGAGGTGGATCGGAAGATGTTCCATCACATCAAAGAAAGATGGTGGAAATATCTTCTCCAAATTACAAAGGATCACCAGGATATTGGCTTGTAAATTTTGGATTCCCTCAACAATAAGATTCTTGTGCATAAATTGCGAAAGAAAGCACCTACTCCTGCAATTGCTTGGTGGACATCTTTATGAAGAAGATGAGCAAAAGCGAATGGAAGAAGCCTCTGCATCACAACGTGACAATCATGACTCTTCATTCCAGTAAACTTTCCTTCTTTATAATCGATGCAGTTACGCAGATTAGATGCGTATCCATCAGTGAATTTAACATCGTCGTGAATCCAATCAAAAAATTTTGTTTTCTTTGCTGCTTCTAACCGGTATAATGGAAATGGACATTGACCATTTGGGAGCACTTCAAGAAAATCTCGATCGCAATATGCTGGCAAGTCTAATCTAGATTTCATATTGTCTTTCGTCTTCCCTTGGACGTTTAAGACAGTGTTCATGATGTTCTCAAAGAAGTTCTTCTCAACGTGCATCACATCAAGATTATGCCGCAATAAATGGTTCTTCTAGTAAGGCAAATCCCAACATATGCTCTTCTTGTGCCAGCTATGAAATTCACCAACACCATAAATAGGTTCATGTCCATTACCCCCACAATAAGGAGTCATCTCAGCACCAAAATCTCTCAACTGCTCCAATAAAGTCTCACCGTCTATCTCAGGCGGTGGACCATCAAAAACTTGCCTACCTTTCGTAAACATTGTTCTGGAACGACAATACGGATGATCACTCGGTAAAAATCTTCTATGACAATCAAACCAACAACTTTTTCTGCCGTGCTTCAGTTGGAATGCATTAGTGTTGTCTTGGCAATACGGACACCATAATCTCCCATGTGTTGTCCATCCAGATAACATACCATATGCTGGAAAATCGCTTATGGTCCACATAAGCACCGCACACATCTTAAAGTTTTGCTGGGTTGAAACATCGTACGCTTCCACACCATGCTCTCATAGCATTTGTAACTCATAGATCAATGGCTGGAAGAATATATCAAGTGATCTCTTTGGATGCTCTGGGCCGGGAACAAGAATCGAGAGATATAAAAACTCTCTACGCATGCACAGAGATGGAGGCAAATTGTAAGGGGTTACAATTACGGGCCATAACTAATACTTCCTTCCATGCTTCCCAGATGGGTTAAAACAATCTGTACATAACCCGAGGTACACATTCCTTCGCTCATACGCAAAATTCGGATACAATGATTGAAAATGTTTCCAAGCTTCTGCGTCTGAAGGATGTGTAATATCTCCATCTTGACGATGTTCTGCATGCCATCTCATTGGCTCTTCCGTCCGCTGAGAAGTATATAACCTCTTCAACCTCTCTGTTATTGGTAAATACCACATACGTTTATATGGAATTTGAATTCTGCCACTACTTTCCTGATACCGTGGTTTATGACAAAATTGACATTTTTTGCGGTTTTCATCTTCTCTCCAATATAGCATACATTTGTCGATGCACACATCTATTACCTTATACGGTTAACCAAGACCATATACAAGTTTTTGTACCTTGTAGTATGATCCGGGTAAAAGATTATCTTCTGGCAATAAATCTTTTGCCCAATCTGTTATCGCATCATCGCACTCCTCTGCCAAAATGTAATCAGTCTTAATCGTCATCAATCTACTTGCAGATGATAAAGACGAATGACCTTTTTTACACCTTTTATATAGTGGCTTCTTTGCAGCATCTAACATATCAAAAAATCTTCTTGATTCTACATTAGGTTCTTCGAACCTATCTCTTTCTTCACCGCTAAACTCGACATTCTCTCTAAACGCATCATTCACCATCTGCACGCTCCCTACACCTACATCTACTTCCGTGCTACCTCCTAAACAATCTGAGACAGTTGGTTCACCAGTACTACCATACTCAACATTTGTTTCTCCATGTAAATACCATATCTTGTAACCCGACGTAAACCCATTACTATACAAATGATGCCAAACTATCTCTATCGCAACATTACGAGAATTCCTACAAATTGAACATGGACATTTTAACTTACCTGATTTTTGAACACGCAGTTGCTTTCCCGCCACTTCCATGAACTCGTATATGCCTCGTGCATACTCCTCGTTCAAGTTGTTCGTCTCCGGATCCATCAATGGTTCGTCCATCCATGATCAAAAATATCTAGACATATTTTTCACTTTTTTTTTAGAATTCATATTAAGTAAACAAGAAATGAGAGAGAGATATGAAATTAAGCTTGTTGTGTAATGGGATAGAGGAAGGGAGAAACATATATATAAACTCATTTCCATCGGATTTTCGTTGGAAATCCGTCGGTTTAAAATGGTAAATTCAACGGCTACATTAACGTTCATATTATCCGACATATTTCCAGAAGCCGTCGGAAATCCGTTGGAATATAACGGCATGGATATCCATCGGAAAACCGTCGGAATATAACGGCATGGATATCCATCGGAAAACCATCGGAATATAACGGCATGGATTTCCGTCAGAAATCCGTCGGACTTTTCCGACGGACATAGTTCCGTCAGAAATTTCCGATGCATTTCCGACGGATTCCCAGAATTTTCAAATCTCTGGAATCTGTCGGGAAGCCGTCGATTTTTTCCGATGGCATTATTGTCCGTCGAAAATTCCGTCGATTTTGCGGTAGATTTCTTGTAGTGAATGAAAGTTTGCCCATCAAGGATAGATCCATCGATTCAACAACACTTGTGGTGTCACGATAAGATTGGTTAAGGACAGAGCCTAATTGGCTAAATTAGACAAGGCTTGAAGAACAATCCTAGATGAAGAATTATATGAATCATTCTCAACAACCTACCAAATATCTACATGATTATCCCCTTAGAAAGCTCAACACCTAATGATAAATCTACTCACACATGCATAGAGAATACATGATAGAAATAGATGAAAAAATCATAATAGAATAGCAAAAAAAATACAAAAGAGTTAGGAGAAAAATCTTCAAAGAATAAAACTAAAAGCTAGACCTTAAACTATAGTTTCTGAGTATTTCCGTGGCTCCTTGTCTCTTTGGCCAAAGCCCTATATTTATACAAAAAAAAGAGAAACCCAAAAATGGAAAAATACAAATTTCAAAAGATCGGTTACAAGTGTGTAATGATTGATTGTCTTCGTCTTGCATACCGATCGATTACCTATCTGTACCGATCTGTCTTCGTCTTCGTTCTTTTCTTCTCTTGATGATGTAATGCTCTATTTCCATTCCTAAGCTCTCCTCTTGACTCCAGCAAGTGTTAGTACCTAAAAGACATAAAAGCACCGAAAACTATCTTGTTCTTACTGAAAAGACTCAAGACTCCGTGTTAAGAGAGCTCCTTCTCCGGGGTACGTCCAATCAATAATGTTACTCTCTTTCACTACCAGTCTCTAAAAATACATCCTCTAATTTTCTCTACCAACCCAAATAATATCTATGTATCTCTTATAACCTAAAGCGAAAGCCTATATCTTAATTCTTGTCCACAAATAAGCCATGAAATCATGTATCACATGGTTCCCTAATTCCGCCTAAGTGTTTTGCTTAATTCAAAGTTTCCCTCCCTTTCTCCACATCATGACGTCACCTAGCGAAGTCAATGCATCTCTTTCTAGAAGTCACCACGTCTTGTTTTTTCACTGTGAGGGGTAGAATAGTCATCAACATGAGAAAAATAATCTTTTGTTTTTATTTCATTGTTAAGAATGACTTTCGAATATCCTTTGTCAAATTGGTTGTTTTCCTAAAATTTTCTATTACTTAGCGAAAATAACTGATTCTACAAAAAGTCTAAAGTCATATGTAATAACATTTTTTAAACAATTGATGAAACGCTAACAATTGATTTTTGCATGATTGAAAAAGAGATAATTTGTTGAATGAGACATTATTTCAAATATAATTAGAAAGTTGGGATATGTACTGTTTACAACATTGGTTTCAAGACACATTTTAGCTATCACATGAAAGTTGGTGTCTAATACAACTAATCCAAAAGATCATTATGCCCTTTCAGACACACACTACTACACATGATAAAAAAATGTACACCGTCTGTGTACACCACTTTTATACACCGTCTGTGTATACCACTTTTGTACACCATTTTTGTACACCAATTTTGTACCCCGTTTTTATACACCGCTTTATACATTGTTGCTGTATACTTAATTTTCAAGTTTATTAGTGTACACAGACGGTATACAAAAGTGGTATATAAGATACAATGAAGTATGAAATGGTATACAAAATATAAAGTGTACAAAGTGTATACAAAACGGTGTACAAACATGGTGGTGTACATAACGGTATAAGAGATAGTGGTCAAAGCATGACAATGTACATAATATACTGGTGTACATAACGGTGTACGAGATACAATGACGTAGAAGATGGTATACGAAACATGATAGTGTATGAGATGGTGTACGACAAAAGTGTATGAGACGGTGTACGAGAAATGTGTATGAGACAGTGTACAAGAAAAGTATATGAAATGGTGTACGAATGTCTCCAAAACAGTACCTTATAGTGATGACTCTTACATAATTTAGTAAATTGCCTAGGTGCAGGAATGTCTCTACAACAGTACCTCATAGTGACTTTGTCTCTATTGACTAATAATAAATAGTAACTAACTCATATACACAATTAAGTTTAAAAAATAGTCCATTAGGCCAATTCACCCTTGAAAAAAGAGAACAAAACAAAAAGAGAAAAAGAAAGTGAGATTCACTTTTTTTGTTTCAAAGAAAATTTAAAAATTATAATTTGTAGGTTTTTCTTTTAAACAAAAATTATAAACGATATTATTTTGTTTTTAAATAGCAAATTTTTCCATTAAAACTAAAATTCATACCACAAACCAAAATTTTTAAAACCAAAAACAAAAATTTGAAAACCCTAAAACAAAAAGAACAAAAAACAAAATCTAGAAACGCTATTAAAAAACCCTTGCCAGTCCTCCTGCTTTTCATACTTTTCGAGAACTTCCAGCTATCAAGGAGACGAAAGACCTTATATTAAATTTTGAAACTTTGTGGGTTGCCACAAATTGAAAATAAAATTTTCATTTCCCTCTAATGGAGTACTAAAAATTTTGTTGGTTGCCACGAATTGAAAATAAAAAATTTATTTGCCCCTAGAAGGTTTCAGAAAAATTAAACCCATTTTGTAAATAAAACCTAAATGCAACTCTCTCATGTCAAAACAAAAAGGTATCCTCATCTCTTTCGCCGCCTCCATCTCCCAGTCGCTTTCATCTTCTCCCACAAGAAAAAGTCAAAATCCTCCACGCCGATAGGTCTCTCTCTATATCTTTGAACTTACCCAGTTGGTTTTCTAGTTTGCGGGCCCATCAATCGAATTTTTTTTTTCTCTGGCTCGCCACCTCCATTGCCGTATAATTCTAGTTTCAGCCTACCCTCTCCAGGATCTCACGGTACATACGTATATTTTATGCCTAATTCCATGAGTTTTTATGGTTTATGAGATGTTGACTTGAGCGTTTTTATGGGTTCTTAGATGTTGGCTTGCGAAGCAACTGGAGAAGTAGCAATCACAAATGAACTGTCATGGCATCTTTAACATTCGATAGAAAACAGTGAAACTGTGAGTTTTATAGGCTCCAGAATCTTGTTTTTAGTATATATATGGTGGTTAGGAAATACAGAAAACAAAATATTTTTGGATTTTGAAGTTTTGGGTGTTGTAAGTTTTGCTTGCAGGTTATCAGATTGGAACCAATATTAGAGCACTTCCATTGGTAGTTTATCATCGAGAGACTACCTAATAAAAAACAAAAAAAAATAAAAAAAATAATAGATATAATGTAGAGTCTCTCATTTAAGAGACTCAGACACTTGTCCTCACATAACTACTTCAATTTCATTTTATAAATTAAAATTTTATCATGCAATTGAATTATATTAAAAATAATATTATTATACACATAAGAGACTCAAGAGAGTATCTCCCTAATGGA
The DNA here is from genome assembly GCA_028015245.1 of Cardamine occulta. Lineage (NCBI taxonomy): Eukaryota > Viridiplantae > Streptophyta > Magnoliopsida > Brassicales > Brassicaceae > Cardamine > Cardamine occulta. The sequence goes on from CM051384.1 coordinate 8,726,569, forward strand.
GATGCTCTTAGAGCATGTGCAGTGGTAGTTTCTCATAGGAGTTCTCAATAATAAAAAATAATAAAATAATAAAAAATAATAAAATGAGAGAGAGAATAAAATGAGTTCTCAAATGAGAAACTTTGAGAACTTCTGAGAACCTTTCTTTTCACACAAGTCAACATCTGATTGATTTTTAATTTTTTTTCTATTATTTAAAATTTAAATAAATAATTAAGTTATACTAAAAATATTAAAATAACATATTTGAGAGACTCTCATAATCTCTACCACTGCACATGCTCTTAGACCTAAAAAAAACAGTTGTTTTCACCTAAAAAGGACATTAGTCTCACTTGCTTTGGTTATTCTGTTCTCCTAACGCAATTCCTAAAGCTTTTAAATCAACTGATTTTTATAGTTCTAATAACTGGTTCCAATTTGACGCCAAAAAAAAATCACTGGTTCCAAGGCGGAGAACGAAACAAATATAGATGGAAAGATACACAAGTTGGTGAAAGATTTGTTCTTTTTGCGTTTTTGGTGTCCGAATATTTTTTTATTGGATATTTTGTAGACATCTATTTTCTTTGGTTTAATCAATATCCTTGTTACTGATTTAATTTAAATTTTCACGTATATTATGTTTTGCCAATTTTGCACATAAACGTTAAAGTACAAAGATAAGATCATCATCTGAAGCAATTAGTATTTTGAGAGGCGGATGTTCTGATATATCATGGGTTTTACCGGTTTTTAGCCATGATATATGTAGTCTTTATCGAGTCTTTTCGGTGTTTTTTCGAGTCTTTTAGAGTCTTTGTAGGTTCTTGCATGATTTAGACCATTATAGAGCTTTTGGAGGCTTTTAGAGTCAAAGAGATCAAAGCAGATTGGAAGAGGAGTGATCGCAGAAGGATGGTGGTGTCGATCGACACAGACACCATGAAATAAAAAAGATTTATAGAATATTTCTTTTTTGCCCAAAAATCTCCAGAATCTTCCGGGACCACCTAGGCTCGTGTTTAGCTATATTTTCAGGGTTATGGCTACTTGTTTAGGCCACATTTATGCTTTATTCTTGACTGCAGCCACCTTTTCAGAGATTTTTGAGATGATTTTTAAACTCTCAATTATTCTTTTGATTTATTTTATCCAATCTATTCAAACTATGATTTCTGTTTCATTGATCATATTTGAGTAGTTTATTTTATCCAATCTATTCAAATTTGGTTTAGATATTTGGTGAACAACCGAACCTGATCATTAATGCTTGTCTGAATTGAGGAATTTAGCAAAGAAATTTAGAATTCTAGAATTAGACATAGATAATCTCTCCAGCGAGAGTTGATTGATTTTACCATTGTGTTTCGAATTCAAAAACAGATCTTAATAACAATCTTGATAATTTATTAAACCTGCAATTCTGAATTACCTGAGAATTTTCCTAACCCTAGCTATTTTCCCATTTGAATCTACTTCGATTTTTAATTGCCTGCTATTTTCTTTTAATTACAAGTTCTCTTATTTAGCTTAATTCATAAACTGAAAGTCTATTGTGTGAATGAGAGTCTCTGTGGAATTCGATCCCTAAGTACTACAGACAATCTCTTAATTTGAGAGAGTAACTCTATGGTAAATTTGAGCATATCAAATTTTGGCGCCCTTACCGGGGACTCTTTGATTCACCATTAGATTTAAGTTAGAATTTAGTCTAAGCTTTTCTTTTATTTTTTTACTTATGCGTTCTTTCTTTTCTTTTTCTTGTGTGTTTCAGGTGCATGCATACGCTCGGTTCCAGGAGCAATAAAAGTCTTCCGATTGTGAATCTTTCTACTCAAGAACTAGGAAACCTAGAACGAGCCATCCGGAAAGCACAGCGGGAAGCAGAGATGAATAACTTACTGGTGCTGGTAAGGGATGAGGCTGGAGCGTTGTGTGATCTAGAGGATCATGTACGGAATGTGCAGGGTCAGAGACTTGATGATGACGGAAACACGATAGTTGAGGTTTTTGTTGGTGACGAGCGACACCAAGAGGAGGGTGTCGCTCGACACCCAGTGGTCAATAATGGTTCGCAGGGCAATAATGGAGCTGATGCAGTTTATCAAATGAGAACACTTATTGATTACAACAGACCGGATCAGTTCTATGCTAATACGTCTGCTATTTGACCTCCTGCATTTCAGAGGAATGACTTTGAGCTAAAACCCGCATATTACACTCTTGTGGGACAGCATCCTTATCATGGTCTTTCTAATGAACAGCCGATGGATCATATTGAGAGGTTTGAGGATCTGGTGACAAGCATTAAAGCAAATGGTGTATCCAATGACTATCTTTTCTGCAAGCTCTTCCCATACTCTCTTGCGGGGGAAGCAGTTTATTGGCTTAAACAGCTGAAGCCGGGATCATTAACAACTTGGGAAGCAACAAAACCAGCTTTCCTAAACAAACTTGGCTTCTAGCAACAATACCAAGAATGCAGACTTTGAGAGGAAGAAACAAGCAGTGAACATGGATGGTAGTAAGATCGCTGAGATGAATGCTAAGTTGAACACGGTTCACAGCCTTCTTGTGGGTAAGAAATCAGTTCAATTTGCTGCAGAGGTTTAGACCTCTGAACCTGTGAAAGGTTTTGAGGAAAAGGATGTCAACTACGTCAATGGAAGTGGATATCAGGGATAAAGATATGGATACACGCTAAGGCCTGAGTACCAGAAAACTTATCCTAGTAGTAGCTTTACAAGGAACTATGGAAACTCTTCTTACCAAGTCCCCCTCCAAAAACTGAAGAAAGTGAGATGAAGTATATGTTGGAACAGATTCTGGAAGGTCAGCAGAGGACAACAATTAAATTTAATGGAAAGATTGATGCCTTGTATACTGATTTGAATGGAAAATTCGAAGTCTTGAACACCAATGTCAAAAAGTTGGATGTTCAGGTTGCACAAACTGTTGGGGCTGTTAAAAGACAAGAAGGATTTCTTCTTGGAAGGACTGAGAACAACCCTAACCATGCCGGCAATGCCGTTTTTGAGAAAAGTGGTTTGACTGATAATAAACTTGTGGAGTTGGAAGAAATTAAAGAAGATGCTGCAGAAGAGGTATCAGTGTCGATCGACACCGACAGCGGGATATGGCCACTCTGAGTTATGAAGCACCAGTGTCAATTGACACCACCTCAGGTAACGATCGACACCAGCACCCAAAAGCCAAGGATATGATTCAAGCAGGTAGTGTCGATCGACACACCCTTGGTATTGGTCGACACAAGGGCCCATACGTGAACCTGATAACATTGCATTTTGGGATGTTTTTACTATTATTTTATTCCAACTTAGCATAAGTTTTAGGCATTACTCTTATCACTTATTGCATTTATTTGCCATTTAGGATATTTAGTCTCTTTGCATTAGTTTGCATGCATTTTGCATACATGTGGTCATTTCAGGTACTCGGAGCTGCAAGGAGTCATCACTTATGTGACCTCTCAGGCCATGAAGCGACGTAGGGATTTCTGCAAGGAGTCATGACTCGAGTGACATGGAGCCATAGAGTTGAAGATTGCAAAGAAAGCTCAAGTTACTCGAGGAGGCTACTCGGATGAAGACTCGAGGAGGCTACTCGACCAGACCACTTGACTGTTGGGTCTAGTGGTGAGCACCGCTTCTAGAAGATTCCGAAAAATTATGGCGAATTCTCATTATCCCTAATTCTTCTGTATAAATACCGAGGTTAATGATCACTCGGTACGCGCGATCTGACAATTTTTATTCCGCACCGTTTTAGTATAATCAGTTTATCTCTCTTAGTTTTCTCTCTCTAGTTTATCTTTAGATTTCGATTCAGAATTTTGCAACTCTTAGTAATTTTAATAAGATCGAGTCTGGATCTACTGTTCCTTTTTCGAAATTTCTTTCTCATCAAATCATCCTTCATCTATGACAAGTCTTAGCTTTTCTGGGCTTTTGGCTTCGATGATGATCTCGATGAGTGAGTAGTCATTTTAGGGGTTTTCGGGGATGGATTAGGTAGTTTCACTCGATCGCCATGGGTTTTTGCTGATTTATGCTGATTCGGTTTAAAAATCCCTCTTGGGTTCTCGTTTTTAATGCTTGTACCTCTCTGATCAAGAAGATCATGATTTTAGATGACTTCATGAGCAACAAAAGTGCCTTGAACCATCAGATCTAGTTTTTCCAGGGATTAAGACACAATAGCGTGAGAGTTGGTGCATCAGATGTTGATTTACGTCACAACCCAACTACTCACTTGTTATGAGTCTTTCTTGATTTTGACAGATCTATCCTTAGTCACTTGTTGAGACCCTTCACCACGACAGTGGGTTGGATTGGAAGTGAGATCCGTCGTCAAGGGATTTACCCTGAGTTTAGTAAATTAGCACCCATGGCGTGAGAGTATAGATGATCCTATGAGTCTATCCCCAAAATCCCTTTGTCTTTTATTTGAAGTAGTTGTCATTTTTAGATCTCTTGTTTACCGCTTTCATTTAGTAGTTTAGCACCACTCGGCCAAGTCCACTCGAGTCCACCACTCGAGTGACCTACTCGAGTCACTTAGGATTTTGTAACTAGTCTTAGTTTTTGCATCTTTAGTTCATGATTTGTTAGAGTGTGACAGGCTCTGCATCTCTAGTTTAAATTTCTGTATTTTAGGTTGTTAGTAAGAAAAACCCCTAAAATATATTGCTTGACTTGCTAGCTTAATCCACATGTTAAGTGCTAGAGACATGCTCTAGATTAGGTTTGATATTTCACCCTTTATAATATCAATCGATTGAAACCGACCAAAAATAACTTGTTTCAGAACCAAATTCTGAGAAACCGCCTATTTCAGAGGAAAGAGTATACAAACTGAAGGTTCCATTCCCAAGAACTCCCTATGGTTGATGCAGCCAAGCTTTCACCTCCACTCAAGAGGTACGTTAAGAGAATGGTTATTAACGGTGTGAGTCCTGAAGAAAGAGCTTTGCTTACCAGAGATATTAGTGCGATTTTCTTGAACCAAACTCCACATAAGAGGAAAGGAAAGCAAAAGAAAGTGATTTTCTCTGAACAAGTTAGTGCCATGATCAAGAGTACGATTATTGAGAAGCTACCTGATCCAGGAAAATTTGTGCTCGATTGCTCCATCTCCGCAGGAAGATTTTCTCAATCTCTTTGTGATCTTGGCTCAAGTATCAGCTTGATAGCTCATTTTGTTGCTGTTAGACTAGGGATGACTGATTTCAATCCGACGAGGATCTATCTTATCTTAGCTGATCGATCCAAAAGGATTCCAGAAGGTGTTTTCAATGATATTCCAGTAAGAATTGGTGATTGCTTGATTCCCACAGACTTTGTGGTGTTGAAATATGAGGAAGAACCTAGGGATCCTCTAATTCTGGGAAGACCTTTCTTGGGTACAGCTGGTGCCATGATTGATGTAAAGGGAGGAAGGATATGCTTGAATTTGGGTGATCTGGTCATAAACTTTGACATGGACAAGCTGAGAAAGACGGTTCGTTGTTTGTGGCAATGGGCCTCCAGAGGCCCTCGTGCGCGTACCTTTCTTTTTGGGGAAAATTCGTAACAAATTTTTTGAGGCTCATTAAAGAATTTGAAAAAGAATATTTGAATATTCTTTTCGTTTTAATGCGCTGAAAGATTTCCCCGTAACGATCAAATATTTTTTTCGTGATTATTGCTGAGAGATTTCCGTTTAACATGCGCATGTCTGCCGATATTTTCTCCAGCATAATTTGACCGAAACCGCTCTCTCACTCTACATATTCTGAAACTCGAGATATCATTCATCATTCGATATCTATCAATTCCAACAAAAAATCTCTCTCGTCTTCTCTCTGAAAATGTAAGTCCATTCGAGAGTATAGTAGAATCGATTGTTCGTTGGGTTCCTTTTTCGAGAGTTGCGAAAAGGATTTGTTTGCAATTGTATCCTGAGATTCAAAGATCACACCGAACGGTCACACTACCGGCGATTTATTGAGTTAAGGACAGAGACCAAGTCTCGCGTTTTCATTTAGGTTATCGCGTTTATAAGATTTAGCCCGCAATTTCATTTTCAGAAATTCAGGCGCTTACAATCTTAACTCAATAAAATCTGCTTCTAGCCTATAGCTCAAATCAGATTTGTTTTTGCGGTTTATAAACACTACTTATTTTCGTTTCAAAATTTTTTCTGGATCTGCGATTCGCTTTATAGCGTTTACACGGATCATTTTGAAATTGAGGATTTCAACACAGCCAAAAAAAATTATATATTTTTTTTGTTTTGTGATTCGCGCAGAGCGTTTCCGCGAAACAGTTTTGCGATTCACTCTATAGTGTTTACGCGAAACGGTTTAAATTAAGAGAAAAAAAACATTTTTTTAATCGCGGTTTTCTGTATCCACTGTTTGGATAAGTGATTCGAACTATTAAAAAATGTTTTTTGGTGTATTCAAATCATGTTTTGGTGTATCAAAAATAATTCGAATAATTTATTACATATTAAACGTTTTGGTTATCATTTACCTGATAAGCTTTATGTGTGTTGCATCAGGAAGGTGGCAGCAACTGATGGAACCAACGTTGATGTGAACGAAGAAACACCAATTACGCATCCTTTTGGAGATACCTTGAATACAGAGGAAACTACTCCCAGGGCTCTGTTTGTTGGACAACCTCTAGCTGTGGCACCAGTGAAGGTGGCGCCTATGGTACCTACTCAGCCTCAAGTCTCTTGTCAAGGACTGCAACCTGAAAAGTTTGATGGCAAAGGTTTCAAGACGTGGCACAAAAAGATGCACTTTTTTCTCCATGTGATGCACTTGTCTAGGTATCTGACGGAGGATCAGCCCATCATTCTTGAAGGGTTTATGGATGTGCATATCGTTGGAACAGTGGATGCATGGAATCAGGGAGATTTCATGACCAAAGGTTGGATTTTAGGACGGCTTATCGAAGATCTCTATGGTATCTACTGCGAAGCAAAGACTTCAAAAGCCTTGTCGTTAGCTTTGGAGAAGAAGTACAAAGCTGATGATGCTGGATGTCAGAAGTTTGCGACCGCAAAGTTTCATGACTTCATGATGGTGGACTCAAAACCCATCATTGAACAAGTGGAAGCATTCCAACGAATTTGCCAAGAAGTTGGTGCTGAGGGAATGTCCATCTGCGAAATCTTCACGGTGAACTGTTTCATCGAGAAGCTTCCTCCAGGATGGATTGACTTTAAGAACTACCTCAAGCACAAGAGGAAGGCGATGAGTCTGGAGGATCTAATACAGAGGTTGAACACTGAGGACAAAAACCGTACTGCAAACGGGACCCAGATTCGTGAGCACAATGTGAATGTGGCTGTTCACAAAGGGAAGGTAATTGCTAATTCTCCACTGAAGCCGACTTCCAAGACTTTCAAGAAGAAAGGTGCCCCAAAACCCTCTGAGAAGAAGTTCTTCAAGGGCAAATGCCACGATTGTGGTAAGAATGGTCACAAGGCCGCTGATTGTCGCAGCAAAGCCAAAGCCATACAGTCTCATGCCAACCTCGCAGAAGAAGACCTTTGCGCTGTGGTAACTGAGGTCAACATGCCAAGCGAATGGTGGTACGACACTGGTGCCACAACACACATCTGCAATGATAAGACAATATTCAGCAGCTATCAAAAGAGTAAGGCAGAGGAACAACTCTTCATGGGAAACACATCGTTCTCCAAAATTGCTGGAAAGGGGAAGGTGGTGTTACGCTTGACTTCAGGACAAGAGCTCACACTCCAGAATGTGAAACATGTCCCAGATATGCGGAAGAACTTGAGTTCCGGTACCCTCCTAAGTAAGGCCAAATTTGTTGTGATCTTCGAGGCTGACAACCTTATTTTGAAGAAGTTTGGCATGTACCTTTGAAAGGGATACGTCAAGGGAGGCCTTGTGAAGATGTGAGTCCAGGCGGTTGTCAAGGGTGGAAAAGATGAAGCAAGTAACTCTAAGAATAAGAATGTTGCAAATGTTGTTTCGGATGTTGATCCAAAAACTGTTGTAACTGTTGATGAAATGAATAAGAATCCAGTTGCTTACTTGCTTGAGTCTTTTAATATTTGGCATGAAAGATTAGGACATATGAATTATAAATCAATAAATCGTTTGATGAATATGAACCTAATTTCGAAATACAAAATGAGTAAAGAAAAATGTGAAGTATGCGTACAAGCCAAACTCACAAAAACACCATCACCCCAAGTCAAAAGGATAACCACACCTTTAGGTTTAATTCACACAGATTTTTGTGACTTAAAATATTTCCAACTAGAGGTGGGAAAAAATATTTTGTGACATTTATAGATGATCACATGAAATATTGTTATGTCTACTTGCTAAGAAGCAAAGACGAAGTTCTGGAAAAATTTAAAGAATTTAAATTGGAAGTTGAGAATCAACTTAGTAAGACTATTAAAATAGTCAGAAGCGACAGAGGAGGAGAGTACGATGGTAGGTTTAACGCCTTTTGTCAAGAACATGAGATTATCCACCAAACGACTGCTCCTTATTCACCAGAATCTAACGGAGTTGCGGAACGAGAGAACCGAACTCTAAAAGAAATGATGAATGCCATGTTGCAAGAATTTGGGTTAGCCCAGAACATGTGGGGGGAAGCTTTGCTTACCACAAATTATATCCTTAACAAAATTCCACACAAAGTTACGGGTAAAACACCCTATGAACTTTGAAAAGGTGTTGTACCTTCGTACAAATACCTCAAAGTGTGCGGGTGCCTAGCAAAAGTAGCAGTACCACCTCCGAAAAAGGTCACAATAGGACCAAAAACTGTGGACTATATTTTTATTGGATATGCGCACAACAGTAGTGCATATCGGTTTTTGGTATATAAATCAGATATACCAGATATCCATGTCAATACAATAATGAAATCACACAATGCGTCGTTCTTTGGAAATATGTTTCTTTGCAAGGAGAAATCGTACCCAAAGCGGACACGCGATCAAAGAGACGAAAATGAGGCAAGCATCTCTGGTACGTCACTCCATGAGGACGAAGAACATCTTGAAGATGAACCTAGACGCAGTAAAAGAGCTTGTAAGGAAAAATCTTTTGGTGATGATTTCATGATGGTTTTTTTGAGAGAACGAACTAAGAACATTTGCAGAAGTCATGTCTACACCAATAGTGAGATCGACTCCATTATACTTTGAAGATAACCGATCTACCCCAAGGGTTTAAAACACTAGGGTGTAAATGAATTTTCAAAACCAAGTTAAAAAGTGATGGCTTAATTGATAAATACAAGACCAGGCTTGTAGTGCAAGGTTTCTGACAAAAAGAAAGTCTGGATTTTTTTGACACCTATTCTCCGGTGATGAGAATAACCTCTATAAGAATGCTGATAAGAATTTAAGCATTAAGAGATCTGGAAATCCATCAAATGGATTTGAAAACTGTTTTTCTAAATAGAGATTTAGAAGAGAAGATTTACATGAAACAACCTGAAGGTTTTGTTATCCCAGGACAAGAACACAAAGTTTATAGACTTGTGAAGTCATTATATGGGAGTAATCACCGTAGATTACATCAAATCAAATGACAACCTAGCAGATCCGTTTGCAAAAGGTTTGTCACGTGATCAAATTGCAAAATCATCAAGAGGAATGGGTCTAAAACATATAAATTAAGAGGAAGTTTGATGGAAACCCTACCTACGTGACTGGCGATCCCAACATGTAGGTTCAAAGGGACAACTAAATCAAGCTGAAGCAGAAAAAGCACTGTGAAATCTTGTATGTGTCCGGTTCCTAGGATGATCAACATTGCTACCTGTATGCGATAAGGATAAGAATTGGCTTTTAATGATTTCATAGCTTCGTCATAGTGGAGTCTAACCGAATACTTCTGAAAAGAAGCTCATGACAGATCACCTAGTGAGTGTGAAATGTGGCTATTTCTAGGAGAATGAAAGTAAGGCTATATTCTCCAAGTTCACTCATGAAAACCAGGAATGTTCAAGGCCAAAATGAACACAATAGAGACCATAGTTCTATGAGGAAATGTCGCTATGCGATACCTATTGTTTCGGTATACGTCAAAGTCCAGGTGGTTCAAGACATCATGTTCACCTCCTGGCCGAGTAAAACCCGACATATATTAAAAATGATTGGTTCAAAGCTGAAACATGCTACCTCTCAGATATAGTTACATTTTCGCATACTCTTGAAAGTCTGTCTAGTCTAGTAGAGTCATGTCTAGTCTAGTCAAGTCTGTCTATGTTTTTTTTCTTTCAAATGTTTAGAGTCATTTCTAGTCATTTGGGGGATTGTTGGGTCATAATTTTAGTAAGACAAATGGCTTTATAAAAATTTGTGTGAGTTGAAAAGAAATGGGCATGGACCAATAAATGGCAAAGCCTTTCTTCACTCTCAAAGATAAAGTTTAACCATTTTATAGGCAAAGAATAAAAATATGCAAATCCTAAACAAGTGGGCTGAAACAAGGCTTTAAACATGGACCTTTAAAAGATAAAAAAGCTTAATAAAAAATAAGGAAGGAAAAGAAGACTTATTTTAAGAAAATTCTTTTAAGATAGGATCTTCACTTCCTTGCTTTTCTAACTTGTCATAGAGTGTTTCCAAGTTGGATAACAAGTAGGATAAAGTGGAGATGCACTAGAGCTTGCAGCCTCATTAAAATCTCTCCGATAAACCCATTGGGACAAACCCGAAGTAGGAAAAAGAATGCAGCTTCTTATAATGACTTAGGGATGTCTTCACAATTTTTTGATGGTGAAGACACACAAACTTTGCTTCCCAAAGCTGGTAAAACCCAAGAGCCTTTGAATTGTGGTGAAAGGATGCTTTAAATTCTTGGAGAATCCGTTCGAGCTCGGCTTTTTAGGCGGCTGCCCTCTTCTTGTATCCTTTGAACTTGGCTCTATATGCCCTACCATTGCTCTTCATGATAGCTTTCTAGGGGTAGGGTTGGAGTTGTGAGCGCAATTCCTTGTTCTTGGTCGGCTGGTACGTTCAGTGGAATGCTCAGTAGGTGGAGTTTTATCATTCCCTCCCTCTTCTAGAGGTTTTGACCTCAAAAATTGTTTAATACCTGGGTCAAAAGGAAACAAATCAGCAGCGTCAAGAATAGAAGAAATATCCAACTTACCGGGATCAAAAGGGAAAAGTAGGGTCTTGAGAGAGAAGGCGAAGGCTTCTCCGTGAAGGCCATACTCTTGCGTCTTTGGCCTTGGGCGAATGGAAAGAACTGAGGTCCTTCATCTGAATGAGACTCAACAGCAAGAAGTCATGCCCCCGTCGGTCATGAGGTGAACTTTGGTTGGAACGGCCGGTTGTTGACAAAATGGGACCTCGTGTACCAACTCTTAAAACAGCTCGATATGGGCATGTTTTGCCTTGATCAAAAACTCCCTTATAGGCACTTTCCCAGCAAAAACTGAAGTTGGGACTAAATGAATGTGCAGAACCCAATTTGGTCAACTTCTCCTCTCGTGAATCGTCTCCGTGTAGCATGTCTCGGGCAACATCATTATAAACTCATTCCGAGCTTGATTTTTCTTGATCAAAAATTCCCTTATATGCACTTTGTCGACGAAAACTGAAGCCGGGATAAAAGAAACGAGTAGAATTCAATGTGGTCAGTCTCCCCTTTTGTGGCTCATCCCAGCATAGCATCATTTGGCCATCTTCAAAATAAACTCGGTCTTCAGGTATTCTGCTTCGACCAAAGTCTTTTAAACACATGGTTTCCGAGTGAATCTTCACTATTGAGTCAATTGCAGGAGTAGATCTTATTTGGCTTGGCATGTGTTCCGGTTGAGGCTTTGTGTTCCAAACTCCAATGTCACCCCTCAAAGCACACTCTGGCTTGATCAAAAGTCCTTAAAATACTCAACTTCCAAGTGAAATTTCATTGTAGAGTCGATTGCATGGGCAAAATTTAATCTATTCAGCTTCTTTCCTTGATGCTCGTATCTGAGGAGCATCTCTCGGCCGACTTCATGGTAAACTTGGCCATCGTGGGTTTGTCCTCGATCAAAGCCTCTAAAACACCCAACTTCTGAGTGAATCTTCAATGTAGAGGCGTTTGCATAAGTGGGATTTGATCGGGTCAACCTTGCTTCTAGATGCTCGTATCCGGATAACATTCCTTGGCCATCTCCATGTAGTTCGGTAGTCACTAGTTTTGCTCCGGCCCAAGTCTCTAAAATACACGATTTTTGAGTGATTAGTGAATAAGGAAACATTTGCACGAGTGGAACATTATCGGGTCAGCTTCTCCCTTCGATACTCGTCCTCGTAGGGCCCTTCTAGGCCAGTTTCATAGTAATCTCGGTCATCTCATGTCTTTCTTCAATCAAAGCTTCTAAAATACTCAACTTCCGAGTGAGTCTTTAATGATGAATCTTTTGTACGAGCAAAGATCGATCTGGACATCTCCTCCCTCTGAAGCTCGTATCTGCAGAGCATTTCTTGGTTTTCTTCGTAAAGAGCTCAGTCTTCACATGATCTGCCTCGATCAAAACTCATAAAAGTCATGAATTCTAGAGGAATCTTCAACACAGAGCCATTTGCACAAGTAAAGTTTGATCGGGTCAGATTTCCTCCAAGTGATACAGGAAATGCTCGGTTTTCACTATGTTAGACTCGAGTACTAGGGATTCCGCTTGGATAGATGGCCTCTTTAGAGTTTACTTGCTGAGGTATAATCAATTTGAAGTCTAGTCTATGATCATGTCTCCATGTGGGCACGGACTGTCCTCAAAGCTCTTTGGGGATTGGTGTGATGCTTACATCACCTTGGAATTTATATCCTCTCGTGGGGGTTACAACCATGAACCTTTGGATTGGGCAATCCTTTGCATCATATCCATGCCCTTGATTTTCGAAGCACACAATGCCTCGGCTCTTAGTATCCTTTGATCGCTCATTAGATCTTGGCTTGAACCTTGATTTTACCATAGTCGGTTTGATCTTGTCTTGCATCTGTGGAGCATAGTTAGAAGGAGTGCTTGGAATCCAACTCGGAGTTGCTTGAACTCTGCGTCCATACTTCCTCTTCATCATACACTTCATCACTTCCCAAGAAGGAACCGATCCTTGATGTCATCATGGAAAGCACTAAGGAGACAGAGCTTGTAGCTGAGCTTGAACCGGAGCTTGAAGCCGAGGAAGACTTAGTTGTACCAGTTTGATCTATGACAAGGGCAAGAGCTAAGAAACTAAAGGAGGGAATTGGAGGATTACTCAATCAAAGCTTCTTGGTGACCTCGGTCACAACTCTTGTGAACCAGGCCAGCCTTCCTCACCACGTTGGTCACAAGGTCCTTGACCGAGGCCGACTCTCTTGCCCCCAAAATTATCAAAACTACGAGTTTAGCCTCCAAAACCCTAAAACCGACCTCTTGGACCCCAAGCCTTATAAATACTTAACATAATCAGTAGGGTTTCGTGTGATTTCATAGTGCCTTCTTAGTGCTTATATTGTGCCTTCATAGAAACTCCGGAACAACTCCAGAAACCCTAGAGATGACCGAAGGAGCCGCACCAAGCCCTGTTACTCGCCAAAGCCCTAGAAGATCACCAATCTCTTTTCTCTTCTCTGATTACTTTGTAATCTCTGAACCTTTCTCTTTTATTTATGCAATATATGAATTACTGAAACCTTGCTTTGATGATTCCTTTAAGCAAGCTTGAGTACTTTACTTTTTGGGTTTAAAGGGTTAATCAAAGGGGGGAAGATAATCTAGGTCGTTTGATTGGCGAGTTTCTTGTCTATGCATCATCGTTTGCACTATCTTTCATTCTGAGCTTTCTCTTAATGCATGTAGCTAGCGTCATGAACTAGCCACTAATTTCAGGCATCTAGGTTTCGCTAATCGCTTTCTTAGTTTGTTAGAACTTAGTTTGGATGAATATCGCGTCATAACAAGCACATACCCCTTAGTTATGGAGTTTTACGGATAAGGATTGAACTTGATATTAATGTTTTGATATATGTGTTATTGCCTGCGTAAGTTGAGTAATACGATATATTGATCTCAGCCGGTTTTTTCTATGAATTATAGGTTAATCGATCTTTCGTGTTTCATAGTCCGAGACTTAGGAGTAGACATGCATTTACATGAACTTATTTTGAATGAACTAATTATCGAACCCTTGTGATCCTTTGAATGCCCAACGCCTTTCTTTATTGCTTTACATCTCGTTTTATTTGCTTTTTAGTTTACTTGTTGCGTGAAACAACAAAACCCCTACTTTTATATTTAAGTTCTAGCCTTACTTGTTCCTCTAGATTTGTAATACAACTGCTCTCTCTGTGGGATCGATATACCTTAAGTACTAAAATTGATTTGGCTGTGCACTTGCAGCTTTATCATTGTGTTATTTGAGGAAAACTTGACTACGCATTATTTACACCTCACAAACTCATAGCACACATCAAGTACCCTCAAGACAGAGCTGCCATACGAGTTCCTAATCCACCAAGATGTGACTACGAGATAAAACCTCAAATCATTACTTTGGTGAAGCAAAACCAGTTCCATGGTCTCTCCATGGAACATCCTATGGATCACATCGACCTCTTTGAAGAAATTTGCAGTACAACAAGAACAAATGGTGTACCCGAAGACTATTTAAAGTGTAAGCTTTTTCCTTTCTCTCTAGCCAACAAGGCTCATAGATGGTTAAAGTCTCTACACCCTGGATTGATCACTACTTGATCCAACTCTCTTAAGAACAAGCTCCAAAGCTTTCAACAAGGACCGGTCGAATCTTTCTATGAAGCATGGGAACGCTTTAAGGACTAAGAACGTGATTTTCCTCACCATGGCTTCATTCAAGGTAGTCTTCTACGTACTTTCTATAGAGGTTTACATCCTAAGTTTCAGCTCTCACTTGACACAGCCAGCAATGGAGACTTCACTCTTAAGACCATTCTAGAAGGACGAGCTCTCATCGACAACCTTGCTGCAAGTAGTAGCAACACTTGCACTGATTTTGATAGAACAATCCGTTCTAGTGATTCTGATGCTAAGCAAATCACCGAGGTTAAGAACATGATGAACCAACTTTTAAGGATCCAAAACCACGTAATCAATGCTTGCGAGATGATTGAACATGGAAACGCTGATGCTTTACAAGAGTTTGATAATTCATTTGATCAAGAAGAAGATGTTAACTATGTTGGTACTCAAGGCTTCTACCAGAACCGTGGATACAATAATAACTTCAATAACAACTTCCAAAACACTTATAACCTATCTGATATATCATGGTTTTTATGTTGCAAGGTTGTGGGTATTATAAGGAAAACTGTGAATGCTTGCGATGAATTACATGGTGGTCTGGATCTTGTCAGGTAAGAGTTTCTAGTGGCTTAACTAAGGTTGATGTGATTGTGGTATTCTGATGACATTGTGAGTTTCATGTTTTCAAACTTCTTCCCTGTATTCAGTTTTCTGTTTGCTTGAGGGCAAGAAAAAGCTAAGTCTGGGGGAGTTGATATATCATGGTTTTTACGGGTTTTATGCCATGATATATGTCTTTTATCAAGTTTTTTATATTGCTTCGAGTCTTTTTAGAGTCTTTTACAGGTTTATACACATTTGGGATCTTTTGGATGATTTGGAGCATTTCTGGAGCTTTGTAGCATATGCAGATGCAGAGTCATGCAGAGACGACAGAAGTTTGGCACTCGTTGAAGAACTTTCCACCGATGGATCGAGCTAATATTTTGAGACAAGATAGATCAATGAGTTATCTTTCATCTGGAAGTGGTTTGAGATTATTATAACGGTGCGATCAAAAGTTATGCCAGTTTTCATGGAAGCAGTCCAGTCTGTCACGCGAATAGAGTAAGCCGAGTTCATGACCATGAGTGTTGATCGACACTAGCAATGGTGACGATCGACACTGACCAACTCTGACGTGGAATTTAACATTTGATGAATTGCAAAGTGGCCCAGAACTTCCAGAAAGTTAACAGAAGACCCCAGATCGTGTTTAGCCTTATAAATTAGGTTTTTAGGTTTTATTTTATGTATCTTCTTCTTTGTGTTTATTTTGGAGAGATTTTGGGAGACAACTCTGAACCTTTTTGTTTCTTATTGATTTCTTCTATGCAATTCTATTCATCTATGATTTCTGTTTCATTGATCATGTTTGAGTAGATTCATAGTTAGGTTTAGGGTTTTCAAGGGTTTTTGATGAATTGTTGAATTGATTATATTATTGGGATTAATTGTTAGAGTTCTTCGCCTTAGGTTGTTCTCAAAGCTAATTCTAGCAGGCACGACAGTGCAATTGGAATTTAGATCTTAGGTTAATCGATTAGGCACGACAGTGTAGTTGATATTCTGATCTATCTAAGGTGAGCAAAATTACTTATTCGCAAAGGAATTTGGTTTAGGGATTTTGTGAACATATCAAACCTGAACGTTAAGGCTGATTTATATTCTTAGGATTTGCAAAGAAATTTGGGATTCTGGAATTTAGATTTAGATAGTTTTCGCAACGACAGTTGGTTAATTATAGCTTAGTGAATTGAGTTCTAGAACGGTTCTTAATTATAATCCTAATAATTGATTGATTCGCAGTTCTGACGATTCCTAAGATTTCCCTATGCCTAGCGTCTTTCTCCATTGATTTATATCTCGTTTACTTATTGCTTTGTTTTCTTTAATTACAATATTTCTTATTTAGCTTAATACTTTTACTGACAATCTATTGTGTAACCAAGTCCTTGTGGATTCGATCCCTAAGTACTACAGTGATCTCTTAATTTGAGAGAGTAGCTCAGGGTAAATTTGAGCATATCAAATTTTGGCACCGTTGCCGGGGACTTCGAGTTTACCATTAGATATAGGTTTAAGTTTTTGTCTAAATTGTTTTTTTATTTTGTTACTGATTTTGTTCTTTCTCTCTTTCTTGTGTGTTTCAGGAGCTAGGAGAGTTAGAACGAAGACCCAAGAGAACCCAGAATTCAGTGGTGATGTTGCGATTAATCATCAGACCCGATGAAGAGGGAGTTTTGAGGGATGCGGAAGGCCTTGCGTACAATGAGGCAGGGCAAAGGATCGACGATATTGGACGTGTAATCGTCGAGGATGTTCAGCCAGTTGGTGTCGATCGACACCAACCACAGGGTGACGCTCGACACCACCCGGCTGGTTACGCTGGACATGGTGCACCTGGTGCCGTGGTTCAACGTAGGATGTCATTGGCAGATTACAACCGGCCTGAGCAGTTTTATGCTAACCGGTCTGCTATCCGTCCACCTCAGTTTCAGAGGAACGACTTTGAGCTCAAACCTGCATACTACACACTTGTGGGTCATAACCCTTTCCATGGGCTATCTCACGAGCACCCTATGGATCACATTGAGAAGTTCGAAGATCTAGTCACTAGCATCAAGGCGAACGGAGTCTCCTATGACTACCTATTCTGTAAGCTCTTCCCATACTCGCTATCTGGGGAAGCAGCTTATTGGCTTAAGCAGTTGAAACCGGGATCGCTAACCACTTGGGAGGATACAAAGAACGCGTTCCTGAGTAATTTTTACGATGGCCTTGCGGTCTGAGGAACTGAGGATGAAGATCTCAACTTTCTCTCAAGGACCGATCGAAGCTTTCAAGGCTGGCATGAGATTCAGGGCGTATCAGAGAGACTGTCCACACCATGGTTTCAGCGAGGTTCAGTTGCTAGGTATCTTCTTCAGGGGTATTGATTGGAGGTATCAGATAGCTTTGGATGCTGCGAGTAATAGGAACTTCAACACCAGGTACCCTGAAGATGCTGTGGTTTTGATTGAGAATTTAGCTTCAAGTAACAGCACAAAGAACGTTGATTTCGAAAGGAAGAAGCAAGCAAGGAACTTGGAGGGAAGTCAGATAGCTGAGGTTAATGCAAAGCTAGACATGGTACACAACCTTCTAGTTAACAAAAAGCAGGTTCAGTTTGCCGCAGAGGTTGAAATATTTAAGCCAAACAATGACCAAGAGCAGGATGTCAACTTTGTCGGTTATCAGCGTTTTGGTAATTCACAATGTGTCGATCGACACCAACCACCAGTGTCGATCGACACCCACCACAGAAATCACAATGGAGGCAGTCCGAGAGGCACCTATTCGGGGAATCAGTCCTCATCTAACTACACTCAGAAGCCTCAGTATCAGAAGCCTTTCCAGAGCAATGACACCTTCACGAGGAACTACGGCTCGTCTTCCTACCAGAACATTCCTCCGCCGACATCTACGAGGAAGATGGAATCCATGTTAGAGCAGGTTCTGGAAGGACAGCAGAAGATTACTGTGGATTTCAACGGAAAGATCGATGCTCTATATACTGATCTGAATGGCAAGATTGAGCAGCTGAACGTTCATGTCAAGAAGCTCGACACTCAAGTTGCACAGACTGCCGAAGCTGTGAAGAGACAAGACAATACCCTTCCGGGAAAGACAAATGCAAATCCGAGGAACGCATGCAACACCATTATGTTGAACGGTGATATCAGTGCTGATGATTTTGAGGAAGTTGCCGAAAAGTTCTTAGCCATACTATCGGAGGAGATCGAAGATGAAGATGCTGCGTTCCCAGAACAAGTGTCAATCGACACCACTCACCAGTGTCGATCGACACCATCTACCACGATCGACACTAGCTACCTCGAGCGACACACCCACCCGTCAGCGATTCTTCACAGCAGATCACCGCCCCTACTCCCAGATTCAGATACTATTCCTACTCCTTCATTGAGGAAATTGCCTAAGATAGGAGATCCAGGGAAGTTCGTTGTTCCATGCTCTATCCTTGGAGTTAATTTTAAAGACACATTGTGTGATTCTGGATCTACTGTGAACGTTATGTCATCGGATATTGCACACTCTTTGGGCATTACTGCATTGAAGAAATCTCTGATATCCATCCAATTTGTGGATTCTTCGTCAAAAACTACGCAAGGATGTATTGAAAACCTTGATGTACGGATTGGGGATTGCTTAATGCCAACTGACTTCCAGGTTGTAGAGATGTGCAACGGTTCATACATGTCATTAATTTTGGGAAGATCTTTCCTCGCTACAGCTGGTGCACTTGTCGATCTACCTAATAAGAGGGTATGTGTTTCTAACATCAACAAAAGCGTATTTTATGAGGCAATTCCAGATAATGCAGATCGCCATGGATCCTATGTTGCTATTGAGGAGAGCTTCTCTATAGTCGACACCGAGCACCTCGATGACATTGCTGCTGGGCATGTCAAATTGAAGGATGCTAAGGAAGAAGTGATGCACATCGATGGTGTCGATCGACACCCACCACCAGTGTCGTTCGACACCGATCAGGAAACACCCACAACACCAGCCAATAAGCCAAACAAACAAACAAGGAACAAGCTGGAGAGCAACAGAGTGAACACAGGTTCTCATATAACCTTGACACCATAGAGACATGTTGGTGACGCCATCGAGTATAAGGTTAAGTGCAAAGGTATGTCTAAACCCTTCTCTAAGGTTAAAGCACTTATCACCCCAGAACTTAAAGCGCCAGGACAAGCAGCTCAGGGTACGCGGACCGCGTCTCAACCCACCACCACCACTCCCTGATCCTTCCAGTGATTCTCATCACCTTTGAGCCGTCATTGCAGTCGAGCTAATGACGTTAAACAAGCGCTTAGTGGGAGGCAACCCACTGGTACGTTTACTTTAGTTTTTCTTTACCTTTGGTTATTTTTTGTTTTATTTTGCATTTTTGTTAGTCATGAACCTTGATAACTTGATTAGTATACTATGTGTTATTGCTTAATATTTGCTTGAGTATTCTTAATTAGCTACAGGTTACGGTTTGTGTGCGTACCAAATCTACAACCTGTCTGCAAAAATCTATGTCAGCAACTGATTCAGCCGCAGTCGTTCATGCTTGGTGTCGATCGACACCAGGCTGGGTGTCGATCGACACTAATAGCAACACATAAGTAGTTTTCTTGATTTCAACGTTCTTTTTGTTTGTTTTTCTTTTTCACCAAACTCATGCTTCTAACAGTGTTATTTAAGTCTGGGGGAGGTAGTTACTAACGTTGTTTATTATTTTCTTAGAGTCAAAAAATTTGTTTTGTTTTATTGAGTCAAAATTTGTCCGAAACAATGATTTTACCGAGGAATTAACCACAGTGATAGAAGCTTAAGTGACCATTGATTCAAGTTTGGCATGAATCCGAGACTAATGGAAAAATCAAAGGCCGACCAGTTGACTTGAGACTCCCATACTTCCACAGAAATCCTTAGTTCTATGGTTAGAACTGTTAACCTCTTCAACGATTTCAGTGTTCTAAGAGCTTGACTTTCTCATCCATACCCGACATGATACAACTTTTGAGGTAATTAAATGGTATTCCTCTCCCCAGTTAAAAGATAGCGAAAATGGTATGTACTTGATATATATAGAGAGGGGATGAACCGGGGATTCGGTGGCAAACACCATCAATACTCGCGTATCGAACCTTAATATATATAGAGAGGGTTGAATAAATTCTTATGAAAAGTCGAGATGATTCTCTTCCGTGTAAAGGGGTAGGAAAATTTCCCGTGACCTCATTATTTTACATGGATATAAGAGATGATCAGCAAAGGCCACGGCAAGGTTAGGATTTTCCCGTGATACCATTATTTGCTTGCCCTTTTGTGCTTTTATTAAGAGAAAAAAATATAATAAAAAGGGAATAAATAAAAGAATAAGTCTGGGGGGAGAAAGAGTACCATATGTTGTGTATGTTGTCTTGTCGTGGTATTGAATGACGATAAAGTCTAGAAGGTTCTGGGCATTGAGATCTGACATGAGGAGCGCAGTGATGAAGACCTTACGGGAGATTATGTTGCAAGGTTGTGGGTATTATCAGGAAAACTGTGAATGCTTGCGATGAATTACATGGTGGTCTGGATCTTGTTAGGTAAGAGTTTCTAGTGGCTTAACTAAGGTTGATGTGATTGTGGTATTCTGATGACATTGTGAGTTTCATGTTTTCAAACTTCTTCCCTGTATTCAGTTTTCTGTTTGCTTGACGGCAAGCAAAAGCTAAGTCTGGGGGAATTGATATATCATGGTTTTTACCGGTTTTATGCCATAATATATGTCTTTTATCGAGTCTTTTATATTGCTTCGAGTCTTTTTAGAGTCTTTTACAGGTTTATACACATTTGGGATCTTTTGGATGATTTGGAGCATTTCTGGAGCTTTGTAGCATATACAGATGCAGAGTCATGCAGAGACGACAGAAGTTTGGCACTCGTTGAAGAACTTTCCAACGATGGATCGAGCTAATATTTTGAGACAAGATAGATCAATGAGTTATCTTTCATCTGGAAGTGGTTTGAGATTATTCTAACGGTGCGATCAAAAGTTATGCCAGTTTTCGTGGAAGCAGTCCAGTCTGTCACGCGAATAGAGTAAGCCGAGTTCATGACCATGAGTGTTGATCGACACTAGCAATGGTGACGATCGACACTGACCAACTCTGACGCGGAATTTAACATTTAATGAATTGCAAAGTGGCCCAGAACTTCCAGAAAGTTAACAGAAGACCCCAGATCGTGTTTAGCCTTATAAATTAGGTTTTTAGGTTTTATTTTATCTATCTTCTTCTTTGTGTTTATTTTGGAGAGATTTTGGGAGACAACTCTGAACCCTTTTGTTTCTTATTGATTTCTTCTATGCAATTCTATTCATCTATGATTTCTGTTTCATTGATCATGTTTGAGTAGTTTCATAGTTAGGTTTAGGGTTTTCAAGGGTTTTTGATGAATTGTTGAATTGATTATATTATTGGGATTAATTGTTAGAGTTCTTCGCCTTAGGTTGTTCTCAAAGCTAATTCTAGCAGGCACGACAGTGCAATTGGAATTTAGATCTTAGGTTAATCGATTAGGCACGACAGTGTAGTTGATATTCTGATCTATCTAAGGTGAGCAAAATTACTTATTCGCAAAGGAATTTGGTTTAGGGATTTTGTGAACATATCGAACCTGAACGTTAAGGCTGATTTATATTCTTAGGATTTGCAAAGAAATTTGGGATTTTGGAATTTAGATTTAGATAGTTTTCGCAACGACAGTTGGTTAATTATAGCTTAGTGAATTGAGTTCTAGAACGGTTCTTAATTATAATCCCAATAATTGATTGATTCGCAGTTCTGACGATTCCTAAGATTTCCCTATGCCTAGCGTCTTTCTCCATTGATTTACATCTCGTTTACTTATTGCTTTGTTTTCTTTAATTACAATATTTCTTATTTAGCTTAATACTTTTACTGACAATCTATTGTGTAACCAAGTCCTTGTGGATTCGATCCCTAAGTACTACAGTTATCTTTTAATTTGAGAGAGTAGCTCAAGGTAAATTTGAGCATATCACTATCCTATAGGAACCCGAATGTAGAGAACCCTCAAGATCAGAACTATCCGCAGAACTAGAGATGGATGAAAGGACCGAGAGACCTTTGATTTGGGAAGACCATTTCTTGCAACAGTTGGTGCTATCATCGACCACAATAACAAGATGACAATATTTGCCAACATCAACAAGAAGGTTTACTATCCAGCACTTTCCATGACAACACCTCAATCCCCACCGTTTGATGAAGAATCAATGGATCCCGATATCGACAAAACCGATATGGGAAGCAAGAGTGTTAAGAAGAAAACTTGGAATCTACCATCCAAGCCACCCGAGCAGCCTCAAATTTCATCCTCCTGAGCTTAGCAAGGAAAGCAAGGAACAAATCCAAGAAATGATAAGCCACACCAAAGTAGTTCTTCTTCAAGCAAAAGTCTTTGAGACAGCCGCTAAAGGACAACTTGTGATAGAAGCTGGAGCTGACTATCAAGATATCAAAGGAACCGAAGGAACAACAATTCCCGAGGCTATTTCTTCTCAAGCCTAACTGGCTACCAAAGTCGAGCCAACGACGTTAAACAAGCGCGCTTAGTGGGAGGCAACCCACTTGTAAGTTTTCATTTTATTTCTTAGTTTTAATTTCCTTTTGCTTTTGATGTTTTCATGTTTTGTTTCAGGTTTTTTACAAAAATATAAAAAGAAAATAGAAAAGAAGAAAAAGAGAAAGAAGCAAGAAGGAGCCGACCTAGGTCATGAGACCTGTGACCGAGGTGGCATGAAGAGCCGACCTAGGTCACAAGGTCCATGACTGAGGTCGTGTGAAGGGCCAACCTAGGTTATGTGGCTTGTAACCAAGGTCAACACCAATGATAACTCCCAGCCATTTCAACCATTCTTTGATCTCATGGAGCATCCCTAAGTCGTCTACACACTTCCCCAACCTCACCACACCACAACCGGACCGAGGATAGAGCCACAGCCAATCATACTAAGCCACGCCTTTCCGCGACCATGGAACACACAAAGGAGTGCCAAAAACCAAATCGGCTTGATCAAATAGGATATGGTTGAATATTCCCTAATAGGTTAGTCATATTGGGAGTGTTCATCGAAATAGTTTTGGAAACAGAAGTCTGGATCGCAATATTTGCAACTTTCGTTCCATGGATCATTCCATAGACGTAGATCGACCGTTCAGCAGACGTAGATCGATCGTTCCACAGCCATTCCGCGACCGCAGAATCCAAGAAATCGTGCCATAAATCGAATTGGCTCGATCAAATGATCTAAGACTGAATGTCCGATGAATGAGGATATTTCAGGACTAATGATCGAGAAGGTTTTGATAAAAGAGTTTGGATTCCCGAAATTCGAAGCCTCAACCAAATAGGCGGTACCATCCGACGAAAGTTGAAGTCATCAGAATCATCCAAGATTCAGTATTTACCAGTAATGTCATTGCTCTGAAGACAATGCCCGAAGAAAATAAGCCCATGATCAGAGTAGCTTAAGAGATTGTCAACATCAAGGTACGTAACACGAACCATCATACCATTGGAAGTTTATCTTTGTAGAAGGTATTTAGGAATCCATATCCTCAAGTAATATGAGTATTCTAGAGATAATGATCGAAATAAAAATAGCCCTGAATGGGCTAGATTTGAGGATTCCCAACAAGACCCTCCGCGGAACCATGTTCGTACCAAGATATTAAAGAACTTCACGGAACCATTCTAGTTCCGAAATCTAGCCTATCGTTAGGCTAGGTTGATGAAACAAACAAGGAAGAAATAACAAGGCCAGCCGAAGAAAGAACAAGGAGGAAGCAGCCGACCTTGGTCACAAGGCCCGTGACCGAGGTCGTAAAGGAGGCCAGCCTTAATCACACGATCCGTGACCGAGGTCATCACGTAGGCCAGCCCCGGTCACGAGTTCTGTGACCGAGGTCATCACACCAAGTCCCGATAGTCGAGTTCTTTGATCTTTCCGTCTAAAACCTTTCCGTCCGTTGACACAAACCGTGAATGATGCAAAAGAGCATTACCATCGTCTGTTCTTCACAATCGTGCCCGACCAGATTTTTCCCGGAATAAAATCCTTGTAAGTTTTTAGAAAGACCAAAACCACGTGGTCCCCACAGGTAAGTTTTTTTTTTCCTCCCTTGTTAAAAAGCCCACCCTTTTTAGGTTAAAACAATTTTTTAAACTGAAAAGTGGATTCATAAGATTCAAAGAAGCTTTTATCATCTCTCCAACTCTATTGGGAGATAGAACACTTTGAATCCATATTTTTCAAATTTAGGGCTTTATTAAATTGATTGGTGTTTTCAAACCACATTCATTAGGAGAATTCAAATCTCTTATTGCATTCATCACACAACCAAGGTATGTTTCTAAATTTCTAATATTCTCTTTGAACTTTAAAAGAGGTATTTCTAAATTCTCTTGATTCAATAGCTTTTGTTACTTGGAATTGATAGAGAACTTCTAGATATGCTTCTAGGTTATCTACCCATCGATTTTGGTGTTACATTGTTGATGGAATTTGAGTTTTGCTATGCTAAAATTTTGTGACCTAATTGGAAAACGAAATTGATGATGCAAATTGCTAGAAATTGATTCCTTAGACTCTATTCATCATAGCTATGAGAAATTAGATTAATTTTTCACATAAACAAGCATTGAGTTTTGAATTTGATAGCAAATTTTTGTGGAGGTAACATTGAATCCGAAAATTGAAACATAGGTTTTGATTTCTTGATTTGAAACTTTTAACATGCCTTAACTTGTCAAAATCAATCCTATGTGCCTATTTCTTATAGAGAGGATTGACATTTGTTTCTTATTGTGCCACATTGCTCACTTATACAAACCTCTTATCTACTTCTAGGTACCAAACCAATGGACTCTAGAACAACAAGAAGGACTTCTCGCGCACCTAAGTTGGAATGACCACCTCGTTGCTACACACCGCTTGATGAGGGGATTGATGAGAGAAGAACCAAGAAGATACATGATAGAGCAATATGTGAGAACAAAGGCAAGGAAGAGATCATTGAAAAGGAAAAGTCAACAGCACCACAAGGAGCAAGCTATGGTTCCGATGAAGACATTGGGGATGACACCGTTCTTTCATCAATACTTCCCAAACAATTCCAAGCTGCCCTTACTCGCCTTTCATGCCAACAAGCTAAGAAGAAGGAGCTTCCCATGATGCTTGTAGGATAGAAGATGAAGGAAAATGTTGATTACCGCACACCACTCAATGGGTTCAAGCTCATACCCACCTTGAGAGTTGATTACACTGCATTGTAAGCTCTGGGACTCACAAGTGGTGTTGAATGGATGTTGAACGCACTAGGACTCCGCATGTTCATGGAGACAACTCTATGAGAAGAGACTCGGCAATTACTTGCCACCGTCACACTAGCATTTCTGCGCACATAAGCAATACTAGCGCGAGATGGAATGCTCTTCTTCACAATCAATGGTGAGCAGTACCACATCTCCATTACCCAGCTCGGACAAGCCCTTGGATTTGAGTATCAAGATACAATAGTTTTTGGACCCGAAGATACCAATGCGATATCGCAACGCTTTGGCCATGATACTTTTGATGGTGGGAAGACCAAGGCGTCTCCACTATCTCACCCAACCATTAGATGCATTCATAAGCTTCTAGCCAATACCATATTCTCACGCTCAGGTCTTGACGATTCCATTTGTTGATTACCCAAGAAAAACCAACTATGCTGCACTCATAGCCAAGCGGTTGACCAAGATCAAGCATGATGCTTTTAATTCTAGCAAGAAACATGCATCCATTAGCTTTGGAGGAGTCATCACTACGAGCCTGGAGACCGCAGGATTTGACCTCACGAACAGCCCTTACACCTCCAAAGACAACCACATGGATTTAGAAAAACTTGGTAAGATGAGGATACTTGAAAGACCAAGCATCAACCCCGACCAATTTGGATACAAGTACCATATTCCTCCTAGCATGATCCGCACTATACTACTCCCTTGCCACACCATGCCACACCTTAGTGACAGATTCATGAGCTGGAACCCTTTACCGCATGAGTTCTACTCATCTCGAGTCGAGGATCGACTTTCACTTACACATGGCGTCTTCATCAAGAAGAAGGCAATGGTTTCCTTTGCCTCTCAATGTGTCACACAAGCTTCCATGGGACATGACACAGCTACTTCCCCCCTTGAGGCAGAGAGAGCATGACGTATGGAGCTGGAGCAGGAGTTAGCCGAGCAGCGCGCCCTCATTGCGCAGCTGCAGAGGAGAGCTTAGATCCAGGACACATCGATTAGTCCACCACCGAGCACCAGAACCTCCTGAGAAGTCAAGGTTCACTCGTTCGATCTTTACTTTTACGCTTTTATTTTCTTTTATTTTATTTTTCCCGTCCTTTCTAGATTTATTCACACTGGGGACAGTGTGATTTAAGTCCGGGGGGATGTTTATCCGTTACTTACACAGTTTTATTTCTTTTGAGTCATTTTAATGTCTTTTTATCGAGTCTTTTGTTTTATTGAGTCAAAACTTTGTAGAAAATGATGACCCTATGATATGATGATTTCGACCTTATATATCCTCTGATTTATTTCCTAAGGACAAGTTTTGCAGAATTCGCTAAAGAAAGGACAACACCTAGAACCTCACTGCAAGACCTCTCTCTAGAAGTTTTATCTTACGCTGACCTGGTTAGATCTGATGTTAACTCCATTTTATATTAACCTTAATACTGACTTTAATTCGTTCTCATTAGAGGTATTAGATCAGGGAAACGAGCAACACATTCAAGACTTCTTATCCTTTTTACCACACTATGCTGATCCTGAATGGCCACTCATTTTCAGTGGTTTCCATCCTTAAACTATAACCTTTCTTTTCAGACCTCACATTATTCCCTCTTTCTTTCTCGTTTGGCAGATATGTCGTAGAAACGCGACATAGAAATTTCCGACACAGTTTTCTAGCCACTGAAGACAGAGGCTTTGGAGAACTAAAAAGAGAATGTGACGATATGGTCTAGAGACTATTCTACCTTGGGATTCGACAAATAAAAGGTACCTATTTCGTGCATATGAGACTTGTGTGAATACGTACCATTTCCCCTTTCGAAAAAAAAAGAAAAAAAAAACGATGAAATGATTTTCTTTTGAGTAAAGGGGTAGGAAAATTTCCAATGACCCCATTATTTTACTTTGAAAGAAATGATCACACGAAGGTTGGAAGCGAGGTTAGAAAAATTTCCCGTGATACCATTATTCGCTTACACCTTTGGTAAAAAAAAAAAAAAAAAAACGAAAGGAAAGGAAATGGTTATGAAATAAAAGGATCTCATAGCACAGGTAATCCTAAGGAAGACGGATCACTTTTAAAGAAGATATGGAGTCGTATGCAAAGAACCCCACAGAAAAATCTAAGTCTGGGACTAAAGGAAGAAAAAGAAGAAAAGGAGTGAGGTGTTATACGGAGAAGTGGTTGGAAACTGTGAACATCAATGGGTTCATACTCTCTTGTGATTTTGCGACATACACTGCACCTTCAACTCATTGGTAAGCCCTAAACACTACAACTCCACCATTTAAACAACAAAAAGCCCTTTCATACCAAGTGTTGTCCACCCTGAATGATACCTTCTGATGAGAAAGCTCACGCAACTCTTAATGAATGTAGGGAGTTAACTTAAGTGAATTTAGAGTTCTTTTGTAGGTTTGAGATGGATGGACAAGAGTTAACAATGTTGTGAGTCTATAGTGAGAATGTTCTGATGTGAATCTTTGTACTAATGAGTTCACCGGTAATCTATTGGAGCATGGCCTTTGATCATAGAAGAGTTTCCACGATTTTCAAACCTATCCACCGGTTTAGCTTTCTTGTTTGCTTGACGACAAGCAAAGTCTAAATCTGGGGGAGTTGATAACATCGTATTTTCACCCACTTTTTATATGTTTTTATTAGGTTTTTAATGAAGAAACAAGTGATTATGAACACTTCAAGACCTTAGCCCAGCCACCACCGTCATTGAGCTTGCTCTGCCGTCTTCAGCCACCACCAATTCAAGCTCCACCCCAGGCCACTAAAGCCACCTGCCAAGCCAGCTAGAGCCGTCATGAGCACTACTCTCACTGGAAAGATCTGCCGTCGTCGGGCCACTGATAACATCTTATTTTTGCCCACTTTTTATATGTTTTTATTAGGTTTTTAATGAAGAAACAAGTGATTATGAACACTTCAAGGCCATTTTCCACCATGTTCACTTCTTGGAGACTTTTAGAAGTTTTGGAGCAAAAAAGACACAAAGTCGAGCAAAACCCGTTTAAAGGTAGTTTCAGAGCACCAGAAGTTTTGCATTCGTTGAAGACCTTCCCGTGCAGAAAATCCAGAAATCTTGGTGTCTATGGAAAGCTAGAGAAGTCAAGATTCACTTGGGATAAGAATCAAAGCAATCTATTCAGCTGTTTGGATGATATGACCCAAAGAGTGAAGCCCTGTCAATCTCGGTCACAAGGAGTGTAACTGAGATCAAGCTTCTTGGTGACCTCGGTCATAGGTCTCGTGACCGAGGCCAGCCTTCAAAACCACCTCTGTAACAAGGGCCATGACCTAGGTCAGAGGACTTCGTTTATGTTTGCTTAAAACGCCAAGTTTTGCCCTAAAACCCTAAAACTGACTTTTTACACCCCAAGGCCTATAAATACTCATTTAACCTAATATTTTGAGGGGTGCTTCCACTGTGCCTTCGTGATTTCCTGGAGTCCCTTCCTGTGCCTCTCCAACCTCGAGCTAGAAGCCCTAGAACGTCTCTACAGAGCCTCATTCGTCGCCTCCAAGCCCTTGAAGCCACCCTTTGAAGTTTCATCCTTGTTCTTCATTGTTTCTCATCTCTATCTACTCTTATTTGCTTTTTGGGAGACAAGTTATCTTTTGTGACATCTAGAGAAGTTTTTTTTGAACCCCCTTCGATTTATTGAATCATTTATGATGTTATTTTCTATGATATCTATTGCGTTTCTTTGCATCATGAGCGAGTAGTTCTCTTTCTTGGGTATTATAGGGTGATTCAAGGGGAATTCATGGTTCAATTCATCTAGATTGTTAGATCTGATTTTTGTCTATTGTTAGAGTTCTCTTGGGGCATCTTTTACTTAATGCATGTTGCTTGGATTGATCACCAAGCACTGATCTAAGAGGATAGGAGCGTTATCCGCGTAAACCTACTCCTCGGACCTAGTGCTACTGAAGCCTCGCACCATAACCTGTGTGAGCTGAGTTATGGGGTTTTGTGAACTTATCAAACTTGTTTAGCTTGTTGATTGATGCATGCTGTTGCCTGCATGAGTTGAGTAACGGGGTGTTGAGACTTTAGACATTCATTCTATGAACTATAGTTTGTTTGTTTATCCGTGTTTGTAGTTGAGAACCTAGAACGAAAACATATGCATATGATCTTTCACTTGATTTGTTGAGAACCATGGAAACCCTAAGATGATTCCCTAAATGTCCAGTGCCTTAATTCATAAGTTTACATCCGATTTTATTTTATTGCTTTCTTATTTCATTGCTTAATCATTTAGAAAATCCAAAAATAAAACCCTTTTCATATTTTTTTTTTGTTAGATTTCTTTCTTTGAATTCAATCCGCGTAACTATTACTCTCTGTGGGATCGGTAACCTTAAATACTATAACCGATTTACTGTGCATTTACAGTTTAGAAATTGTGTTATTAAAGGAAAACTTAGATAAAAATCACGACTCATCAGCCACCACCATCGCTAGCCGTCCTCCAAGCACATTGTCGAGAGAAGCCACTGCCGAGAAAGGTACAGCTCAACTCGTCTTCTTCGTTTGTTAAGTTATGATTTCTATTATTATTGGACCAAGCTAAACCAATAGTAAACCGGAGGCATAGGTAAATTAACTCCACTAAACCAAAAATCAATTAAGGGAACACATGTAGTTAGTTGTGACGTGGTGGAAGTGGTATGGAACGTGCCACAATTAAATTAGTGGCTGGGTTTGATTTAACAATTGAACCAAAGTCTAAACCTATTTAAACCAAGGACACCTCCACGTAATTAAGTCTACAAACCTATCCGAAGTATTGGGAATAAATGGTGTTGACGTAATGTGGTGGCGTTGACTTCTTATATTTATTTAGTAGAATGGTAGGTTTAGTTATTACTCAAAAGATTATTAATGGATTTTAATCTTTGGCCGGTTCCCTGAACTATTGCAGAGTGAGAGTGTTGTTGAACCGGATCTCCATTTATTTTCTAGTCTTAAATCGAGAAGTCAACCGAATTGCTAAGGTGAGGACGAGTTTGTGTCTTCTTCTTATATAATTATATTTAGACAATTACTTAGTTTAAAGTTAGGCCGAGTATATATACGAGTTATATATATTATGTGTAACTGTATTTGTTTGATGCATGTATTAATATTTATAAATATATAAATTATATATATATATTATAAAAAAGAACTAGTATTTTAGGATTATAAATTAATAAGGGAACTTTTATGCGTACTGTGTGGTTCTGTGAAACACATGTTTTCGTTGTAAAAGAATTGTTGGTGAAATGGAAATGTGGATGAACCATGAAATTATCTGCGAGGAGATATCCTTGTAGTTGGGTGTTGGCTTATGGATGCAGGATTGTGGGTAAGCCAAGATTGGCTTACGAGCCAACGAGAAAAAGATGCGAGAAGACCAGCTTAGGCAATAGGGATCCAATATACACGAGTGAGAGGTGCGGAAAGACATGCTTCGTCACTAGGTAACTGATACGCAGGAGTGAGAGGTGCGGGAAGATGTGCTTAGACACTAGGGATCTGATATTCATGAGAGATGACGTGTGTTACACGTGGAGTCTGGACTGCGTTCTCGCTGTAATGTTTGATGTGTGTGTGTCGTGGACACATGATTGCAAGCTTGTCTTAGGTTTAGACTTCTTGATCATCTAGATGTGTTTGTGTATAGAGAATCCATGAGCCATAATGATGAGATCTTCCCTAGATCGGCACTTGTGAAGTTGAAAAGAGGATGGCCTTGCTGCAATGAACCAGAATCTCACTGATGCACTGACAAGGAATTTGATGGATTGAGAGAAACTTTCAAAGGTTGCGGAATCCCTTTGAACTTTCAGGCTTGATTCGTACTACTGGATATGACGCACCAGGAGTGTTCACAAGTTGAATTTGTAATATGACACATACAGATTCAGATCAAACAAAGGAAATAGGTTTTTGATTAAAATGTTTGATAAGAAATCTTAGATCTGAAGAAACAAGGTTATAGAGGCTCAGATCTGCATGAGGCGAAGCCTTTGCATGATCGACAAGTGTCCTCAACAGAAATAAAATAGAAATAAAATAGAACTAAGTCTGAAACAGAAAGAACAAAGGCCAAAACGAAAATGGGCCTAAAAGAAAGAAAAATGGGCCTAAAGATGGCGGGGCCGCAGATACGGATTTCAACAATGGGTAATGGCATAAAAAAGGTTTGGAAGTCTTGCTAAAACCTTGTCAAGAAAACCCAGTGGGAAAAACTTGACAAGGGAAAAGAGCACTCACCGAAACCCCTTTTCCCATTGTAGAAATCATATGGCTTGAATCAAAACCAAAGTGGTTTGATAAGCATTGTCTTGAAATTCCCGGATCAAATATCGTTGTTGGGCTGAGCCAAATCTTCATTGATGATTTTGTCCTTCTCCTTAGACTTTCTTGAAGCTTCCTTGAGTTGGATCCAGCTGGTTCATGCTTAGCTTCCTCGGCTACAAGCTCAGGTTCGAGTTCCATCTTCATGATCATATCATCCTCTTCCACTTGAAAAAGATTTGACCTCAAATCCGAACACTCTGCAAGGAAAAGGATTAAGTTAGAAAAATTGAAAAGTAAACTCAGATTGTACTCACCTTGCAAGCTTTTCTTATAAGCTTTTTTATTGACCGGCTCAGAGATTTGAAAAGGATAATCGCTTCTTGATATCAGATTGATCTTTGCTTGGTTTGGTAAACGTCCATTCTTCATTTGGCTCCAGAAATTTCCACCAGGCTCAAAGATCATTTGGCATCGCTTCTGGTTTGCTTGCTGCTCCTTTCTCAAATGCTTCATTGGTTCAAGAACAACATTTTTCTTAAGCCAAACATGGTAGAGCCATATTTTTGGTGCATGAAAACTCAGCTCTCCAATCTGTATATCTTGTATATTCACAGCAAAAACTCGAGACAAAAGATCATAGGTGCCAAGGATATGCTCATTTCGACTAGCAAACAGATTTCCACTTAGATCATTTAAAACAATTTTCAAATGTTCAGCATGATCATCTAAGTGTTTACTAAAATTCAGAGTGCTATCAAAGTAAACAATTTCTCTAAAGAATAATTCATCATTAGGTGAAGCACTAGCAGAATTAAAGAAACTAGCAATATCCATAAGCACAAAATTTTTATTAGGTTCACTCGTTTTATCAAACAAAAATCCTCCATGCCTAAAGAACTTTTTATACTCAAATTCCTCACGAGATGGAAACACATTTTTAAAATTATCATTTGAATCATAAATCATTCTAATGTGTTCAAGTTCCAGCAACTTAGCTTCTGGAATAAAAAGAAAAACATACCTTGGAATTATTGCATCAGCCACAATAATTTCCTTACCTTGTTTGTTTCGGGTGTCACAGCGAATTGTCTCAATGTTTGCTTTTTCAAAGGCAATAGGACGCTCTATGGCACAGCTTGGAAGTAGCAAGTCACAAGACTTCTTTCGAGGAATAACACTTCTGAAATCCTGAAAATTACAAGATATCTCACTCGGCAGCACCGGTGCAAGGTTAGTAAAGCTCAAAAGAGTTTCTCTATAGACAAACTTACGCACATGTGGTTTAGAGAGTAAAGTTTGTTTCATCTCACCAGCCTTTGCAGAGTTAGAGTGAATAGTTATAAGTTCCTTGCTAGGCATATTTTCTTTTTGAACCGTGAGGACCTTTGGAATTTGTTTCAGCTTGTCACACATGTGATGCTTCTCAGTTTCTGCATGCCTAGAGCTCGAACTAGCTTTTCTTCTCATTACGTCCAGGTAGTTCAGGGTGGTTAATAACTCCTTTGGACCTTCTGTGGTGTCCTTATGATCCTGCAAATGAGAAGAATGCTTACTCGGAGATGGTAGCTCCGGTGCAACGTTAGTTAAACTCATAGGAGTTTCTTTATCAATCGCAAGAATCTTTTCTTTTGGAGGAAGAGAGTTTAGAGATTCACTTACAAACTGTCTTACTCTTTGCTTTACGATGAGCTGATCTTGTTGAATCTCATGTGGTTTCATTGCAACCAAACCATGCTTTCTTCCTTTGTACTTAAACGAATATCGTTTTTTTGAACCAGAATACTCATGGATCGCTTGATATTTGTTTAGCCACGGTTTTCCAAGGAGGATGTGACATGATTCCATCGGTTGAACATCACACAAAACCTCGTCTTCATATTTTCCAATGCATATAGAAATCATCACTTGATGGCTCACTCATAAGTTGTAATTATCATCGAGCCATGGGTGCTGCTTCACCTTTAATCCAAGCTTCTGGACCATATACTCACTTGCCACGTTATTGCAAATCCTTTCATCGATCATGAGGCTGCATGTTTTGCCTTGAACATGACACCTAGTGTAGAACAAATCCTTTCCTTCGTGAGTAGTCATTGCTGTACTGGATTTTTCTTTAATGATCAGCCATATCTGCCTGAAAACAACACAAAACAAACCCAGTAGGAAGTTCTTTTGAAAGCAAATCGATCGCACACACAAAAACACAACACGCAGTTACAAGTTCTTCAAGTAACAACACAGATTGGACAGACAGACAGGAGTGCACTTAAAATTCGATTTAAATTTCAGTTTAACTCCGAAAATTCTGATTCCAATTTTAAACACAAGTTAACTCATCCTAGTAATAGAATAAATGATCGAAACATCAAAATAAGTCACAAGTATTTCTAGAAAAATCGAGCAAGACAGAAGATGAACAGACAGTTTTCACCAAATCGTTTTTCCAGAACACAATGAAATCAAAATTCGATTAAAATTTCAGTTCAACTCCGAAAATTCTGATTTCAGTTTTAAAAACAAGTTAACTCATCCTAGCAACAGAATCAATGAACGAAACATCAAAACAAG
Organism: Cardamine occulta; assembly: GCA_028015245.1. NCBI lineage: Eukaryota > Viridiplantae > Streptophyta > Magnoliopsida > Brassicales > Brassicaceae > Cardamine > Cardamine occulta. Next base: position 8,761,154 of record CM051384.1, read on the forward strand.
TCACAAGAATTTCTAGAAAAATCGAGCAATACAGAAGATGAACAGATAGTTTTCACAGAATCGTTTTTCGTAAAGATCCAGAATTCAAACAGGTATAACTATCAGAATACGACCTAGAATAAGACGATTCGACAGCAAATCTGAAAGATAAGACTCTGAATGACAAGATATGATCGGTTTTATCCAGATTTAAGGAACGACACGAGAACGAAAACACTTAACTTCTAAGCGCGGCTCTGATACCACTTGATAAGATCTTCCCTAGATCGGCACTTGTGAAGTTGAAAAGAGGATGGCCTTGCTGCAATGAACCAGAATCTCACTGATGCACTGACAAGGAATTTGATGGATTGAGAGAAACTTTCAAAGGTTGCGGAATCCCTTTGAACTTTCAGGCTTGATTCGTACTACTGGATATGACGCACCAGGAGTGTTCACAAGTTGAATTTGTAATATGACACATACAGATTCAGATCAAACAAAGGAAATAGGTTTTTGATTAAAATGTTTGATAAGAAATCTCAGATCTGAAGAAACAAGGTTATAGAGGCTCAGATCTGCATGAGGCGAAGCCTTTGCATGATCGACAAGTGTCCTCAACAGAAATAAAATAGAAATAAAATAGAACTAAGTCTGAAACAGAAAGAACAAAGGCCAAAACGAAAATGGGCCTAAAAAAAAGAAAAATGGGCCTAAAGATGGCGGAGCCGCAGATACGGATTTCAACAATGGGTAATGGCATAAAAAAGGTTTGGAAGTCTCGCTAAAACCTTGTCAAGAAAACCCAGTGGGAAAAACTTGACAAGGGAAAAGAGCACTCACCGAAACCCCTTTTCCCATTGTAGAAATCATATGGCTTGAATCAAAACCAAAGTGGTTTGATAAGCATTGTCTTGAAATTCCCGGATCAAATATCGTTGTTGGGCTGAGCCAAATCTTCATTGATGATTTTGTCCTTCTCCTTAGACTTTCTTGAAGCTTCCTTGAGTTGGATCCAGCTGGTTCATGCTTAGCTTCCTCGGCTACAAGCTCAGGTTCGAGTTCCATCTTCATGATCATATCACATAAGGCTCACCTTCGCTGAGAAATCCGCGATTACTCACCCCTCTCTTTTCCTTGCAGGTAATAATGAGGAGTAGTTATAGAGAGTTGGAGTTGGTGCCAGTATTAAGAGATAGAGATTGTTTATTTTAATTTATTCTCTATCAAATTATTGGATTGGTTATTCATTTCGTATTAATATTAAATGGTGGAACTATAAGACGTTCAAATGATAATTGGATTATTTTGGATAGTTTTGGTTTCAATAAATTACTTGAGTTGTAAGTTATTATGCCATATTGTGGAAGTAAAAATTAGGTGTCACAGTGATGCGATTTTGGATAGCTCTAAGGACCTGGAACATGGAGTATGGAAGAGATATGAGGCAATGGATGAGCAAGGAGCTAAAGAAGCATGGAAAACCCTTTTTGGACCCAAGACTTGTCTCTGGACCAACGTGTCAACCCAAGATGTTGGAGTTTTGCTTCACCAAGCACTAACTCACAAGGATCACTTGAGTTATGAATATGTTATCTGAGCCACATTGGTGTCGATACATGCTCAAGAGGATTTACAAATGGGTGTATGGCCCGTTAACACTCCTTTTCCCTTCTCTTCGGTTTTTTTTCCCATTGGGTTTTCTAAAGAAAGGTTTTTAATGAGGTTAATGGTCCATACTCTATCATTGCCCATTTTGTTAATCATGATCAAGTGTTGTTATGTTTTTAAGTGTGCTGTTTACCGAGGCATGTCTTGTAACACATACATTTTCTCTCATCTCTTTCTCTTCTTTATATTCTGGTCGAGACTTCTATGTTCTTTAACCTTCTTTTTCAATAAAATTATCTTTTGAGATTTTCATCTCTTTTGGTTGGAGTGATTCCGACTAGAACTCTTGGTGTGTTTATCCAATTGTTTGATCCGATCTTTGGTGTGTATATCCATCGATCAACCCCGGTTCTTTGGTGCGTTTATCCAAAGGATCACCCGATCTCTAGGTGTGTTCATCCGAAGATAAACCCGACTTATTGATAAGCTTTTCCGCAGCTTGTCGTGGCGTCATTCGATCCAATTTATCAACCCTTGGTTCATTTCTGAGGAGCCTAAAATGGATCACTTCACTTCACATGTTTCCTGAGGAGCCTAAAATGGATCTTTCTTCATTTTGTTCATTCCAAACTTATGAATGGCGACCAGGAGAGATCTTATTTTTTAATTTAAACTCAATAGTGGACAGGTTGGTCACCAACAATGCCCTGATCAAAGAAGATCCCCCGGATCCAACACCACCTTCATTTACTGAGATAATTTCGAGCACCGAACATTCCAAAGATCTTATTAAGGTAAGTATCTCTTTAACTTGATTTGTTTCTCATGATTTAAGGGCTGTGAGTATGAGTTTATAATGTTCAGAAATCATTGAAAAAATTTTAAGTTTATTAAAATAAGATTTGGAACCAAACATTTGTCTTAAAATGCAAGTAGAAGAGAAACATGACAAGGATAAAGCTTTGGTTCAAAATGAGATATGTTTACTTGTTTATTGTGACTCCATGACTGTGATAACACAGTTTCTCTTTGCCAAAAGTGTTGACAACTTTGCAGGTACAAAAGAGGAGCCACCAGACTTAAAAGCTCTATCGTCCAATTTCTTTGTGAAGACTAACTCATTGTTCATTTTAGGATGATCTTTGAGGTCAGAGAACAAGTATGGATGCCAAGGATTGATGGTCCATTTCACCGAACATTAAGATTCGGCAACAATGCTTATCAACTTGAGCTCCAATATAAGTATCCCATAAATTTACTCTTTGATGATTCTAACTTAGCGTTGTTTGTGGCAAGTCAAACAGATTTGAGGAAAAATTCTTTTCAACTGGGGGAGATTGATGCGATTCTGGATAGCTCTAAGGACCTGGAGCATGGAGCATGGAAGGGATATGAGGCAATGGGCGAGCAAGGAGGTAAAGAAGCATGGAAAACCCTTTTTGGACCCAAGACTTATCTTTGGACCAACGTGTCAACCCAAGATGTTGGAGTTTTGCTTCACCAAGCATTAACTCACAAGGATCACTTGAGCCATGAATATGTTATTCGAGCCACATTGGTGTCGATCCATGCTCAAGAAGATTTACAAATGGGTGTATGGCCCGTTAACACTCTTTTTCCCTTCTCTTCGGTTTTGTCCCATTTGGTTTTTTGAAAAAAGGTTTTTAATAAGGTTAATAGTCCATACTCTATCATTGCCCATTTTGTTAATCATAATCAAGGCCCATTTTGCATGAAGAATTTCATGGCCTACACTCAAGAAGAAAGTAAAATGACTTCAAGAGTCATTTTCAAATTCAAACTTTGTCTTAAGTGTTGTTATGTTTTCAAGTGTGTTGTTTACCGAGGCATGTCTCGTAACACACACCCTTTCCCTCATCTCTTTCTCTTCTTTATATTCTAGTTGAGACTTCTATGTTCTTTAACCTTCTTTTTCAATAAAATTATCTTTTGAGATTTTCATCTCTTTTGGTTGGAGTGATTCCGACTAGAACTCCTTGTGTGTATATCCAATTGTTCGATCCAATCTTTGGTGTGTATATCCATCGATCAACCCCGGTTCTTTGGTGCGTTTATCCAAAGGATCACCCGATCTCTAGGTGTGTTCATCCGAAGATAAACCCGACTTATCGATAAGCTTTTCCGTAGCTTATCATGGCATCATTCGATCTATTTCATCAACTCTTGGTTCATTTCTCTTTCTAGATTTCTCGTTTATCGAGTCTAGTTTGATTCTTTCATCGTCTTGACTTCACGGTGTCGAGATTCGGAGTGGTTCCTCCCCGGAATAGCATCACACAGTGATCCATAACACACGTCAACTGAGATCTTTTAGAGAAGTTGAAGAAACTATTATCTTAGTAGCTAGATCTTGATGGTGGTACTTAATTAGCCACATGTAGCAGTTCCAAATGTAGAGCAATTAAAATTTGATAAATCACCATACATACAACCGTATTCCTATGAAATGGCACAATCCTCCAAAGGGGGAATGAGCCAGATGATTCTTGACTTGCTCAAGCGTCTCAGCTTCATTGGTAAATTTATTAATAGATTAGAACTATTACCTATATAATACAGACCATGATTAGAAAAAGGTAAATTCCTATGCTATGTCCAAGAGGTTACCCAAGTCTGACATTTGTCCAGCAACATAATCTGCATTGCCTACCAATGGGGAAGAAGAAAGAGTGTTCACACAGTACTTGTTCCAAAGTATATCCAAAACAAGAGATGGCTTGAAATAAGTGATAAGAAACGCTAAATCATATTGAAGACTATTATGAGCGCAAGACACATGATGTGTCACGAGCACAAGATACAATACACAAGAATTGTCATGAGCACAAGACACATGACGCTACATAAGACTCATGACATGTCATGTGCACAAGACACAAGACTTGTCACGAGTGCGAGACACATGACGCTACATCACAATGTAACCAAAAGAGTTTACTACTCTCGTTCAAGTGATATGTATTAAAGGATATCTCTATGTTTAAGATACAAAGTTTCAGATATCCTCCCCTTGCAAAATACGTCTCATATGTCTATAGTTGTAAAAATTATATATTAATTTTTTTTTAATTGAAAATTTGATGAAAGACCTATCTATTTTGATTATTTTCTTATAGAATAGAAGAGATTGGAGAAATATTGTGTCTTATTGCATGAATAATGAAAGGTATATATAGGAATATAAAGACTTGGGAAACAAGAGACTTGGGGAACAAAAGACTTAGGAAACAAGTAAATCTAGAACCTTCTAGAATATGGGTTTTATATTGGGCATCCATATATTATCTATAATAAATTTTTCTTATTTATTGATTCAATCAATGTTTAATTTGGGTTGTTTACCCAAATTATCTAAAATTCAGACTCTATTAACCTATTCATCTTTCGATTACGATTCTTCTCCAATCTTCATCTCTTTAGTTTTTTTTCTTTCCAATCATCATCTTCTTCATGTATTTTTTTCATTTTCTTGGAATTGCTAGTTAAATCTTCATCTTTATTTAGTTATATGATTATGGTTAATGTTTAAAACCTAAATCTTATCAGGCCAAAATTTATCAGTTATGCATTTGGAAATGATAGGAAATAAATAGAAGCTCTACGTTTTTCTCACCACATGAAACAAACTGTACGTATTTCTAATTTAGTTATATGCCATGACATTGATATGAATTAGCTTCCTATTCTTTTTTTTAAGGGCAGACTCACCTTAGAGCATGTTTATTGATGATACCTTTGTGGGTATCACAAAACAAAATTTTTTTTTTTTTTGATGAACCGGTGCGTGACACGTGGCGAACCGGGTATCGGAATATCACTGTAGCGATACTCCGATATCCGGGTTTGCCACGTGTCGAGCGCCGGTTCGTCCACAAGGGTATCACCAATAAACATGCTCTTAGAGAGTGTGGGTGCAAGTGCACCCCATAAAATATAAATATTATTTGTTTTTTAAATTAGGTGTGCTAAACTTAATAGTAGCAAAATGGTTAAAATGCACCACTATTAGTTTGAGATCAATGGTTCAATTCTCCCCTATACTATTTTGTACCCCTTATCCTGTTTCCCTCGCTCCGCCACTAATTATGCCATGTGGTATGTTTCCTCCACAAGCTCTTGAATACACACGTAAACTTATTTTTCCTACAAGCTTGATACATTTAAGCATTCACATTGTTTACATATCATTTAAACATTCACATTTTTTGTGTAAAGATGAATATCATTTAAAAACAAAACTTGAGAAGACCGAAATGATGTTCTCTACATATACAGTGAAACCTCTATAAATTAATACCTCGATAAATTAATACCTCGACAAATTAATAATTTTCTCCAGTTCCAAATTAATATTTTTGCCCAAATATCACCTATATAAATTAATAAACACGATAAATTAATAAAATATCGTAAGATACCTTGGTCACAATGTTATTAATTTATAGATGTTTTACTGTACTTTTAAATTAAAAAAAAAAAGAGACTGCAAAAAATGGAATGTATAAGAGAATAAAACAAAAAATGTGTAAAAAATTAAGAACAAAACCAGTGCGTGCATTCACCTAAGCTAGTGCAATTAATTAGAGGAACACAATTCAAATGAAATACAACTCACAATGAGCATTTTTCCTCTTTTTCTTTTGCATGCTGTAATCTTTAATTGTTAATAAAAAAAAAGAAAACTTGAAATCCAACTATTTTCTCCTCATAATTACCATATGAAAGAAACAAAATTAGCTGGTGAATTGATATAAAAAACCAATATTAGCTGGTAGATTTTATTTCTCAAAATGCAACAAGTAAAAAGGAAACAAAATATCCCAAAAGATATAATATATGGATAGGTTCACAAATTATCTCTAAGATAAAAGCTTTTTCATTTTATACTCAAAATAGTCATGTTCATGCATAAATAAAAATATAAAACAAATTCATATCTAGCAAAGTGATAAGATACCTCACAATAAACATCACCCTTTTGTGACTATATATAGTCCAATATTTATTCTGTCAGTATCAACAAACTAAACAAAAACACAAAACAAAAAGAAAAGATAATTAAAAATGCCTAGGTCGAAGGTGCAGTTGTCACTCATACCTAATGAAAGACTAAGGAGAGTCTCATTCAGAAGGAGGAAGACTGGGATAATAAAAAAACTCAATGAACTCACAACTCTATGTGATGTTCAAGCTTGTGCAGTCATTTACAGTTCGCATGAACCGATTCCGAAGGTTTGGCCGTCAAACCAAGGAGCTCAAGAGGTGGTTTCGAGGTTTATGGAGTGTCCAGAAAATGAACAGACCAAGAGGATGATGGATCAAACGACCTATTTGCAGGAGAGAATTGCCAAAGAAGAAGACAAATTGAAGAAGCTGACTCATGAGAACCGTGAAGCTAAACTAAGACAACTTATGTTCGATTGTGTCGGAGGCAAGATGAATACATATCAATATCAACTAAAGGACCTAAAAGATTTGATGTTATATACTGAGAATTATATCGAACAGCTTCATGGCAGGACCAAGTATCTCACATCAAACGGTGAGTCTTCTTCATCATTCCCTGTGTTTCCTGCTGCAGTTGTGAATGCGGTACCTTCTGCTCCCATTGGATTTTTTGATCAGATTCAATATCATAATATGATTATGAATCAGAATCAACATGATTTGGTTCAACAGCATGTTCCAACTGCAATTACAAATGTGGATCCTCCTGTTTTCACAGACGCTGCCCTGCTAACCGCTCCAATTGGAAATTTTGATCATGTTCAATATTATAATATGAATATGAATCATAATCCGAATGAGTCTATTCAACATCATGGTCATGCTGCAATTGTGAGTGCGGATCCTTCTATGGTAACTAATCCTATTGGAATTTATGATCATATTCAATATCAGAATATGAATCAAAACCGACATGAGCATCTTCAACATTATGCTTCTGCTGATTTTGATGATCATATTCAATATGAAAATATGAATATGAATCAAAATCAGCAAGATCTAATTCAATACCAAAATATGAACATGAATCTCAATCCGAATATTCCCTCGGGTCACTTTCCAAACCTTCACTTAAATCAGTATTTGAATCTTCGCTTGGATCAGTACTCGAATCAACAACAACATTTCATGGATTTATTGCCGGGACATCCTCAGCAAATGGGTTATGTTGGAGAGAATGCATGCATTCCATTCAGGGACAGAAACAACTACAACTACCACCAACTACCAACCATTGATCATGGTACCACCGGTCACATGCCTACCATTAGCACCACCACCACTAGTGCTTTTGATCTTTACATCGACAATAATCTTTAATCAGAAGAAGGAGATTTCAAGCAAAGAAATGAATTGTTTGCAATTGTAATTTCTTCATTTCAAAAAAAAAAATTTGTCTTTTCGCTTTTACTTATTCTTGTAATAATTAAAGGAAATATATTTGCAAAAGTTTAGTCAATTTGGAAAAAATCATTTAGCTGGTTTTACTCTTAAAAGTTTAACAAAACAACATAACTAAACAGAACATCAGAAATCTATCCAAATGACACGTAATCTATTTACCTGTTAAAATATGAATACAAGAATATACATTTCAGGGACAAAAGTCTATGTTACATTTTAAGGATACTTGCATTCCAATAAAAATCCATTTAACGATTGTACTAAATTAGGGACAATGATTCAACAAATCTCCACAGGTATGATAATCAATGCAGAATACAAAGTGCCACTCCAATTCTACTTTACTCTTTGAATTTCCATTCTCTACGGCGGCACATAGGGAATTCAGCTTGGATTTTCTGTTAATTAACCCACTTTAATATACAATGGAGATGAAAAAAATGGTCGCAAGCTCCCCCGAAAACTGCTCAGTAAACATAACAATCCACACATAAGAACATAAAGCAGCAGTATTCTTGGCCGACATTGAAATAAAATAAAATGCTTAACAAGGTTTTAACCAACCAATAAACATGGGTAGAGACATCAAAAGAGAAAAACTTACTTCAAGGGAAATCAGCTCTGAGAATTTTGCAGTCGGGAAATTAAAACAACAGTGAAATGGCGTTCGACATATTCCACAGGTCTCATCTTGAGCATCCCATGTCCATAATTCAACTACATGTCGTATACTATTTTCACATTGTGTGAGTTTTATGTTGGAATTGCAATTGCATATAATACATATACTAAAGGGCCAAGGAACTTACTCTGTTTTTTAATGTTGAAGACATTGTAGAACTGGGAGTCAAGATAAAAACAATATTTTTTAGAACCAAAAACCAAAATCCTAAATGCAGGCACATTAAGCTTATCGACAGTTATGAATTAGTTAAGTTGAAACCAAAATTCCCAAATGAAACTAGTAGAAAGTCATTAAATTTGATAATTGATGAAAGAAAAGGAGCATCTTAATCAGTCATGTTTTAAACATAAAAACATCTACATACTTGAAGATCAATCAACAATCCTAGGGATCCTTTCCATCAAAGAAAAAAGAAATTCCAGAGAGCCTTATTTACCAAAGCTGCAGCTTAATAAATCCCATAATGAAAATTTGATAATGATAAGCTGAGAAGATGATGTTGAAGGATACGCAAGAGTTTAACTTTTATGGCTTCCTCCTAGAGAAACAAAAGAATTTCTGGTAATGTATCAAACTTAGAACCCCCAATAGAGAAAACACACAAAGTCATGTTACTAAAAACTATAAAGAGTGAAGGAAATTTTCATTATCTGCCACAAAATTTCTTACAGCCCTGAAATTATTCCAAATTTTAAATCTCATTTCATGTTTCATTAATGCGAAATTGGACAAATTAACATTTATAGACACTTTAAGGATATAACTTGATATCTAGTAAGAATATCAAAAATTTGGAGTTGAGCTCTTGATGTATTCTACGTTTTTGAACCGTGCAACAATCAAACTACCATGGGATGCATAGATCTGCTCGATCCAGAATGTTCTAATGTATAAAAGATGTAAAGAAAGCATAGAAAAGCCGCCAAGTGCTTATGTTTCATCGCACGAGCATCCCATAAGCGATTCTCGTGCCCCTCAAACATTTCCTTGGTGTAATCGGCATAGAATCACTTGGTTTAAGACTCAAACACAAAATCTAAACAAATAGGGTTGAAAAAGAAAATGGTGGAGTGTGATATAATATCAAAATCCACCAATCTAATTTATCACAAGATGTAAGAAGTTAACAAGCTTGATGGAGTGAATATCGCCACAAAGAGTTGCAGAATTACCCTTTGGTAAGATCACAAACAAAGCCTAAGTGAATCAACACAATAGACTATGATTCAAAACTTCTATTCTAGAAGGGGCATCCACCCAACTAGAATAGACAAGCAACAAACATAAGATAAAAATAGAATCCACCAAAGAATCTAATGAAAAATACACAAAAGAAAAAACTTTTGCGAGAGAAATTTTTTTGTTTTTATTTGATTTCAAAAATTGGTTATTTTCATTGAGGACGAGACTGAACTTATGTAAGCTCGTGATAAGCTAATAATAATATCCTAAAATACTAAAATTTGATACAGTTCAACATAAATTAGAAATCAACCAGATTGATATGGCCTTTAGCTTGGTTTTGGCTGAATAAGGTACCCTGTGAGGTTCCTTGTATCTTGACAGCTTGAGCAAGAAATGATGCATTCTTGGAAGTCTCTTGAATGGGTAGAATGTCTCCAAGTCGTGTGCAATCAGTTTGATAAGGGGTTGTTGGCGTTTAAATGCGATCAGGTTCAAATAAAGAAAGTGTAGTCTTGAATGGATTCGCTTGACCATGTGAGGTTTTATGCAACTAGGGACGTATGTGGGAGCATCTTGATGAGTATAGGATGTGCTGGCTTTCATATTTGGCTTTGGGACGAAGCAAAACAATTGGGATTGAAACATTCCACTAATGGGTCCAAATATGTCCATTTCAAGGTGTCTTGGACAATGATCAGGTCCAAACTATTCTTGGCGTGGATGTCGGATCCATGGTTGAATTTATCGAATATTTAAAAAGAAATAAACACTTCCATATTAAGATATTTTAGTCTTTTATAAGAAAACTCTCAAGAAATAATGAAAGAAATGAACAAGATTTGTGTATCGTATTATTTCCTGAAATTGTTTGTCACCGGGTCATGATTTCCCCTTACCCTTTACAGGGTTTACATTTGAACATTGAAATTCAGTAATAAATTGGCTTTAATATGTAAGATCGGCAGTAAATGCGAATTCAAACTCGTCAGTTTTGATTTGTTGTATTAACTTCCTCGATAGGATCTTTAACTTGCTAAGACTGTTAGTTTTCCTCAGCCCCTTACACTTCACTCTTCTAAATCTTTTTTGCAGAAAGTCTTTGATGGGCTTTAATATAGGCCCTTCTACGACTGGATCGGGCCCTTTCCCCATCCCTTAGTTGTAACACCAACAATGTATTTGCTATCCTCTGTGGGACTGCCTACTCCCTCGGTGTTCTTCACTTCGCCCTGATGGATCCGTGCGTGGGAACTCACCCTGGGTTTTACGGTAAGCCAAGTTACAATTTGGACTAATTTTTTCAGTCCATTTCCAAATTGTGACACCAACAATTCCCCCCCCCCCCAAGTCTAATGAATGTGATAAATTCATTGGACTTTGCTTGCTAAATTCACCGAAGACGATACTTAGCACCGCCATTGATCCTCTTTCATTCCGACTTCCCCTACTGCTCCATTCTAATCGAGGTGTCTTTCTTACTTCCGCTTCACCTACTACTCCATTCTAGGTAATTACACTCCTCATGTTCTCTTACAGAAAGGAAAATTGATTCTTTTCAGAAAATCCAAATGAAGTTTGTGTAACACCCATGTTTGGCAGACTTAACCGGGTAAGAGCGGTGAATGTCCAAGCCGAAGTCTTAAGAAAAGAGTTAACTAAAAATTAAGAGATTTTACTCAGCCAAATGGGAGAATTTGCCTAAGGGGGATCCAAATGTATAAGTTTTCGAGGTAGAATCAGCTCGCCGGGAAATTTAGAGGAGTTACTCGGAGGAATTGCCGAGCTACGGAAGGAATTCCCGAGCTGCCTATTGAATTTTGGCTTTTTGGAGATGAGTGACTATGGCTCGGACAAGACGGTTATTGGTCGGAATTCATACAATGTTGGTCGGATTCGGACAGGACGGTTATTGGTTGAGTTCGCATGTGAAGGATTAGGTGGGAATGGTTATTTTGTTGGATGCTCGAGTGAATACGATGGAACGATTATCTGACTCAAGTTTTGACAATGAAAAAAGCGGGAATGGTTATTGCCGAGCAGAAGCGAGTTTTCTCGCAAGAACAATTACAGGACTTAAGAAAACGCATAAAATACTAAGCGGGAATGGTTATTGGGCGGTGTTGTTTGGTAACACCTTATAAAATAAACCCATAGGTTGAATTAAATCTTTTTACGTGTGTGCAGAACTCTGAAAGAAATTTAGAGAGAAATATCGAGAGAAAATTTGCAATTCCCGAGTAAGACCAAGTAACTGCTGTCGGTGCTCGAGTAACCACTATCGATACCGACAGAAACCGCCGATTCTAGTCTATGCGCTGAGAATTTGTGTCTGCGACCGAGTAACTGTCACCGGTGACGAAGTAACTGCTGCTTGAGATCGAGAATCAAGAGTTTTCCGCGAAAAGAGGTGTTAGAATCGTGAAGTAACTTACCAAACCAAGAGAAAAATGTGAGTGCACAACCGTTGCTTCATATTTAAGTTTGATTATTTGCATAGATTTGTCTAGTCTTGATTACTTGACATGAAATTCATTGTTTTTACATGCTTTGTCTCGTTGATTGATCCTTGTTTTTGAAAACTTGGGTAATTAGACTTGACAAGTAATTGGCTTGACAAAATAACTGATAAATGGACTGTATGGTTACGGAACTTGACTATGGCTCGGTGAGACAGGATGACCGCCCTCACTAAGAATTTCTTTGCTTACGCTCTCTTTGTAAATACAGGATAAAGAAATTAACAAGGAAGGTAATCAAAGTTGCTAAAGGGATCCCGGGACTAAGGTGGGAAGGGAGGAAGGATGGGGATTTGGGTAGTTTATCTTTCGGACTAGTACTAAAACGATGTACTAACTTATTAGCAAACTTACTGTTGTACTATAACCCCAATTTTAATTCAAGTAATTTGCTTTTATTCTTATCATGACTCGTCTAAACGAACTATCACACTTAAAATTGCTTGTAACACCCCAACCGCCACCGTCCATGAGCACCACGCCCTCTCTTGGCCCATGGGCTCCACCCTTGTCTGATGGCTGGTTTGTTAACTCGAGAGATTCGAAAGACTTGTTACTATCCATACAAATTACCACATGATCTTTTCCCGTGTTTTGGTCTCACTCACACCGTACCGAAAATGACTTCCTGATAGGTCAGCCATCCTAATACTGCTCTAACCCAAGCACACTTAACTTTAGAGTTTTCTTTGGACAAGTGACAGAAAAGATAAGTGCACTTTGGTGACATAGGTAGCCAAATCAAATCTCTTAAGCTCTCCTCATGCACCACCATATACAAGAAATCAGGGTGTTACAATGGTAAATAAAAAGAGAATGAAAAATCTGACTAAGTGTTGAGCTTGGATGTGTTCCAGTCGAGCAGATACCCGGGTAAGAGAAATCGGGTTGGGGTATTGCAGTTTGCCTCTGACCGTTTTGACATTGCTGATTTCTCTATTTAGCAGTATAAATTGAGTATGGAATAAGGTTGCTTAGCCTAGGAACATGCACTTTATTTTTCCTCGTTGCCTAATTTTTACTTGTTTGGTGTCTTTACTGGGTTCTGCCATGACGGATAGGTTCACTTCACACCCTAGGTCCACCTTGTTAGAACAAAAAGAGCTAGATGCTTTGGCCTCCTTTATCGAGGCCTTGTGCGATTTAAAACTCATTTTAGCCAGGGGTACTAATACCCTTGAAACAATCGTGTTGGGTTACTATTATGTTCCCTCCACTTTCTTTACCGTCTACGACCTTTATTTCCCTTTACCCAAGATACTGAAGCAGTACTCGCATGCTCTCAGGCTCGCTCTTTCTTAATTCACACAAAACTCCATTCGTTGTATTCTTGCTGTGCAAACTTTAGCCGTGAAGTGTGGTGAAAGAGTCATGGTTAATGACCTTATGTTTCTCTTTGTTGTAAAGAAAATATGTGTTCTAGGAATTCATTGCACTTCATAACTCAACGTTAGCAGTTTTCATACGAATTTCGCTAAGGTGGATTCTAGAATTCGCAACACTAATGTATAGAACGACTACTTTTGATAGCTTCGTTAACTATGCCTAACCTACTCTGAGAGTCAACGTTAGTAGGCACATGACGCTGGAATTCACAGCACTTCATAACTCAATGTTAGCAGGCCATGGTGAAATCTGCTCTATCTAGCTAGTTCAGGGGATAAGAGCAAGCGCTTTTGACGGGTCCATCCCTTGGGAACAGTTGCAAGTCATCAATCAACCAATATGCATTGAGAATAAGCGTAGACAAAGAATCATAATCATATGAATGTGAGAAAAACGAATCTAACAACGTGCACAAATCAAACCATGAATCCCTTTCAATTAACCCCCACTAAACACAATAAAAAGACTACTCAGACATGATGAAACAAACCATAGAAATATATGTAATGGAAAATATAATGAAATATAAGTATTAAGATGTTTTTAAGGATATTCTTTGTAGAGTTATTGATCTTCTCCCTTAGACAAACAGAAATCAAAGTCAAAATGAAAAGAGGGGAGAAAAGAAACAAGGAATTAACTTAATGGAGGTGGATGATCTTCAAGGTATCTTCAATGGATGGGGTGGCAATGTTGTTCCTTATATTCCCTCTCCCTTCTCACATTGCATAAGGACTTCTATTTATAGTATTTGAGGTGGTAGAATTAGGTTTAGTGCTTCTTAGGAAAAAACTAGATGAAGTGCTGTCCTTCTTGTCTCGGGACTAGCTGGAAGAGTGCCCGAGCGCGTTGGAAGAGGGTTTTGGCACGCCACCAGCTCTTGCCAGGATGGGGCTTTAGAGGAACAGTTGTATCTTTTAAATGGCTTGGCGGTTTGGTTGATTCCACTTGGAGGTGAAAGGTGATTCTTCTAGCTTCTAGTAATTCTAAAAATGTTAAGTTTGATGCATGGGAAGGCCTTCAACGGATGCCAAACTTCTGGTGCTCTAAAACTGTTTTGAAGCTCATTTTGATTTTTTCGTCTAAGAAACTGTAAAGACTCTAAATTCCACAAATACTCAAAAATCCTTTTTAAAAAATATTTTCACTTGAAATCTTTATTAAAAGCCTATAAATAACATAGCTAAAATAGGTAAAATTACAATGTTATCTTCTCTAGAATTAGATTTTGCTTGTCCTCTAGCAAACAAGAAAGTAAAGCCTTGGAGAAGACATTTGAAAATCACCGGAACTCGCTTGTCATCAGGGACCATACCCTAAAAGATAATCCGCAGATTCCTAAAAACAAAACTCACGTTAGAACATTCTCACTATAGTCCCTCAACCTTTTCAACTATTTTCCATCCGTCCCAACCTACAAAAGAACTCTGAATTCACGTCACTCAACTCCCTAGATTCATTAAGACTGGCATGAGCTTTCTCATTGGAAAATATCATTTAGGGTAGACGGTGCTTGGTAAAAAGAAAGGCTTTTTGGTGTTTGGTGGTGGAGTGATGCGATTCTGGTGAGGAATCACGCCCCAATTTCGACACCGTGAATTTATGGACAACGAACTCAATCTAGGCTCGACACACAAGCAAAGAATGAGGGAAAATGGATCGATAGTGCCACAAAGGATCACGGAAACACCTTTTGATAAGCCTTAAAAGATCGGTTTCGACAAACAAAAAGGATCAATGATCTTTATTTAGAAAGTTTGAGAATAAAATAAAAGATGAGAGATTACAAGAGTCTCAGCCCCAATATAAAGAAAAGATAGGCAAGATAGAGAAGAGAGAAGGGGTGTGTTTACGAGACATGCCTTGGTAAACAACAACACTTAACACACTTGAAAACATAACAAATCTTAAAAAAGAGTTTGAATTTGAAATAAGGATAAGAGATAGATGTCCTGCACCTAAAGATGATGATGGGCCGGGGATGGATCGGTCTAGGCAATGACAAAGAGGAGCATATGAGCCACAAGCCTCATTAAAAAACCTCACTCGGAAAACTACATGGGACAAAACCGAGATAAGAGAAAAAGAGTGCGAGTGGATCATATAGCCATGCAATAGCCTTCTCGAGCATGTATCATGACCAACGTGGCTTTGACACAACCCTCATTGCTCGAGTGATCCTCTTGAGTCTGCACTTGATGGAGTAAGACTTTAAAGTCCTAAAGTCTTGATTAAACTTCCTTCTTCGGAGACAAGTCTTGGGTCTGTGAAGTGCTTTCTGTGCTTCCTTTGCTCCATGTTTGATCATCTCTTCTTTGATGGCGCCAACTTCATGTTCTAGCTCCTTAGTGCCATCTAGAATTGCATCATGGAGCTTAAGGTGTTTATGGTTACCGGATATGGTAGAGAATGCTAGGTATTGTGCAAAAAAAGCAAGAGTGAATGTAAGTGTTGATGTCCACAGTTCCCTTCTACTTCTTTGTATAGCATCTCTCTTCTTTTTCCTTCTTTCTTCTCAATTCCTCCAGATTTAGATTTTTCGTTGGGATCTTCTATAAACGACTCCGACTCTTTTGTAAATGTATACATGGCATCCCTTTGGAATTTATTGTGCTTCTAAGACTTTTTATAACTGACTGTTTCCTTTTCTTTCGTCATTTTTTCCGAAAGGGGAATCGGTTCTTTACAAACCTGAATCTCATAGGCAAAGAATTTGTACCTTATTTTTGTGATTTCCATAGAGAGAGTGAACTCTCAACTCAGATCTCTCTACTCCTTTCAGTTTCCGAAGCTTCGGTCTAATAGTGTTTGGATGCAATGACAAAACTAAAAATTACACTTTTTATATGATCCTGATTTGTAGCTGATTATTTCATTTATTTATTTTATATTTAATGATAAATAGTGTTTGGATATAGAGATTATAGTACTTTTCTTTTAATAGTATAGACTATAGAGATTGAATGCAGCAATGAATTAGTTACTAGTTACTAGATTAGGTTTTTTTCCAATAACGATTAATTTCTTACAATATCTTTATTAAATACAATTTCTGGGTGGGCAAAAAGGGCAAAAATAAGTATTTTTTTTTATAATTCAAAAAATAGGTTATTTCACATAGATATCAACAGAAAGCATACGACATACACTAGTGTGTATGAGGATATATATTTACACTCTGAGCTTCTACTTTGGCTTAGTCACCGGGCTGCCACATGCTTTTGGAATCTGAGTTCCCACAAGCTTCGGAGATACGTTGGAGCATTGGAATGTTGCTGGACCGTCTTTTCCAGTGTACTTGATGTTAACGTCACAAACCTCCACATTCTGACATGGATATCCCTTGCTGCACAAAAGCTTAACCGCATCTTTGTTCCCTGATGTTCCTCTGATCTTCTTGAAGCTTATGTTCGCCAACTTGATCGTTGATGATTTCTTCGAACAAAAAAAAACAAAAACGTCTTCGAATCAGAACCAATACAAGAGTAGTGCACATGGACCTCATCCATGTATTATTTATATATTTTATAATACTGAAAAATCCCAAACCGAAACCTCTACTAATCCCTAGGATTCGTGAAAAAATTTAGGTCTTGTTCCACTTAAAGCATACATAAAGGCTAACCATGAATAAAATCGTAGTGAAAGAACTCGAATAATTGTTCCATAATTCCATTGGACTTTTTTTTTCTTTATCTCAAAACTATATGATCACATTTTTGTACATACCTGCTTGTTGCATTGGTTCCAAGGGCAGTACTCTTGGTCGATAAGGATGGGGTTGCTGACATTCTCGAGAAGGATATTCTCGAAATGAATGTCGGATGTGGTTGTGGTACAAGCAGCAGAAGGCCATGTCTTGATCCTTAACCCATTGTCAGTCTCTCTGAGGGTGCAATTGACGATCTTGATGCCACTAACGTTTTCCTCGTGCTTGTACCTTCCAAGGCTTCCAATACTAATTCCATGTCCTGGACCGCAAGTAACTCTTTCAACAAGAAGGTTCTTCATCCCATCCCCAACAGAGATACAGTCATCTCCTGTGCGGATGACTGAATTGATGATCTTTACTCCATCACTTCTTCCCAGGTGGATCCCATCGGTGTTAGGACTCTCTGCAGGAGCCTCGATCTTTATGTCTTCCATTGTCATGTTCTTTGCACCAATCACGTTAATGTGGAAGTTCTTTGCATCTAACGAGGTAATGCCTCTAATTTTTGCATTGGTGACGAAATCAAACCTTATGCTCTGTTCATGAAATGACATAAAACATATCAAGAAACAGAACTATTCACAGAGTTTTTTATCGTATATAATATGACAATGTTTCATACAATTGGGAGTTTCTTGCAGTTGAATGTCTTGTGGCAGTTATTAACCCTCCAAGCTGCGTTACCTTCACCATCAAAAACACCACCTCCGTTCAACTTAAACCCATCAATGTTACGGAAAGCAACCCATTTCTCCTTTCCTTTAACATTTTCGTCAGCTTTCACGGTTCCTTGAAGAGCAATCCTTATTGGAGCTTTGCATGGACCCATCATCTCGATTTCTCCAAGCTTGTACTCACCTTTTGGGATCAAAACAGTGCTCTTTGTTGGGAATTGGCATGCTTCTTTGAATGTTTTCAACAATACCTACATTGTAATTTGTAAAGGTTTGTTTAAATTGCTTGAAGAACAAGAAATTAAGGTCGATAAACGAAATAGTTGTTAGGTTTTATCACTGACCTGAGTGATATCAGAGCCTGGACGAGCACCAATGTTGAATACCTTTGCATTAGCTGATAAACCTAACAAACAAAAAACAAAGAATGCGGATACTCCAAAATTTACACGACCCATTATGGGGTTGTTTTAGTCACTAGTGCTTACTTATACCCTTTTTTTTGTTTTTGTAATACACTATTTATGACTATTAATTTTGAAAGTTTTATTTTTTTTTATGTTTTGTTCCTCGGTTTGGCTCCCATTATATAGTCTTTAGGAGGAGAGAGATTCGGAACTTCCACTTTGTTCGCCACCATTCATTTTTCAGATTTTCTTACCGATATTTCAGATGTTTTAGAATGTATTAGATGGAAACACTAATTCTATTGTTTTCTAAATAAAGGATTCCATTTATAGAAACGAAGAAATTTTCCAGTTATGATAAAGTCTTAATATCGGTTGTTGGATTTGCGGAGTACTATGTGTGGTATTTTTATGCATACATCACAAGACAACTATAAATATAGGTTGGAGAGATTTCTGTGACCCTGATGTTATAAGTTCTATATTCGATATTAAAATTTTGTTACTAACTAAAACTCATAGAGATTTGTTAGGGATGTGCCCACAAATTGAACTCCAAAAACTCGATGTAAAGGGGCTAATTACTACAATAAAACTTCTAAAGAGTCTTCTGTAGCGTCTCGTAAAAGAGAAAAGATGCTAGAGATAATCTGTTGCGCGAGTTTAATGATTTATAATTTTATATAATCATATTAACATGATAGAGAAGAATACAGAAGAAACCATGCATTTACCAAAATAGATCATGTTAGAGCATTTTACATAATCATATTTATTGAAGCACACCAGATTAAGTCAAATAACAAAACCACAAACCTATGTTTAGACCCTATGTAACTAGGTTTCAAGGAAGTAGTTCATATATATAGTTATGTAATGAACATCAACGTCTTTAACCTAGAGAGTTGCCACTTTCAACATGTCTCTTTCTCAACCCTTTTATGATATATCAATCAAAGATTTACTAAGCTTAGTGT
Source organism: Cardamine occulta (assembly GCA_028015245.1). Taxonomy (NCBI): domain Eukaryota; kingdom Viridiplantae; phylum Streptophyta; class Magnoliopsida; order Brassicales; family Brassicaceae; genus Cardamine; species Cardamine occulta. The sequence continues at coordinate 8,780,718 of CM051384.1, forward strand.
TATTCAATTAATCTTTCAATTTTTAGTTTCTTTGCATAGTAAAGCTCTTATTGAGCTATTTCATTTCTTAGTTTATGTTTCCATCTTAATAAGCTAATCTGAGCATGAATCTATCTTTTCTTGAATCTACTCACAATATTAACATGATATTTGAAAGTTTCAAGCATTTTGTATAATCTTATAAACACTATATATATATGATATACATACCCAAAAGTAAATATTATTTAGTTTATATTGAAAGATCATAGAGCCATTTATTTATATTAATTGCAGTTTTTGTGTTGTAACCATTTGAAAATAATTTTATCTTAAATTGTGGATACAAAATAGAGTGTTGACTGAATTGATATTCTTATATCTTTATGACATATTACACAATCTTCTTCGTCCATCCTCGAAGAGGACACTATCATTTTCTTAGAACGTTGAAAATAGCTCATAAAATAGACTCTCGTCCTTGTAACGAGCATAGTGAAAGATCGGGCTCTGGCTTACCTTTGTAATGAGCTTGGTGTAACTCAGAAATATCTTCAAGGAGAAATAAACATTTTTTTCACGTGACGAGCATACCAAGAACGTGTGGCTTTTTACACTAATGATCTAGTTTTTGGTTTTTGGGAACTTGAATGATAGTCCATTGTATTTAGGTTAATATAATCATATATATAAGGATGTGGCTTTGTAATGATATCAATAAGAAACTTTCTTCTAAACTTCTAAAGGTTCTTGACATGGTATCAGAGCCATAAACCCTAAAACTACAAAAGCGGTTTATTGGTATCGATCCATGTTTCTTAATCTTCTTTCCTTGACCTTCACTTCTTTTATTTCATTTCATTGAATCTTTTCTTTTGTGATGTCAGACACGGAGAAAACACTCGGTAGTGATGGATCTTAGGTGGTTGCTATGAAATCCAAGTCACGTTATGAACATGTCAGATGCACGATATCACCATATGACCTAACTGCTGGTGATAATCCGGGTACTCTTATCTCACAACCGTTGCTTTGTGGCCCTAACTATGATGAGTGGTTAACGAATCTACGTCTTGCTCTCCAAGCTTGAAAGAAGTTTAGATTTGCTAGTGGGTCTATTCCTCGACCTGATGAGGATTCTGAAGATGTTGAAGACTTGTGTGCAACGCATTTGCTGTGTCATGGATCAAGCTCACGATTGTGGAATCACTGCATTCATCGATTTCTGATAATGCTCATGATATTTGGACACATATACAGAGAAGATTCTCTGTGAAAAATGGACCGAGTTTAGAGACATAAAACTGAACTCACTCTCTGCCGACAAAAGGGTTCTACAATTGAGGCGTACTACAGAAAATTAACTCAATTTTGGACCAGCTTGTCGGATTATAAACGTGCTAAAACTGCTGCTAAGATTAAAAAGGAACGTGAGGAAGACAAGCTCCATCAATTTCTCATGGGACTTGATGACACGATGTATGGTTTAGTCAAATCACCATTGTTATCTCGTGATCCTTTGCCAACATTAGATGAGGCATTTAATGTATTGTCACTTGATGAAGAATCTAAGCTGGTGACACGCATGAACGAAGAACGTACTGACACATGAGTTTTGCTGTACAAACAAGTTCTAGATCACAAAATCAGGGAGAAAACAGAGGAAGTTCTGTTGTGTATTCTGTTTGTGGAAAAAGAGGTCATGTAGCCGAGAACTGTTTTCACAACATAGGCTACCCGCCTTTGTGGGATGAAAATGGAAGAAATAGAGCTGGTCGTGGTACCGGACGTGGTTCCTTCAACAAAAACAGAGCTGGCTGTGGTTCTCAAACTTTAAATGTAAAAATTCATGGACAAGAACCAGCACGAGTCAATCATGTCTTTGCGGGTGGTGATACACCTTCGAGTTTTGCTTTGGCTTCACAGATTACTGCTGCTGATCGAGTGGACCTCACTGGATTAAATGATGTGCAATGTAAGACCCTTGTTCGCTTGCTTGAAGAACACAAACCAGGTCCTACTGAGCGTCTTACAAGTACATACTTTCTTGAATCTTGGATAATTAACACTGGGACTTCAAACCATATGACAGGAAGTGCTGATTTTTTTTTGTGAAGTTTCTGATATGGAACCGATTATGATAAAGCTTCCAGATGGTAGATATACAACCTCGAGTAAACATGGGAGAGTACAGTTGGGATCACTTATACTACAAGATGTTTTCTTTGTATAAGGACTGCATTGTCATCTTGTATCTGTCTCTCAATTGACCAGAGATAGTGGTTGTGTTTTTCAGATAACTAATCGCCTTTGTGTTGTTCAAGATTGCATCTCGAGGATGCTGATTGGAACGGGTGAACAAAAATATGGACTCTATTTTTTTAGAAGTGTGGCTGCTGTGACTGCGATGCAAGCAAATGTTACACCATCAACAGAAGTTTGGCATTGTCGTCTAGGGCATCCCTCGTCTAATGCTATGGAGATGTTGAAGTTTTCTGAGTTTAATAATAGTAGTTTCGATTTCAAGAAGTGTGACGTTTGTATTCGAGCAAAATAAACCGGAGATTCTTTTCCTTTGAGTTCAAATAAAGCAAGTTCAGTTTTTTAGATGATTCATTGTGATCTTTGGGGTCCTTATCGGACTACGGCTATTTGTAGTTCTAAATATTTCCTCACCATTGTTGATGATTTTTCACATGCTGTTTGGACATATTTACTTCCATCTAATCAAGAAGCTCCGAGTTATCTAAATAATTTTCTGGCCCTCTCATCGAATGATAATTTTTTACCCAAGTAAAAGTAGTTCGAAGTGATAATGGTTCTGAATTCACTTGTCTGTCTGAATTGTTTAATACGAAGGGCATCATTCATGAAACTTCTTGTGTTAGGACTCTGCAACAAAATGGAAGAGTAGAACGTAAGCACTGTCATATCCTTAATGATGCGCAAGCTCTTCGTTTTTAAGCACACCTACCATTAGAATTTTGGGGTTATTGTGCACTTGCAGCAGGTTACATAATCAACAGATGCACTACATGCTGGAAAAACTCCATTTGAACTCGTTTACAAGCATCTGCCTCCTATGTCTCATTTCCAAGTTTTTGGTTGCCTTTGTTATGTTCATAACCAAAAACACGGTGGAGATAAGTTTGCAACAAGAAGTAATCCCTCTGTTTTTCTTGGATATCCATTTGCTAAGAAGGGATGGACATTTTATAACATTGCGACAGGCGTGGTATCTGTTTCACGAGACGTGGTGTTTTGTGAAATGAATTCTCCATTTGCTGAAATGAGGCTTGAGTCACCATCTTCTTCTCAGCTTCCGATTAGAGTACACGATGATGACCATGATTTTCTGGATTTACCAACAGTCTCTAAAGGTTCTCCAGAACTATCAACATTGCCCTCTGTTTTGTCGAATTATGTTTCTTCCCCTACTCGTGATAGTGTCACTGTTTCGGATTCTCATTGTGAGTTGGAGTTTATAGACATTACACCGGAAAATTCCCAACTGAAACGGACAAATCAGTTTCTCCGATTACTTCTCCTTCACCGAGAACTGATATTTCTCCGTCGATTTCAAACGATGATGAGTCTCCTTCTTTGATTTCTGCTGTAGCTCCACCTCTCTCGTTGAAACTCGGTCGTGGCTTGAGGCCGAAGAATCCACCTACGAGATTCTCTGATTATGTTACAACTCTCCCAAAAACAAAGTTGGCGGATCATGTAACAAACCTCATATATACACTGTATCCTTCAGCTACTCCTTATCCGATTGATAATTACATATCTGATGCTGAATTTTCTGAAAATCACAGAGCTTATATCTTCGCGATAACCTCTATAGATGAATCTCAGCATTTCAAAGATGTTGTTCTTGATGAAAATTGACGATTTGCTATAAAAGACGAGATTTTTTCACTTGCAGATCAAGGAACATGGACAGTTGAACATCTTCCACCCGGAAAGAAAGCTCTTGGTTGTAAGTGGGTATTCCGTCTTAAGTTCAATGCTGATGGTACTCTCGAGACACGTAAGGCTCGTATCGTGGTTCTTGGAAACAATCAAACTGAAGGACTAGATTACGATGAAACATTTGCTCCGGTTGCTAAAATTGTTACAGTCCGTGCTTTTCTACAACAAGCTGTAAATCAACAATGGGAGATTGAACAAATGGATGTTCATAACGCATTTTTACATGGAGATCTTGATGAAGAACTTTATATCTAGTTTCCCCCAGGTTTTCGGACTGAACAGAAAAATAAGGTATGTCGATTACACAAGTCTCTCTACAGTTTGAAACAAGCTCTGCGATGCTGGTTCGCGAAACTTGCTGCAGCTCTAAAGGATTATGGTTTTGAACAGAATGTGACTGATTATTCACTGTTTACATTTGAAAAAGATGATACAAGACTTCATGTTCTTCTCTATGTCGACGATCTGATAATTTCGGGAAGCACAAAGACGGTTATCAATGCTTTCAAAGATTATTTAAGTGATTGTTTTCACATGAAATATCTTGGTATTCTCCGATATTTTTTGGGAATCGAAATTGCTCAAAGCTCGTCTGAGATTTATTTGTCTCAAAGCAAGTATGCCCTTCATATTATCAATGAAACAGGTCTTCTTGGTGTGAAACCAGTGACTAACAGAATCACAAGCTAGCTGAAGCCGATAGTAAACCATTGCCCAATCCATCACCTCATCACCCCTTGGTTGGTCATCTAATATATCTTGCCACTACACGTCCTGAACTCTCTTATGTTATCCATACTCTATCTCAATTTATGAATGCTCCAAAACCAGAACATTGGGATACAGCAATTAGAGTTGTTCGGTAATTGAAACATAATCCCGGTCAAAGTATTTTTCTTCGAGCTAATACAGACTTGATACTTTCTGCTTGGTGTGATTCAGATTATGCATCATGCCCTCTGACTCGTCGTTCATTAACGGGATGATTTATACAACTCGGTGGTTCACCATTGTCTTGGAAAACACGAAAATATGATAGATTTTTTAGAACTTCGGCTGAAGCTGAATATCGCGGTATGGGAGATACTGTTAGTGAACTTCTTTGAATATCGCGCTTTGGGTATTGACTGTACCGCACCTATAACTCTTTATTCTGACAGTCTCTCCGCAATTTAGATTCTGGCAATGTATGGGGTATTGGGCCTTTTGGGCTATTGTATTTAGGTTAATATAATCATGTATATAAGGTTGTGCCTTTGTAACAATATAAATAAGAAACCTTCTTCTAAACTCCTAAAGGTTCATGACATAAGTGTAATACATCGAATCCAAGTGTAATTTTAGTGTCTGATAGTCATTTATCAAGTCATTATAGGAATCATGTTGCTTTTAGAGGAAAACAAATTATTATGGTTTAAACATGTGATTAAAGATGTAAAATCTTGTAAAAGTGTCATAAGTGTGACATTCTTTGAGAGGCTTCTCATCATTAGATCAAGCTCAAACTTGGCCGCTAAGTAATTGAGTTAGATATCATTTGTTTTTTTGAGGTTAACTTAACGGTAGGATCAAAAGTTGTGTCACCCTTACTAAAGATATGTAATTCTAACGAGATATTTGGTTCAAAATCAATATGTTATTGTTCGGATCAGATCCATTTTAAACTATATTGTTTGATTGTCATATGTTCAACTTTTCTAAGACCAATTTTCCATATTTTCAGTTCTATACATGTTTTGGAAATGAGAATTTTTTTAAGTTTATTGATAATTAGAAGAAATTTTCTCAACCGATCTTCTTGATAATCATATTTTGCAAACGATTAAATCATGTGACAAAACAACCCATATTGGATCGCCTATCAGCTAACAATGACAAGAGGATATAGACGAGAACCTGAGAAGCCTAAACTGCTCAAAGATAAAACGTACACAATAAATGTCTGAATCATTACAGCCAACGGGCGAATGAATAAAAACATGTAAACCACGTCAACTTGTCAACAGGCAGCCAGTAGAGATTCGTGAATCTGGTCACAATGTTACAAATTTTGAATCGTGCTGAGATAGTTCCAACCAAGAAAAAAAGGACTATGAAAAGAGTTAAGAGAAGGCTATGGCGTGCACAACTTTTATAATGAAAAAGGCCAAAAAACAGAAGAATGTGTAGCCTTAGAAAAGGAGGGCTATTAAACAGGGTCGGTCCAACATTATACAAGGCCCTACTCAAGATTAAAAATCGTGTCCATGTTATTGATATTTATGGTTTTTACATAGCTTACACATTTAGTTTGATAATTTTTGTGTCATTTTACATCATCTACAAGTATACATATGCATTCGAGTCTCGCATTTGAATTGTTATGCATTATAGAATCATTATGTGTTATTCTTGCATATTGCATGTGTTTTGAGTCAATTCTTGGTGCTTGTGAGACATGAATCTTGGGAGAGGAGATTTGAGATGAGCGAGACACGAAAAAGAAGAGAAAGTTGAAAAATAGACAGCCAAAAGCGTTGACCGTTGGTTCTGGACCGCTAAAGTTGACAAGCAGATGCAGGGGACAACATGCATCTCCTAGAAGCTGACCGCTAGAGGTGTACTAAGGACAGGAACGATGAGCCTGACCGGTGAAGCTGACAGAGAAGACACAGCCAGGGCCATAACCGCTGGCTGCAACATTTTTTGCTACTTTTTGGAGTTACAAATTGGCTTTAGTTTTTATACTCTTTTATATCTAACTTAAGAATCTAACTCTCTTTTTAGCTTAATTAAGATCTTGTTCATGTTTTGCAATTAGTGAATTTCTTTTCATCTATCTTATCTATTGGTAATATGTTTTCATTATCTCATCTAGTTTTCTTAATCTCAATATGTATGAGTGAGTAGTCATTTAAATGAGTTAAAAGTTGGTGGATTTTGATGATTTGATATGTTAATGATGATGCTTAGGACTAGATATTTGGTTATCTTTCATTCAAGTTGTTAGTAATGCTAGATTTAACTTGATCACTTGAATCTAGATCCATAGGATTTCATGCCCGAAAAGTGTTTGATGAAATGCTTGAAAAACACTTGAATGAGTTTTTCTTCCTTAGCCAATGGAATTTGATGTTAGGGTGATTAGTGATTTGATTGGACTTGAATGTTAATTTTATTAATACTTTGATTAGCAAGTGGAAGTTTGACTTATACCATGAAAGTGGATTAGTCTTGATTAGTGATCTATTACCTAGGATTGTGTCCATAGTAACGTTAGGGATTCATCATTTCATCTAAATTATTTTCTGGCCCTTGACTAATTTATTTATCTTCATATTATCTATCTTGTCATTCTCATAGTTTCGTCATTGTTAAGTTTAATTTGCATTGTTAGTTACCAAAACCAATCATATTTTATTAGCTTAACTGAATACATGCATTCTTAGTTTGTGATTATATTTTTCTGTAGATCGATACCCGATTGATATTACAAGTGATTTCCGTGCACTTGCGGTTTCATAATGGAATAAAACTTATTCATTATCGGTAATTCAAATTTATGTAGAATATCAACCGTTGAAAACACAGTTATTTCTTTAAATTTAAAAGATTATATTAAAATACACTTTAAGTAAGATAATAGATACAGTTATTATTGTGTTGATTATTCTTTACAAACCTAATAAGAAAACATAGGAAATATCGGTAAGAAAAGCTGAAAAATGAATGGTGGAGAAGAAAGTGGAAGTTCTAAGTCTCTCTCCTCCTAGAGACTATATAATGAGAGCCAAACCGAGGAACAAAACATATATAAATTTTGAGAAATAACTTTGTTTTCAACGGTTGATATTATACATATATTTGAATTACTGATAATGAATAAGTTTTATTCTATTATGAAACCGCAAGTGCACGAAAATCACTTGTAATATCAATCGGGTATCGATCTATGATAAAAAATATAATCACAAACTAAGAATGCATGTATTCAATTAAGCTAATCAAATATGATTGGTTTTGATAACTAACAAGATAGATAATATGACGATAAAAAATTAGTCAAGGGCAAGAAAATAATTTAGATGAGATGATGAATCTCTGACGTTGCTTTGGACTTACTATGGACACAATCCTAGGTAATGGATCACTAATCAAGACTAATCCACTTTCATGGTATAAGTCAAAATTCCATTTGCTAATCAAAGTATTAATGAAAATTAACATTCAAATTCAATCAAACCACTAATCAGCCTAACATGAAATTCCATTGGCTAAGGAAGAAAACTCATTCAAGATTTTTGAAGCATTTCATCAAATATTTTTCGGGCATTAGATCCTATGGATCTAGATTCAAGTGATCAAGTTAAATCTAACATTACTAACAACTTGAATGAAAGATAACCAAATATCTAGTCCTAAGCATCATCATTAACACATCAAATCATCATATTCCACCAACCTTTAACTCATTTAAATGACTACTCACTCGTACTTATTGAGATTAAGAAAACTAGATGAGATAATGAAAACATAATACCAATAGATAAGATAGATGAAAAGAAATTCACTAAATGCAAAAGATGAACAAGATCTTAGTACAATGGAGTCTTAGATCCAAAAGAGGCAAATGATTAAGCTAAAAAGAGAGTTAGATTCTTAAGTTAGGTATAAAAGAGTATAAATACTAAAGCCAATTTGTAACTCCAAAAAGTAGCAAAAAGTGTTGCAGCCAGCGGTCATGGCCGCTGGCTGTGTCTTCTCTGTCAGCTTCAGCGGTCAGGCTCAGCAGTCCTGTCCTTAGTGCACCTCTAGCGGTTGGCTTCTAGGAGATGCATGTTGTCCCCTGCATCTGCTTGTCAACTTTAGGGGTCCACAGCCATTGGTCAGCACCGCTCATTACAAAGATAAGTCATGGCCCGATCTTTCACTATGCTCGTTACAAGGACGAGAGTCTATTTTCAATGTTCCGGGGAAAAGATACTGCCCTCTTAGAGGGTAGACGAAGAAGATTGTGTAATATGTTATAAAGATATAAGAATACCAATTCAATCAACACTCTATTTTTTAAACACAAATGGTTACAATCCACAACTCGATTGACCATACAATGTTGGGCCTAATTCATGACTGATGTGACTTATATTATAAGCCGCCCTGCTATTGATTTGTCTCCTATGGAATTCAAATAATAGAAGAACAAGGAAAATCTGGCAAACTGGCTAAGGAGTAGATAAGTGATAAACTTCATCTCCGTTGGAATAAATACGATGATTAGATAATTAAGGATAGACTTAGAGCCGTGCCTAGAGTCTTAGAGGTCTAAGGCCAAAAAAAATTTTTGTTTTATATATTTTTCATAATAAAACTTGTATAACTAAAATTTTACTTGTTGTTTTATACTAAATTAGAGAAAATTAATATTATTTCACAATATGTGAAAATAATTTTATACTATTTTCTTAAACTAAAAAATATAATTTTATGCTATTTTTATAATCTATTTTTCTAGTTAACATTATTTTAATCTATGAAATACTTTTTTAAATTATTATAAATATTTAATACTATTTTTAATATGTGAAAGAATTTTAAACTGAAAATAGCATTAAAATACATATTTTACTAATATAGTAAACAAAAATTTAAAATTTGGGACCCTAAAATATGCCTAAAATTTGGAGGTCCTAGACAAATGTCTTATTTTTACCACATGGCACGCCTCAGAGTCATAGTGGAGATCATAAAGTCATCTCCAACAGAGGTTTTAAATTGGGGTTCTAAAGTTTAAAATAATTAAAAGTGAATAAAATTAATCTAAAGCAACATAAAATTATTAGAACTGGTTCTCATTAGAGGTTCTACCATTGGACTATGTCAAAAATAAGAAACCTTCATAAGTATTTAAATTTTTGATTTTGCACTATTTCAATTATAAATATGGTTAGAACCCCTTAAGGGTTCTAAACCATTGGAGATGCCCTAAGTTTTCATGACCATTTGGTGTAGAGATGAACACCTGCCACGTTTGATAGGCTTGAAAACATGACTAAGTGTGGTATGATTTGATCACTCTTCATCAAGATATATCAAGTTTTGAGAATCTTGATCTTCTTAAGCTCATATATTGAATTAATCCAATCTTCTTCCTCGATCAGTTGCTCCACGAATTGACTGGTCACATTTTGAAAGTGTGTTGCGCTACTCATCATCAGCTTATCTGGTAGAGCTGGCATGGTTAAAACGTCTCCTTGGATTTGGATCTATCATCACTAGGGACTCTTTCAGCTTTCGAAGAGTATAAGTTTTTTGTTAATCACTTGAGGTTTTGGTATCAGTACTTTTAATAAGTCAAAAAATGATTGATGGTGATTTATCAATATTGAGGTGTCAAATTTTTTAGAAAAGACAATTACACATTCACTATTTGGTGACAAAAGAGATTTTCCTTACACCTGGAAAAATTATTGAAAATATTGAGATGTCAACGATGAAAAGACACTACTTTTTTTTTATTGTATTGATTTATTTCTGATTACAAATAATAAAAATAGAACACTAATTTTATACTCCAAAACTTATGGCATTGTTTACAATACAAAATACCCTCGCATGAGTTTAGTTCAAGACAGATAATTTGGTTTTGACCCACTCGTGTGAACGATACTTACAATTGGGGAAAGCTTTTGAATATTATTTTTGGGCAGTTGTGCATTTCTCTTGGTCTCTAATAGTAGACACATGAGTCTTCTAATGTTTTGAAGATTCAAATGAACGACTAAACAGCATACAAGTAGAAACACATTAATTGCGATCACACTAGAAAATGTCTCTGTCTCATTTCCAAGCACACGAGGCAACCAAATCTCTTTGCATCCAACCAAGATATAAGGCTCCATCTCTTTCTTCCAGCCTGTATTTGTCCGAGTAGTTTCTGAGCAAACTTTTAATGATTGAGTTCACCAGGGGACTCAAAGGGTAAGGCGTGAAACCCGCCATCCCGAACCGTGACCTCCATTTCCCTAAGAGCTCGTGTCGCTCCACTCGATCAGCTCCTTCACACGCAATGATGTTCACAACATCTCTTGCCAGACAATGTTGCTCAACATTAATCCTCTGTTTGTGATCTCTTGGGAGAGTTACATCAATTGACTCGAACATTGCGGCATAGTAATTCATTGTCTCCATGAACCTCGGGAAAAAGGCAGCCGTGTTTGTGTTTGATTCTTGTTCCACTAGAGTTACCACTTTAGGAGATAAGCTCTTTACCATTCTTAGTAACCGGTCCCTGCAAATATATACTCAACTCAATCAAAGAAAAACAAAAGAATCATCCTATGTTGTTAACATATTTTAGAAGCAAAATTATACCGGTGATTCTCGGTGCTCACGCTTTCGTCTGGCATATGATGAAGCACAAAGGCAAAGTTTACAGCTAGAGCTTCTCCTGGTCGGACTCCGAGGTTTTTAGGCTTAACCTCGGAAACTGACACCGATACCGAGTTGAACTCAAATGGAACATTGAACTGCTTAGCAAGCTTGGCAAGTCTATTTCCAACAATGCTTAAACCACCTCCACGAGCATACGCAGAAGTCATATCATCAATACCTGTTATCCGAATCCGTGGAGGTCCACCAGGCCTAGCTGCAAAAGCCTGGATAAGAGTAATCCATTGACTCCCTTGACCAATTTGGAAATCGATAATATGAACTCGGTTTTCTTCCTTCATTGCTTCTGCAATGGCACCATTTGCCGACATGTATCCAAACTTGAAATAAGGACAAACCTCATAGAGAATGTGCATATAGGAGAGAAGCTCGGTACTAGCCGGTTGAGGACACCTATTAAGGGCTTTATGTATAGAACTACCCGATGAAGGTAATTGCGCCACTAGACCTTCCAATAAATAAGCTCCCAACCGTTGAATAGGCTCACCATAAACTGAAACCATCTGCCGCAACTTCTCCATCATCGAATGAGCCATCATAAGATCGTTTTCAGACATAGCTTTAGCACATGAAACAAGATCAGCTCTTAGATCTCGTCTCGAGATAGCTTCTAGAGTTGATCTCCAGCTATTATTCTCTTGACATGCAGTGGAATCAAAAGAGTCAGTACAATCAAAAACTAAGTCCAAAGAGTCCGGTCCCATCATCACCGTTTCGATTTCTCTTATCTTGTGTTTGAAGTCATTCATATCATCTGTCACACAAGAGCCACATGTATCCTCACATGTAGCAGTGTAACCAGGAGAGTCAGGAGATGGCTCGAGTGTACAATAACGTTTACGAGAGTTGTGAACCGGTAAGTACCTAAGTTTCCCAACAGAGTTAGGCTCAATCTCTTCTCTAGGCTGCTTGTACATTTCTAGTCACACCTTAGAATGATCTGCACAACTACAAGTAAAAAAAACATCAGACTTGACTCATCTCAAAAACCATCATAGAGAAGCTCTAAATTGTCCTAACATAAAGGTTTGTAACTTAGATCAACCAGATCCCTTAATTACATGCAAATTATTTACAGAGTTACTTATAAACAAATCAAATCTACTGATAAAAACAGAGTTTATGAACCAAAACAGAGCAGAAAATTCATACCTTTTTAGGTTAATTCAGCAACATAAGCTCCAACTCAAAGAATTTTCCGACAAGATCAAGAGAGACAAAAGAGTTACGACCTGATGTGATCATATTCACACCAGACAAAAGTTAGAAACTTGAGGAAATAAAGATCAAACAGAACTGTTCAAGTGAAATCAAATCTAATTTTGGTAGTACCCACCTGACTTTTAAGAGATGGAAAAAAAACCTTAAATTTTGTAAACCTTATTGAAGTTCCATGTGAACCAGAGGAAGAGGAAGAGGAAGAGGAAGAGCAAGAGCAAGAGAGAGAGAAAAAGTTGTCGGAGACAAGGCACATGGGAATGAGTTAAAACAGAAGTCACTCATATTATTACAAAGAATAGAATCTCAAATCGGCGTGTAATTTAGGATTATACCACTTCAACATGTCGCTCCCACCACCACAAAAGTTTGATTTAAGTTTAATCTACAATTATCGAAGATACATGTCCTTTGATCCAATATTTGTCTCAATCCCATTTTTCAACTTTCACTATCTCGAATCTTAGTATATGGAATTAGAAGACGAATTTATTTTAACTAAATGATATATACAAAATAAAAAAAAAGTAATAATCTTTTTTGTTTAAAAGATAAGAGTACATGTTTTTTGAATAGTAAGAGAAAACGATAAGCAATAGAATATTTAAAAGCGGTATCAAATAACGGTAAAAAATAATGAAACAAAAATGTTGAGATTACAATTTTTGGTAACATTTTTGATATTGTTATTTTCAGATTGGTAATGCGATACGAGTTACCAAGAAGATGGGAACACCATGGAAAATCAAAGTCAAAGAATGTTGACGGGTAGAGAAAGAAGACTACAATGCTGAATTCAAATGTTGTAATTACATGCATGATGCTACACGACATTAGCAAAAACGAATTAGGTTGATTTTTCTTGGTTTGATGCCTCTGCAAGAAGTTCAAACTTTTCTAATTAATTTTTTTCTTAATTTTAGGACAATACTTTTATGATCGAACCGGAACTGAGGCATTTAATTGCAACCGATTTTATCCATGGTTTGGAAATTTGTTGAATCATTAATTCATAATAAAAAAAATACAAAGATCAGAAACTAGTCAAATATAAACTGCCCTGACTTATGAGAATTTATATTAAAAAATTTAAAGCAAAAACTAAAGGGAAAATATCTAGAATAATCCTTATTAGTAATTTAATTGTTAGTTTAACTTAGAAAAATTAAGGTTAAGTCAGTTCTTTTGATCATAAAAATAGTCCTAAAATCATATGTTAGAAAATACCTAATTACAAGAGTGTTATTATCAATTAATGTCACATCAGGTTTTTTTTTTTGGAAAAACTCATTATAATTACGACTTTGCCACCGTTGACTGAAAAGTCTCCGAAATCAATCTGCGGCTTTATGTTATGGTAGATTTGTTTGAATGACAGATTTAAAGTTCTGCCGCACATTTTCTAGTAGTGGTAGAGTTTTTAATTCATCGCAGAGTTGTTTTTTCATCGCAGAATTTTTAATTCATTGTATATTTATTTTCTGAATATAGTGATAGAAGCAGCAGATTTTTCCATTTCTTTAGCATGTAACAATTTCTACGGCAGATTTTTTTTATTGCAGATTATATTTTTTAGTTGTTGCGGAGTTTTGTTTCATATACTAGTGGCAGTAGATTTGATTTCTAAAAATTAATTGCTAGATTAAGCTAATAGTTACCGCAGATTTGATTCAAGTTATAGAAGATTTATGGTTTTCAAAAAAAAAAACATTAGTTCAGACAGACTTTTCAACTTTTTTACGGCAGATATATTTTTCTTACTAGAATAAGTTTTTTAGTGTCCGGAGACTTACTATGGCAGATTTGCTGCCACCATGTTACCGTAGATTTTGTATCGCAGACTTGTTATACTGACATCGCAGATTTTGTGTTTATTTTCCCTAATTAATGACAAAATTAATAGAATTTTTTTTCAAAAAAAAAGATAACTTATTTGATGAATTTTTAGGGTTTTTCAGCCTCTTTCTTCTTCTTTCGTAATCATTCATTAAGTTCCACCTTCATCCCCAAACTATTTTCTTTTATGAATTTTCATCTTCTCATTTCTCTATTTACTTGATATATATTCTATCTAAGCCTATTAGTGATTCTCTATTTTACTATTTTTTTTAAGTTTTGGAAATTAAAATTTTAAATTTTATTCTCTTTTTTTAATCATAATAGCATTTTTATCTTTTAACAAAAAATTCAGGTTAATCTAGTTAGGTCAATTTTAGAGAGTTAGTATAGGAATTAACTTAAAGATTAGTATTATTATAGTATATTAATAAATTTTTTGCAAGAGCAATTCAGATTCTAAATCAAAGGTGGAGATTCAATTTTGCAAAGCACCAAGAAAGAAAGAAACATGAAAAAAAAAAAAAAAAAACTTCCCAACAACAAAGAGAAATTTAGAGAGTATCAACTTTCACCTTTACTCTCAATGGTGTGTCATTGTGACCCCACAACACAACCCTCTTGCCGTTCTTTATTTTATTTTTGTTCTTTTTGATAACCCTCCCATTATAAAATAGAGTAATATAGATAACACTTTTTAACAAAATATAGAGATTGAATGTGTTTAAAAAACTATAAACATGATTCATGAAATCTGTCGATTTGTCGTTTTCTAAACTTCATGTACCATGAACCATATATGATGTATGTGAATGTGTATGTATGTACATGCGACTTGTAAACTAATGAACCACTCTTTTTCCAAAATTGTTCTATTCTATTCTTGGCTTAACTCTATCGGGCCCTTGTTCAACTAATTTCGCTGACGCCATCTACAACCAAATCTTTATGATGATGTAAATGCATAAATTTTTGGGGTCCTAATCCACTATTTATAGAAATGATTATTCTAATTCTCATTAGAAATGACTAAAATGCACGCACAAAAATATTTTTAATAACATAACTTCCTTTATCCTCTTATTTTTTTTAATTTAACTATAAATTAAATAATGGCTCTACCACATTAACTATTCACATGTGGCCTCAAAACATTTTTAAATCAAAGTCAAATCTGAATTGATGTTTAGATATCTAATAATTCATTGAACTTCTACTTGTAGTAAAGGCCAGCCAAATTTATGCTTTCTACCTATATAAAATACCATTAGTTCAGTTGATACATACTTTAAATGTAGAGAAAAGGTTGCTGATTCAAGTTTTAGAATAGACTGATTATTTTTATTATTATTATTAAATAAGGCAAAACAAACTTTATTTTTGTTTGGAGCTATTGAAAATTAGGACCGGTTCTCCTCGTAACACTCTGAAATCTCTAATCCCCAGATTTGGTGTAGAAGCTTTAAACCCTTACCTAATGGGGTAAGAGTGCTTCCACTGTTATTTGAATATATTTAAAAGTTAATTTGGTAAATAGTAAGAATAATAAATCTATTTAAGTAAACCTACAGTATGTTAAGTTGCTATTAAGAATGACAAAAAGATAAAGAACAATTTTGACATGAAATTTAGCATTTAGCGTGTGATTGATTTGATTGTACTGTCAAAAATATTTCATATATAACATGTTAAATGTTAATGTAGAACTCCAAGATAATAGAAAGCAAGCTAATATGATGGCAATAAATTGAATATATCCCCATAAAAATAAGTAATCTTGCCTTCGTCTTCATGTTTTAATCATATATACGTAAAAATGTCCTACAAACTTTTGTTTATTTATTTGAGTGATTTGATCTCCAACACCGGATTAAAAGGAACAATGTTCAACCTGATTTGCAAAATTCAGACTAACACAACTATGAATCATCACATCCAAGTCCGACTAATCTCATGGTGAGCTGACTCAGCAAGATTAATCTTACGTCAAAATTCAGTCTCACGTACCAAAAATACCATGGCTTTGATTCTAATTATCTAAGTCATTTCGTCACTAGACCATGAAAAGTTTCGCATCTCAAAATTTGTCCATTTTGTTTAATTAGATTTTTTTTTTTTTGTGATTTTCGTTATATTCATCATTACTAGGAAAGAGAGTAAAATACTCAATATTTTATCTACTAGGTAAAAGATAAAAGTATGAGTCAATGAGTAAGCCATTTATATAAATCAAAATCAAAGGTGTTCCCTGTGTTCAAAACCCAAGAAAAAATATGCATACTTTTGGTTTCTCAGTTTCAGTACAAAGATGAATGCATGGCCCCTGACACCAAAGCATATGTGAACGCTCACACATGCATGAACAAACAGTAATAGCTATTTGTTTCAAAAGTCATGATAGGATAATAAAATTAATTTACGAAAAAAAGAAATAATTTAACAGTCAGTTATAATAAAATGATTTTTTTTAAAGAGTTCTAATATAACGTTGCAGAGAAGTCCATGTTCTCAACATCTTTCTTGGATCTTGAACTACCTCTCTGAAATATGATATTTGTGATTAGGCATGGGCATTCGGATTTCGGATTGGATTCGATTTGGATTTTTTTGGATTCGGGTAATTCGAATAAGAGAGTTTAGTATCCGTTCGGGTTTCATGATTATTTGGATCGATTTCGGTTGAAGTAGGTGCGGGTTCGGATCGATTTTTGGGTTTAAAAATCCAAAATTTTGTTAATTTAGTTCAATTTTAATAAAATTTAGTTAATCTTTGCAAATATATATATATATATAATTTTACAAATATAACCAAAGATTTTTGGATATATAATTTTATTTTGAATTTTCGGTTATACTGTTTGGTTTTCGGTTCGGTGCAGTTCGGTTCGGGTTTGGTTCGGATAATTTGGGTAGAAACATTTAGAATCCGTTCGAAATTTATGATTATTCGGTTCGGAATCAGATTTTTCGGTTTGGCTCCGGTTAGGTTTTCGGATTTTGGGTTTTATGCCCATACCTATTTGTGATGGTAAGATGGCCATGTTCTGTGCCGAGAACTGTACACTACTGGGCCCATTGAATTAAGGCTTTTTGGGTTCTCGGCCCATGACAGCTTCGCATGCAACTCAACCTCCATCAAAAACATTTTGTCACGAAGATGGCTTTTGGTGAGTGTATGAGTGAAAAGAGTATAAGATTTTGTTGGAACAACGAGAAGTCACAATAGAGTATCTAAGATCGTTAACGAAGGTATTGAGTTACGCCATATCAAAAGCCGAAAACAAGGTTGGATATGGTTATCAGATCACAAATATTTTGGTATCGTAATCGAGAAGAGCAAACATAAAAGAAACTGATCAGTAAATAGAAATACAACTTCATATCGACAAAGTGAGAACACACAAATTAGAAAATATCAGTATATAATAAGGCTACAAACACTCGTTTTACAAAACAAAGTGATGAAAAGTTTGGGATATTAAAACTACATATATATATAAGAGAGGAAGCATTCAAGGATTGGATCTGAAAGGATGGCGCTCGTTCGATTGCGGATCTACCTTAGGCGAGAGATTGTAACCTTGAAGCAGATCACGAATCTTCGAGTACATCAACACCTGTGACGGATCTCCTCCACCGCCACTACTCTGTGACGCCACCCTCGAATTTTCCTGCAGCTTAATCTTCTCAAACAGATACTGTTTCTCTGCTTCGGCCTCGCTCAGCCTCTGTTTAAGATAGTTACTTGCATATTCCTCCTCAGATTTATCCATTTTTGCTAGTGCGATCCTCTGCAACCTCTCAGCCTCCCGCTTTGCTTCGTTGGCTTTAAGCTGGAACATGTCTGCCTCTGCTTGCTTTAACCTCACGATTCTCTCTAGCTCGTCTATCTGAAGTTTCTTCTTCTGCCTCTCCGCTTTCAGTTCTGATACTTCCTTGGCTTTGTCTTCGAGCTCTCTATCGCAAGTCTCGAGAGCCATCCGTGCTTTCTTGAACATCCTCATCTTCTCCTCGGCTACTATTTCCATTTTCCTCAGTGTCTCCTGCACAACTTCAGCGATTTGGTTGCATGCATCCTGTGGTGCCATCAGCCGTCCGCCTTCTCCATTTTCAAAGCTCTTCGCAGAGTCTAATTCGATCTCTTCAATGACACGAAAAGGGTTAGATTAGACAAACAGAGTAATGTTTATTCATAAAACGAAAAATCAATTACCTTGGAAAAACATTAATATTAATTTAGCAGCTGTTGCTTCAGGCAAACCACCCTTAATCTTGTCGATAAGCTCTTCGCACTTCCAGAACAGTTTCCTACCTCGTTGATCTTCGCTTCCGCGGAAAATCCTACTAACAAAGTCGAGTTCTTTCATCAAAGATTCCCGATCCCAGTTTGGTGCACAGTGCTGAAACACATCTTTAACCCAACCCAACAGCTCTGACGTGCGATTACAAGCTCGACATTTGAACAATATTTCTCCAGGACCCGAAGTATTCTTAGCAGACGATCCTGTAGTGATCTGTCCATCTCGAATAGCACAATCTGTATGAGTCCAGTGCGAACACAAGTCGCATCCAATCCAACGGCAAGTATTGACCGAAAAATCAAATTTGTTACAGATCACACACATACAAAGGTTGCAAAATCCTTTCCTGTTAACGCATATCTCGCAGTAGCAATTATCCGCCGGTAATTGGTTTTGGCAAGCTATGTTTCTACATCTCTTATACACGAAAATCTCGATTAGAGATGTCTGAGACAAACTTATATTCGGATGCAAAAACGCTTGGATTCCAGTATTTATAGCTACTAGAATCTCAAGCTGTACCCGATGAGCTCTAACAAGTGTTACAGAACTCAAATCAGATCTGCTCTGAACAAGCTTCTGCAAAAACATGAACTCATCTACGCTCTGCGCTACATTTCCATCAAGAACCGATTTAAGACCGTTCTTTAACTCGTCAAGAAACTCATCCGGTAACCGATGCATTCTCTCAGCAACTAATTCAACTCTTTCCCTAGCTATGTCCCGAATCGATACCTTATCTGCATTAGACACATGGTGCATCACAGTGTGTTGTTCCTGTGAATCAGACTCAGTCTTTCGATTTTTCACCGTCTTTTTCGCCGTAACAGCGTCTGCGAGTGGCCATGTTTCTTGAGAACTCGCACTTCCGGCTGGTGACTCGCGTGGCTCTTGATCTGAAGAGACTAGTGAAAGTGCTGTTTCAAGCCCTCCGGTGCGTAGTTGCTGACGTGGAGGTAACATTTGGTGAGGATGATTTGAACCAGATGATGTTCCCATCAATGTTAAAACCAAACTGCAATTATAAAAAAACAAAAAAAAAAACTATAAACTCAAGAACCATCAGCACAATATGAATCAAGAACATCTCATTTTTGCAATTGTAGTGATCCATCATACTTGTATAATTCTGAATTTGAATTTCACCATGAAAAAAACCAAAATACCCAAATTATTTATCAAAATCCCTAGAAATTTCAGCAAATTAGTCAAATCATAAACTATAAAAAAAAAACAGAAAATCTTTAAAATTCATACAAAAAAATAGATAGATATTTAATTAAATCATAAGTAGACGCTATATATCTAACTTAATCGACAATAAAAATTGAATCTTCAAGCATCAATTTTTCAAACTTAGCTTTGAACTTTAACAACTCGATTATGCAAGTTCCTATGGTTTTTTTTTACTCAGAGAAGAAGAAACTGAGAGTGAAGAAAACAGATCGGAGCAGAGGACCAAAGAGAAGGACTCACCGGAAGGAAGAGACGTCGGGAGATGTAGACGAGGAACAATGGAGGAGAGTGAGAATAAAAAGAAGACAAAATGTTAGGCCAAGAATATTTATTTTTATTTAAAAAAAAAAAAAAAAAAAAGAGAAGAATATTTGGGGACTTACTGAAGAAAATTAGGTTCTAAAGCTACTTACAGCTGTCTGTATTAATCTGTAACGGCAACCTAACAAGCCGGTGATTTCTACGACGTGTTGACTTTTTGACTTCATTTTAACGTTTGAATACTGTCAGTGTCACAAACTCCCTCTGTTCCTAATTTGATTTTATTTCTATCAATTTCATATATATTAAAAAAACATATTAAAAATTGATTTTAAATACATTATTTTATATGATTAACAATTTTTAATAACTCTAAACCAAATATTTAGTTATTTTTTTTGAACTTTATATTCTATCATCAATGATTAATAAAAACTACATACAAAACTTAAAAATTATATCATTTTTAAACAAATTTTTTTTCTAAAACTAAGATTAATAAAGAACAGAAAGAGTATATATTTTCAAGTAAGATTTTATTATTTTGGACTGTTGGACCAGAGATATCCGTCTTATTCAAAACCGTAAGTCTGCAAGTGTTAGGATAACATTTTGAGTTAATTACAAAAGGCACCATTTCTGTTGTGGCATTCGAAATAAGCCACAATGTTAAGGCCACTCCAAATAAACCACTTTTTCCTCGGCTAAATGACTCATATACTCTCATAATCTCTTCTCACGAACATAACCTCTCACATGCTCTCATTACACTATGTTTTTTAAAGATTTGAAATTCTACTTTTAATTGAAACGATAGAGGTGAACCGAACTATCACTGTGTAGTTTTCGTATCTCAAGGCCGGAACGATTTTGAGGAAACCAGCGATGGTGAGGACGAGGAGCAAGAGGAAAGCCGACGAGGAAGTTGAAGCTGTGGAGGAGGGTCGGCGAGTTAAAAACTGTACGGCAAACTCTTCTATCAAGAAGACGATGAAGAAGTCGGAGAATAGAGGTACCCAAATTCCAGTTACTCCAAAGTGAGTTTCGGGAAAGAGTTTTCTCTTATTAAAAAATACTTAAACCAAATATTTTAATTTCCCAGCTCCACCTGTAGTATCTGGAAGTAAGAAGCATCGGACAGAATGTGATTTGGGCTACTCGCCGCCTATGACGAGCAAAAGGATTGTACAGGCGCAAATTCCGAAGCTCCAATGTAAAAGGGCTGTGTTTCATAATTTGAAGAGGGGGATAGCAGGGAGACGTAATTCCAGAAGTTGTTCTAAGAAAACCTAATTTTTGCAATGTTCGACCGTAATTGCAAGCAATTCTTATTTCAATTATCTGATATTCAATATTTTTATCTAGCTTTACTCACTACAAATTGGGAGTGCAATAAATCTGAAGGTATTTTCTCTTTTTCCCCATATACCAGATTCGTGTACTAAATAATTTAAACTGTTTCCTGCTTTCTTTTTTGTACTTATGTTTTTCTTTACTTATTGTACATTCTTTAGTTCCTAAGCACATTCGTCAGATACGATACGCTGATCCACATTTTCTTATTTATTTTTTGTAAGTTATGTTGTTGTTGATATATTTATTATTCTTCCTTGTTTCCGTTTGTCTTACCAATTATGTGTCTGGTTTTTTTTGTTTCTATCAGTTGCTGCATTCTATTTTTCATGTTCAACTTATCTATCTCCTCGGTTTTTTTTCAATGCCTTATCTTCACCTTATATTTTTGGTACATTTATGCCTACCTGTACCACCTCTTCAGTTGGTTTATATGTTTCTTGTGTTGTATCTATTCTTTTCTAGTTCAAACTCAAGCTGTGGTTTCTCTTTCATCTGGTGGTGGTATTACTTTTTTCGTTTCTATCGAGTTACATATACAATTCTTTGTAGCACCTCTCATGATTTCAATTTCTTGCCTCTAACTTTCACATTTACTCCTTTTTTTTTTGTTAGCTGAATCTGATTCTCGGGATCCTCGGCCTCTTTCTACAGGTGTGTCAGTCCATATATTGCACATGTGCTCCATCACTCTCATATTTTTCTACATTTGTTAAGTAGTCTTGTTTGTGCCATGTTACATCTCCTCCATCACTCTCATATGTTTGGCTATTTCTTTTTTTTATTATTGTACTGAGCTCTTATGTCTCTTTCCTTACTGAAATATATTTTTACTCCATTCTATATCCACTCTATTCACTCTCATTCGCAGTCCTGAATATTTTCTCTGTCTCTCACTCTTTTATCTCACATCATCTTTTATGTCTATGTAGATGACACAAGTTCTCGAGAGTCGTCCCCATTTGCTAAATCTTCTGATGACGCTGGTAATCTTTATAATGTTTTATGTTCTCAAATTATCCCGATAATGTCGTGGTTTGTCACTTAGTTGTCTTTGTTCATTTTTAATAGGAGATCTCTTTTGTATCAATTGGCATTCCCTTATGCTATATGTTCTTCAATTTTGGTTCTTGTTCATCTGGTCCCTTACTGTTACTTTCTCTTCCCCTTTATTCCATATGTAGCTGACACAAGGAGTGAAGAGTTGGGTCTTTCTGCTGATAGTTCCACTTCAGCAGGTTTTCTTATAATTCAGGTTTTTGATCATCAATCCCATGTTTGTTGAATATAAGACATCTTTTGTTTTATTCTTTGCAGTTCGTGCTGATGGTGGTAATGATTGTTCAGCTGATGTTAATGATTTATCAACATTACCTAATAGTACTGATGAAGATGGTTTTGTTAGTCGAGATGATGATAAGGGTGTTCCTTCTGAAGATGGTGTTGATGGTGACCGAGACTCGTTGTCATCAACTGAAGGTTTGCCTTTCATTTTTGTTATTAGTTATCTCTTTCATTATTAATACTAATGCTATCTTCACCTCCTATTCGATTTTTCCAGATGAGTACACTGATGAGCAACCTCAACAAAAGATGCTTGAATAGAATTAAGGGAACTAAAGGATGCTTGAAGGTTACGCCTCAACAAAATAGCTAACATGAAAAATTGGTTTATGAATGTGCAAGGAAATAATAAAACGTGCAGCTCCTAAAGCAGTTCCATTGTCTTCATCATCAAGGAAACCATCTAGTTCTTCTCTTGATTATGATATGAGCTATAAATGTTTTAATCCAAGTGAGTCTGATCCAATGAATAGAAAGGGAATGGGTCCTTTGGACAAAGCATTTCAGAGTGAAGCTAGGGAGAATTGTGATGGTGAGGTAGCTAGAATTTCTATATAGGTGGTTTGTCTTTTAAACTTGCAAGAAATCGTCATTATCGTAGCTCATATGTGTGTGCATCAAAAATTTCAGGATTTGTTCCACCTGGATATAATTCATTGAGAACTACACTTCTTCAAAAGGAAAAAAAAGAATATTGACATGCACTTGCAGCCTTTGCAAAACACATGGAATCAAAAAGAAGTTTAGTATATGTAGTGATGGTTGGTCAGATCCACAACGAAGACCAATATTTAACTTGATTGCTGCAAATGAGAGTGGTCCTTAAGGGCGATCAATAGTCAAGGTGAAACAAAAATCGGTGAGATGATTGCAGAGCTGCTCATAGAATGCATAAAGGAGGTGGAGCATGGAGATGTAGTTCAGATAGTCACCGAAAATGCTTCGAATTGTGTAAAAGCTGGTGCACTTATTTCAGTCAAGTTTTCTACTATCTTTTGGACGCCATGTGTATTTAATACTTGGAACCTTTCTTTGAAGAATATATGTGCACCATCATTGACCACAAAAAAAAATTAAGATGTGTATGAAGCTTGTTATTGGATAAAGTCTCTTAGCGAGGGTGTGACTTGGATCAAAAAAAATTATTATGAACCATGGAATGAGGCTTGTAATATTCACCGAGCATTGTGATCTTAAACTCCTTACCATTGCTTCTGCAAGGTTTGTAATCTCTTTTGTTAAGTTAGATTTTACTTATATTTTTAAATATGAACTCTAAGATCATTAATTTTTATTTTCACAGGTTTGCCTCCACAGTTGTGATGTTGAAGAGATTCAAAAAAATAGAAAGCGGATTGCAGCAAATGGTGATTAATCCTAAATGAGATGATTATTGGGGGGGGGAGTATCAATCAGTGAAGAAAAAGATAATAGATGAGATTTTTTGGGATGAGCTTGAATATACCTTATCTTTCACTTAGCCTATCTATTGTGTGATTTGAGCTGCTGATACTGATAGACCTTCTCTTCATCTAGTCTATGAATGGTGGGAAAGTATGATTCAGGAGGTGAAGAAGGCTATCGTTAAAAGAGAAAGATAACAACTTGATGATGACTCTGTCTTTTGGAATGTGATTCATTATGTTTTGATATCTCGTTGGAGCAAGAGTAACACTCATGTTCATTGTATGGCACACTCTCTAAATCCCAAGTAAGTTACTTAGTTTATTCATTGTATATGAACTGTAACATTAGCAAACTCTCTCATTTTCATGAGTGTTCGTCGGTTTATGGCTTATTGTGTATTTAATTAGCATAATTATTGTATATTTTTGTTGGATGCAGATATTATAGTCCACATCAAGACTTGGAGGTTACTAGAGAAATAAAAAAAATGTATCATGGAGTGTTTTTCAAATCAAGATGAAAAGGAGAGAGGTTAATGTTGAATATTCTAATTTCTCTTTATGCTTGGAAGATTTTGGAAGTGCCTATGCAATTCATGATAGGTTTATTCTAGAGCCTTTGAGATCGTGGGCAGTTCATGGATCTTCCACACCAAAGCTCCAAGCCTTAGCATTTAAGTTGCTTGGACAACTGTCTTCATCGTCATGTTGTGAAAAGAATTGGAGTACATACAAGTTCATACATTCTGCAACAAGAAACAAGATTTTTCTACAAAGAGCTGAAGATTTGGTATTTGTGCACATTAACATTCGTCATCTATCTAGAAAGAATTTTATTTATAAAGGACCAAATCATATATAGGATATTGGAGGTGATCAGTTTGATTCATTTGATGAGATTAAGGTAGATAGAGTTGGGTTTTCAGATCTTTCTCTTGATGAATCAGAGTTAGTGGCGGTTGTATTTGATAGAGTTGATGAAAATGAGAATGGTGACAAAAGTCTCAACAAGTGCCTTTAAGCGTTATTTATTTTTTCTTCAAATGAGTTATATTTTTTAAATTATGTATTGGATTTTGTTGTTCAAACATTTTATGTTTTATTATATATATACATACGCTTCTAACACGTACTCGCTTTCTAATTTTTTTTTAAAAATTTGCTTCTCCGCTTCCAATTCCATGTAACGTACATTTTGAGAATAAGCGTGGGTAATCCAAACTCACAAGCTTGGGTCAAGTGAAGGTTATGGTTCATGAAGCAAAAGGATCTTCAAATTTTACGAAACAAGCAACTAAACAAACATAATTGCTATCCGTAAAAACAGAGACAACAAAATCATGAAGACAGGTAAGCAAATAAAAACAACCACGAGTGAAGAAAAAAAAACTTAAATATCAAGACAGCTAAGGAAATTTAAACAAACATGATACAGAACATCTCAAACTCTCGCTGCATAGATTGTAGGCATGATGAAGAGGCTCAAACATAAGCGGTTTGTGTTCTGAAGGCATTCAACCAGAAATTGATCATAAATTGACTCATATATAAATATAAACAATATGCACTTTAGTATCCCAAATATCAATGGACAAAAACACATAGAAACGTAACTAACTTGTTAATGCTTTCAGTATAGCTTATGTTTTGTAGTTTTTACGCATTATAGAATGAAAGAGTGAAGACGTACCAGAGTGCTCTGTCTTGTCTATTTGGATGCAGAACTGACATCAATCTTCGGGACTCTTGAGATAGGAGTGCGTCAATTGACATTTGTCCATTGTTGACTTCCCTACCACCGCCTCTGCTTATTCACGGATGTATCCCTCTCCCACGAAGACCAAACCCACCACCTTGACCTTCACAATGACCATCACCTCGGCCATCCCCACGTCCTCCACCACGGCCAGCATCACCACCATAGTAAATACCTTCACCTCGGCCATAACCCTTACCATCAACTCGGCCATCCCCACTTCCTCAACCACGACCACTGCCTTGATCATCACCAGGGCCAACGCCTCAACCTTCACCACGACCTTCACAATGACCATCACCACGACCAATGTTACGACCATCATCACGATAACCCCTACGGCCACCATCATCACCTAAGCTGCCGTTACCACCAGAGCCACCGTGTGAACCTTGAAGTCGGTCAGGAGGATGCATTTTACACGAGAGTTGACAAAAGAAAGAACCGTTAGTATAGATGAAAATCGTAGGGCAAATTAAAAAATTACTTGAAGATAGATGAAAAACTTACATCAAAATATAAGGTAAAACAAGCTTAGATTGGTTAGAAATTTCAAGCAAAAGTTAAAGCAAACAAAGGGTAAAGATCTAACATTGCATCTTCTTTAAAGTGTCTCAAGCAAAAGTAATGGAAAAATCAACATATTAATGGAGAAGAAGAAATTTTCTCTCCACTTGGACTGCTAAATTGATGTATAGGGAATAACAAGCAGAGCTTAGGATCTGTGACACATGTACAAAGATGCATCATTCTCTCCCAAATCAGTAAACAAAATTTGTAACATTTTTTAGGCAAATTAGTTGGGCCACAAAGTACATGGGCTTAATCCTAATTGTCTTCTAAACAAAATTCACCACTAGGAGAGTGTATTAATCGACCAAAAATTTGGTGAAATTTTGGACTTGCCAATTCATGTCCCATGTCTCATGCATGTGCTAATCCTTAAAAGCCACAAATTAGTTAATGATACCCATTCAGCCTCCACCATAACACATCTACGCCATGAGTCACAACCAATGGTTCGAAAGGTATGCCAGTTTGGTGAATCAGTATAAGTGAAAGCTATTCAAATCTGAGAAACAGCTGCCTTGTTGGAACAATGTGTATAGTATTGTTTCATCAGCCCAACAAAAAAACCTGAGCAGTGGAGACAATCTTGGAAACATTCTTGGCACACATGTAAGTCGATGAAGCGGAGTTTCACTTATATGTTTATAACCTAATTATCGATAACATATAACGGATGTTTGTTGGTAAAAAATCGCTATTGATTGTTCTTGGAATTGAAGGTACAAAGTACAAACATCTTAATTTTACAATTTGATCTTTATATATATATATATATATATATATATATATATATTCTCTTTTGATAATTATATTAAAACAAAAAAACCAGGTATATTGGTTAAGGACCGGGTTTTCATCACATTTATTTCATAAAATATTCCAGTTATTTTGGTTTACACGAAGTCTTGTTTGTGAGGTTAAGAGATTTTAAGGGTAAAAAATGAAATTGTTAAAACCATTGGGAAATTCGTTAGAAGAGATTTTTCCAGGTATATAATTCCCTCTCTACAAGTTGTGACTGTTTCAATTCCATGGTTTCTCTCTTCCAAATGAAACCTTATCTTTGTGACTAAAAATCGTGTGTAATTATTAAGCAAACTCTATTGCATCTGAACTTGAGTAAGTAAGCAGGTACAAAACGTCTCAAATTGTTGGATGCGGACATCTCTATCAAGATTGTGGCACATAAATCTCTGATTGCTGCAACAACAAAAACATAATCAGCAAAATCGGCATATCCATTCAATCTGCTACATTGGGGGTTTCCGATTCAAACCACAGCTCCAAAGAAGCATCAAGCAATTCATCATCAACACCAACAGCAGTTGGAAGCGAATCAGAGGCTTCGTCGGAAAATCACACCGATTTCGAATCAAATTGCCTCTCTCGCTTGTACCGAACAACCATAAAAATTCAGGGATGGTATTCGAATCTAAAACTATCTCTTTGATGTCTATCTACAGCCGGAACCGCTAATATAATCAAATTCTTGATGAAAGCTCGTCCTAAGAATGTTCCATATGATCCCACTGATCGGAAAAGTATAAATCGATACAAGCAAGGACTTCTGGATGTTATGGATCCATCGATTTGACAACCACCTTCACCCCCTGTAAGTGATTGATTTCTCTTTCAGAGCGGTGAAGCTAAGTATTTAAAATACCATAAACGGAAGATCTTTCCGTTGAACTGGCTTATGTGCACTTGTTACTGCTGAATTAGCTTATGTGCTCCGGGAAATGGATGCCTTCTACCAACAAAAAATATGTGTCTAAAGATAAATATGTGCTGCTCTGCATGCTCTCTAAGAGAATGCCTTCTGATAATTAGACTTTAGGCCTATCAATTAACCTAAGTACGTCGAGTACTTTAGGATCGATCCACGAAGAAGTAAGCAATTAACACACCAAGAATACAAATCATGTTTCAATCCAAGCAAATAAAAGAGTTTGAGTTTATGAAACTAAATTTGAAAATTAAACAAAGCGAGAAAAACTAAAATCAGTTTTATAAATTCAAATAAAAGAAAACAAACTTTGAGGAATGAGATAGGTGAATAGGATGATCAAATTCTAACAAGTTGAGCTTAATTGTATCTCTTAGAGCTAATCCATTGGTCTTAGATAACTAATGTCAACTAATCCACTTTTGTGCCACTAATATCTTCACTAATAATTTAATAATCAATAACCGTTGATAGCTATCAAATGATCGATGAACATTAATTCCTAATAAACCACTATACATCCTAATAAACTATTCTCATAGGTAAAGAATGTACCGCTCTTGATATTTTGGTTCGGGTATTTCATCGAACACCTTGTGGGTGTGAAAATGCGTAAGTTCTAAACTAACATGATCAAGGCTAATCTAGTATTAGTAACAACTTATAACACCTACCAAGTACAGATCTCAGTTGTTATAAGTCTAAACTCCACTAATCTACAAGTAATCACCCTAAATCTATCAATCCCAAAAGTTCTTAATAGACTACTCACTAATCTTCATGTTAACACAAAACATAAAACATAAAAATTGATCCTTTGTTAATCAAGATTCTTTAGTGAATAGATGAAAAGTTTTAAGAAGAAAAGAAAGATTCAATACTTAAAAGATGAAAATGGATACAATATTCTTTGAGAAATATCCAAGAGAGGCAAAGGATTCAAAGGAAATTAAGACATGACTAAAAATTAAGTATAAGTTGCTTAAATAATCCAAATAAAGTCAGGTGGGTTGACCTAGTTTGAGTTGGGTCAGCTTGGATCTTGGGTCTTCATCAGATCATCCAGCAGGCAAGTTGGTTGTGGAGCTGGTCTGTTGGAGCTAGACCATAGGATTTTCCTTGTTTTTTTACTCTTCTTCTTCTTTGGTTTGCCATGATCCTTTTTGTTGTTTCTTGGTCCAATTGCTTCCCAAAACTCTTGATCTCCATGGTTCTGCTCCAAAAACCTAAATGCTAGTGTAAATGCACAAAATCAAGAAGGAAAGAGGTTCTTCAACTATCAAAATCTCAAGACATCACCTTTCAATTTTGTGAA
Source organism: Cardamine occulta (assembly GCA_028015245.1). Lineage (NCBI taxonomy): Eukaryota > Viridiplantae > Streptophyta > Magnoliopsida > Brassicales > Brassicaceae > Cardamine > Cardamine occulta. The sequence goes on from CM051384.1 coordinate 8,810,422, forward strand.
CTTGGTTCTTGATCACAATGCATCGGTGGTTGCAAAGCCTGATGAAGGCAAAATTCTCCCATTCTCTTCCTTGATCTTTCAGACTTTGGTGATCCAACGAGATATTCAAATTTTCCCACATGAGTTACCTTAGCGTCCGCTCAATTCATACAATCCTTGTGGAAGAGATCCAAAAGCAAGGAAGACTATTCTTGTTGAGACTAGTAATGTGGTTTGTCGATCTCTGGTTGCTGATGTCAAACAATTGTCAAAGAAGTCCTCGACGTCCATCACCGCCATTAAGGTAAGTGTTTCTGTATTTAAATTTCCTATTATTCTCGGTAGAGATCTTAGTAGGGTTTTTGTTTGCTTTATGTCATACCAACGGGAGGACATTATGTTAATTATCCTAGTCATGTGCCTATTCCTGTAACTATTCATGCTAATGTGCCTGCTCATAATCACAGTACCAATGTTGATTATCTTGCTGAGGGTTCTCAACCTAATTCTGACACTGATACAATCGCAGAAAGATCTGGTGCAAAAGCTCTTGTTGAGGGTTCTCAACTTAATCCCGACGCTGATGCAGTTGCAGAAAGATCTAGTGAAGAAACACTTGCCGAAGGTTCTCAACATAATTCTGACACTGATGAACCAGCAAAAGGATCTGGTACATAAGCAGATGATAAGGGTTCAGAGGAATTTCATGATTTTTATGAGGATTTTTAGGATTTCAGGGGGACTGTAGGAAGTTAGTCCTAGTTTTTTTTTTTGCGACGAGGTCTGTTTTTGCATAAGTATTTTTGTATTGAATTTTTGGGATTAAACTTCTTAGATTTGTCTTGTTTTTCTTTGAACTTCTTATGATGAACTTATCTCAGTTTGTTTGTTTGTTAGAGTTTGGTCGGAGAGAGACGGAATCCAAAAAGAGACATGGGAGATCGAGATTCCATTGAAGATGGACTACCCTAAACGTTTTGAGGAGAGGAATGGACAGACCGATCATGGTCTAAATTTGAGGACAAATTCCGTCGTCGAGCTTGCGCCACCACCTTCAGCCACCACCAATTTGAGGTAACTTTGTTGACTTAGAGTTGATTTGTGGGCTTTTTTGTTTAGTGATTTAGCTTGATCTAACTGATCTTTACTCGTGGACCATTGTACCTCCACCCCAGATCACCAGAGCCACCCGTCGAGCTAGCTAGAGCCACCATGCGAGCCACGCTCGCCAAAAAAGTAAGTTGCAAACCTCATATACTCCCTTAAGCTCCGATCTGATATTTTCTTGTTAAGGCTTGAAACGTGAGTGTGGGTTGTTGTAGACATGTTCCACCAAGTCAATACCTCCACCATTCAAACCATCGCCCCGTTGGAAGAGTCGTTGTGAAAGGAATCGGCCAGAGACTCTTCTTCCTCAATTGTGGAATCGTGTTGTGTTTGTGATAATTGAACCAAGTCTAAATCAAATTAAACCAAGGGAACCTTCATTCAATTAATTCCACAAACCAATTTGATTTGTTAATCGTGAGTGGTTTGTATTATCCTTAGCGGATGCTGGTGATGACGTAAATGTCATATATTATTTAATTATTGGTTGAATGAATATTAAACTAGCATTGTGGGTAATTGAAATCCAGGAAACAAAATGCAGTTATATGGATATGTGGGTCAATTTGGGGAAATAATTCTGGTTTGGATTAAAAATTAAATTATTACCTTGGGTTGATTTAATTATTAAACCAGAGCTAATTATACATATAAAAGTAGAATGGCACTCTCCTACTTGAGTGATACGTCGGACTCTGTGCTTCGGACACCTGTCCATTTTAATTAAAAAAACAAGAAAACTAAAAGGTCTGCCGCTCAATTAAAAACCCTTTCTTCTTCAAGTGTAACATTCAACCACCTCCCATTCCCCTCTAGCTTCTCTCTTTCTGATCAGTACCCAGAACAATGATAAAAACACCGCAAGAGTATAAAGTCAATTGAAGAAGAGACATGAAAAAAGTAGATGTATTATGTTATGAAGTCATAATCTTCTCTCACGAGTCATGCCTATCAACTCGGATTATTGGCTTATATGCCCTCCAACCCAAGCAAATATTTTTGTATGCCCTTGTTTAATCTTTAAATCCCTCTTTAAGTTAAGTTACAATTTTAACCTTTTTTCTTTTCAAATTTTTAAAACAAATTTTCATTTAAAACAAATAAAAAAAAATTAGGATTGATGTGGAAGAGAAAGAAATATGGTAGGTTTGTGATTGGTGGCAAATTAATGTGAAAATTAAATTTGGACCAATCAAAATTGAATTCACATTCATCTTTCTTCTTCCTCTTGCCGCGACCAACAACCGAATTCTCCATAGCCAAAATTTGAAGCTTGATTTTAGGTGAATTTTTTTTCTTTCCTTTTGTATTAATGTTATAATAACGAATTGTTGTTGTTTTGGATGGGTTTTAATCAATTTTAGAGGTTGAAATGAATATTCATGAGTAATTTTTTTGTAGATTTCAAATTTTTTGATTTTGTGTGCACATTAGATGATTAAACTCGTTTTCTTGATCGATTAGTGTCTGACATTCGCAACAATTGATATTTTATGGATTCTGGTGGTGAAATCATAGTGAATCATAGGTAGATAGAAATCAAAATCGTTGATAAAACACGAAATTATCCAGAAACGAGTAAAACTGGTACAACTATGTATATAGAGTAAAACTGGTACGACTTGGTAGTATTGAGAGTATTAATACTAATATTTGATTTTATTTTTATTCTTTTTCAGGGAGAAATAAATAAGAATCGATGCATAATCATACATTTTGATTATGAAGAATATTATTCAAATACCGGAGGAGGTTATATGGAATGGATTCAAAGCGAATATCAAATTTTACATTTTAGTGATGAAGACATCTATAGAGGAGGTAACTTATTATGAGTTAGTTTATAGCATGTGCAAGAAGATGAAGAGAGATGAAGCTGTTACTAAGCTGAAACTGAGTTACATTCCGAATGTGGATCCTAAACAAAGAGCATCATGGGAAGTTAGTATAAATGTAACTTTACAACAAGCCAAAGTGCACGAGGCATGAATACATGGTTTTAGTGTGGTGATGGTGCAACAAATGTTCGTTAGTCTCTATGCTTGTCTTGTTGTTGGTGCAACAAATGTTCTTTAGTCTTATGATGACAAGACATAAAGAGAATTAAAGAATAAGAATGAAAAGGATACGTCCGCATTAATTACTTAGGTCCCCGGAGCTGAGCAACAACTCGCATAACTTGGGGGGCAATTGTTGGTACCGGATCCCAAACCAAAGATCCATCATCTGGAGAGAACGGACACGTGTCCGCCATATCACCATAATAAAAAAGAAACAGTTTGGATCAAAAGAGTCAAGTCTAGCGAACCTCTAAAGAGTCCGGAGGAACAAGGCGAAGGTTCGCAGAGTGGAGAACATCAAGCTGCTTAAAGAAGTAAAAGCCCAAAAAGAGCCCAAAGGGAGCCCAAAGGAAACCCAGTCAAGTTCAAATCAAGACGTTATAACAATTAAAGCAAGATCCAAACCGACACATTGAAGGAAAATCATAGAGTTAATTAGGAGCATTTAATTATATATTGTGTATAAATATAATCCCCTAATACGTTGCAATGGAAAACTTTTTCCGATTTACAGAGAGCAATAATACACACTTTTAGCAACTTTAGCTATACAATTTCCTTTACAAATTCTTTTACGATTTCGTTACAAGTTCATCCTATATTTCTATTGAGTGTTGGATCCAGTATCCACAATTTAGATGATTTCACATATTGATTGACTCACAGTGTTGGTGATGTGATATATATTTATATATGTATGTATGTATATGTGAAGACTTATACGTGGGGTGTACATTGGGACTGTTGTATTACTGGAGTCGTGTGTGCGAAAGGTGCGGCGGCAATAGAATTATTGAGTCATAGCCTGAGATTGGAAGCATCCATGATCGGGGCAGTGTGGCATTATCTCATACCTGAAGCTTCTACAGAGGGTGTGGAAGATCACTTAATTCACTTAGGAGTCGTTGTTTGCATTTCTTTGATGCTTTATGTGTCGTGGTTGCTACATGTTTTAGTTATAGACTCTCGTGGTTGTGGTATTAAGCCGGGTCTGCAGACTTGTGTGTTTCTCCTAGCATCCCACACGTCGCTGAGTAACTCCCATGTTACTCACTCCCTTTCTCTTTTTTTTCTTCATTTCAGGTGAGCACATCGAGTAGTCGGACATGCAGGACAGTTCGGTGCTATTTTGAGATCAACATAGATTTTTTTTTTGTATTGCGACATTGCTTCTTTATTTATTCGAATTTTAGTTTCGGTTTAATTCGGTTTATTGGATTATTGGTTATTTGTGACATGGGTTTCGTTTAATAATGTTGATCCTTGGGAATTAATGTTACTTGAGTAAGAGTTAGGGTTAGTGACACGTCGTTTTTGAGAGAGGATGAGACGGGTGTTATAGTTTTATTGATCTGGAATCATTTAATCGGGGTAAGAGGAGACGAAGCGAGACGTTCGTGCAGAGGAACGAGAGAGATTTAGAAGAAGATAGCTCAGCTGAGAGTCTCGGAGACGACAATGTAAAACATACTAGAAGAAGAATATGTAATTTGGAGTTTCGTGTTACCTTCGTGCTTTATAAATTCTGTGGAGATTTGTTATAATTGTTGATTTGTTTCATGTTTGATTTACACAACAAGCTGCAAAATCTAGCTGGACAACATTCTGGTGTGCTCGATAATCTGACTCCTAAAATCAGAAGGCGTGTTGAGGTCTTGCGGAAGATTCAGGTTAGGAAAAAATTTCATTCAAAATTTATGATCTCAATGTTTATGTTATGCTTGGATAGTAAACGTGCTCATAAACGTGCTTTCAAGTAATATGATTCCTTGATTCTAACAGGATTCTCTCTAGCTAACTGGAGTTAACTTATCGAAATTGATGTTATTCTAAAAACTTTGGTGGAGGACGAAGAGGTATTTTTTCATTCATAATATATTACCTTTTCGTCAAATAACAGTTCATACTTTTCATTTTTTTCCATCTGGAATTTGTTTTACTGTTAACCTAGATCTCATATGTTCACTTAAAAATATCTTGCAGCTGATAGACTTGCTTTTTTCCTTTCTGGAATCAAATCGTCCTCATAGTGCATTGCTGGCAGACTATTTCAGCAAGGTACTCTCTCTTACAATACATAAGTTTAGGCAGGTCCGGCCCTGAAGTGAAGCCGGTAAAGCTGTTGCTTTAGGCATCACAATATATTTTAAATTTAAGGGATATCAGATCTAAGAAAACGTGTCTGGTATAGTGGTTAAACAGTGTCATATATGGTAAGGGGGTATATGGTTAAAACCTCTGAAGTTATTATATATCATCTTTTTCTTAAATATAGTTGTTAATGGGCTTAGAATTAATTTTTGCTTTAGGCAGTAAAATCCTACAGGCCGGGCCTGAGTTTAGGTATTAATTAGCCAACTTGCGGTAGTGTTTTTTTGTTTATTCCCATATCTCATATGGCTTCAATCATTTCAAGGCTCTGAGAAGTGCTCCTTACTTGTCTCTGTTTGGTTTAGGTTTTCATTTGCCTCATGATCAGAAAGATTGCAGCGCTTATGAATTATGTAAAAGTAAGTCATAATATATAGAAAAAGAGGTGGTAATCTTCTTCTTTTCTTTTCCCCTTTTTTGCATGGGCTTTACGATTAGATTTTTGTTTAGTTGTATTTATTTTCCATAAAATCTGGCTCCATATGCATGTTGAATTATAGCTGGCTGGAAATTTAGATAAGACAACTTTAATAGTATGTAGGAGTACTGTCGAGTAAGACTTCTTTTCTGCTAACTGTTCTATTCAGGATTGATATTATTTTCCATTGTAATCGTGAAAGATAGTTGTCTGTCGATTTAGTAAATTGTAACAGAATGAGATTGACATGACTATTGTTCAATCGAATTGCTGGTAATTATTTTGATACAACAGACAAAATTTAGTCGAACTGTTTATGATTTGTTTTGTGTTGAGGTACCTACACTGGCTACAGTTCTCAAAGTAAATTTTAATGATCACAAGAGCATCAAAATGTTTTCTTCTAGTTGGTTCATTTGATTGGGATAACATCCATCATGGAGGTAATTGGTTTGCCTTTGACTCATTGCAACTTTGTGGGATTTCAGAGTCATTGTTGCAATGATATTTATGTGACATTCTCTAGGTTTTGGTTCGCTTGGTTTGGGCTAATGATCATGCATATCCCAAGTTTATGGATGTGATGCAATGGTTGGCTGATAGCAATTTACTTGAAATGATTGTGGACAAACTTAAACCATCTGTAAGTTGTAAAGCTCTTCTATAATTATCCCAAAGACAAGAGGCTTGTGGATTTTATTTAATACTTTTAGCTGGTGTAAATCTAGGGTATCTGATCTGACCCTGAAAGCTCATGAATTTGATTGATTCTTCTTTTACTAAAATTGAATCATATTCATTGATCCATCCATATCTGGTGACCATGTAATGTGTATATTCTAATCAGATTTAAGAGTAACCATGTTTCTGTTTTTAAGATTAATCATGTTAATGTTTTTAATATTTAAAAAAAATTATCAAGAAAATAAGATATATATATCTATCATTCACAACTATTTTTATAAATTGTAGGTTTATACTCTATTCTAACAAAAGAGAAACGAACATCAAAAAGCTTATCTATGAACAACTATGATACAATCAACAAACTCAAGGGAAAGAAGAGGAAGTGCAGTGAGTACTTTGAAGACTTTGAAAGAATAGGATTCTCCCAAGAATGTCCAATAGCTTTACTGAGGAATGGCTCTCCTTTTAGTTTCCGCTTTTTGTTCATTTCACTACTTGCCAAAGCGACTTTCACATTCTCAAGAGCTTCTGGTTTAATTGTCTGTGCTTTGGAAACAAATCAAACAACAATGACAATACCAATATTTCTATGGCAAGCATAAATATCCATTTATCGCCACACCATCTCAAGTTTGAGTAATAGAATAGCCATTTATCGAAAATATATATATTTTATAAATTTTAAAAAAGTAAGTTATTCAAATGCCGTCGAATTACCTGCGGGTCTCGCAAACTCAATCGGGACGGATGCGTGCATACTGTTTACTCATAAAACACCGAAAATAATTTATATTAGATTAAAAACTAACATATATTAATTAACCCAATCATTCTAATTACAACTAACAAGCACTACACAAATTATCTAGAAATTTTTTAAAAATATGGTATCTAGATAATTTTAATTATCTACACATAATTTTTTGATTTGGTATAGTATCAAATAATTAATTAATACAATACCAAATCAAAAAAATTTTAAAATTATCCCCAGATATTAGCACGATGTTGTAAACTAAAGAGAATTATGGGGGAATTTCGTGTGTTGTATTATTGATAATGAGGTTCCAATAGAACTTTTATATAGGAATCAATACAAGAGATAAAAGGTAAATCCTATTCGGAATAGGAAAAGTATAAACCGTCTTAAGTCTCATCGGATATGAGTCTGATGGACCAGAACTAGAGCTTGACAATCCACTATGATTTATAACACTTTCCCTTGGATGTCATAACTCTAAGAGCTCGTAATACGCTTTGGATATTGCCTCATTAAAACCTTTTTCGGAAAACCCAGTTGGGACAAAACCGAGATAAGGAAAAAGAGTACAACACGCATTACTCCCCATGTTCCGAACATCACTGAATGTCTTTCAATCTTCGCATTCCAATCTGATGTATTAGCTTCTCGAATGTCGAGGTTGGTAGAGACTTTGTAAATAGATCTGCTGAATTTTCACTTGAACGAACTTGTAGAACTTGTACTTTTCCATCCTTTTGTAGATCATGCGTGAAGAAGAATTTTGGCAAAATATGTTTCGTCCTGTCTCCCTTAATATATCCATCTTTGAGTTGTGCTATGCATGTTGCATTATCCTCGTACAATATGGTTGGTTCCTCCTTTCCTTCGGTCATTCCACAATCCACTTTAATATGTTGAGTCATTGATCTCAACCAAACACATTCACGGCTAGCTTTATGAATCGCCAAGATTTCTGCACGGTTGGACGATGTAGCAACAAGAGTTTGCTTCATGGATCGCCAAGATATAGCCGTACCACCGTGAGTAAAAACATATCCCGTTTGGGATTTAGCATTGTGTGGATCCGAGAGGTAATCTGCATCCGCAAAACCAATCAAACCATCTTTGTTATGGTTAGTATAAAATAATCCCAAATCTTTCGTTCCTTGTAGGTAACGAAGTATATGTTTAATCTCGTTCCAGTGCCTTTGGGTCGGACATGAGCTAAATCTTGATAATAAATTCACGGCAAAACATATATATGGCCTAGTGTGGCTCGCCAAATACATCAAAGCTCATATGGCACTTAGATATGGCACTTCGGGACCAAGGATGTCTTCATCATCCTTCTTTGGACCGAATGGATCTTTATCCAAGTCAAGGGATCTCACAACCATGGAGGTAGACAATGGGTGAGATTGGTCCATGTTAAATCTCTTGAGTACTTTCTCTGTATATGCCGTTTGATGCACAAAGATTCCATTATTCATGTACTCAAGTTGTAACCCCAAACAAAATCTTGTTTTTCCTAAATCTTTCATCTCGAATTCTTTCTTTAGATATTTGACTGTTTGGGAAATTTCCTCAGAGGTTCCTAGGATATTCAGGTCGTCTACATACACCGCGATGATTACAAACCCCTTAGTAAATTTCTTTATGAATACACACAGATTTATGGGGTTGTTCTTATGGCCCTCTTTGACTAGATATTCACTTAGTCTATTATACCACATTCGACCTGGTTGTTTCAATCCATAAAGACTCTTATTCAACTTTATACAATGTTGTTCTCGAGAATTTTCTTTATCTTTGAGCTCAATTCTCTCTGGGACTTTCATATATATTTCATTATCCAGTGGACCATATAAGTATGCGGTTACAACATCCATTAACCGCATATCCAAATTTTCTCTTATGGCCAGACTTTTTAGGAATCTAAATGTTGTAGCATCCACTACAGGGGAGTATGTCTCCTCATAATCTATTCCTGGTCTTTGCGTGAATCCTTGTGCAACAAGCCGTGCTTTATGTCTCACGATTTCATTATTTTCATTCCTTTTCCTCACAAAGACCCATTTGTATCCAACTGGTTTAATATCAAGAGGTGTCCGGATTATAGGACCAAATACATTCTTCTTCCTTAATGAATTTAACTCCATGTTTATAGTTTTTTTCCATTTAATCCAATCTTTTCTCTGAGTGCATTCTAATATTGACGTGGGTTCTAGATCCTCGCTTATATCCATAATGTCAAGTGCTACCTTGTATGCAAATATTTCATCAATATCGACATTCTTTCTATTCCATTATTTTCCAGACATGACATAATTTATTGAGATCTCATTATTGTCAAGAACTTCAGGACCTTGAAGATCAGCATCCCAAGTATCAATGTTTGGTTCCTTTGGTTCATTTATGTCTAGGGTTCCAATAACCTCGGATTCTCCCATTGCACCTTTCTTTGATTTCCAAGTGTTCTTATCCTTGGAACCTAATAGTCTACCTCTCTTTAAGCGCGCTTTAGATTCTGTAGCAACTTGATTGTGTCCCTCTTGGACATCAATTCTTATTGGTGCATTAACAGCTGGTATATATGACTTTGTTACTCTCTTCGGGTCAGTAAAGGAATCTGGCAATTGATTAGCTAGCTTTTGTAAATGTATAATCTTTTGGACTTCTATTTCACATTCTCTAGTCCGAGGATCTTACTATGTTAAGGATGTTTGATTCCATGTAATTTCCTTTACCAGTATGTTATTATCTCCTCCTAATGTTGGATAATTGGATTCGTCAAAGTGATAATCCGCATACCTGGGCTTAAATAGATCACCCGTGGTTGGCTCAAGGTACTTAACTATGGTGGGAGAATCATATCCAACATATATCCCCATCCTCCTTTGAGGTCCCATCTTACTTCTCTGTGATGGAGCAATTGGTACATATATGGCACATCCAAATGTCTTAAGATGGGATATGTCTGGCTCATGACCCGTTAGCAATTATGATGGGAAATATTTGTGTTCACTAGATGGCATGATGTGAATTAGTTCAGCTGCATGTAAAACTGCATGTCTCCAAGCTGAGACCGGGAGTTTTGATCTCATTAGTAATGGCCTCGCAATTAGTTGAATGCGTTTGATAAATGATTCGGCCAATCCGTTTTGTGTATGTACATGTGCCACATAATGTTCTACACTTACCCCCATGGACATACAATAATCATTAAACGCTTGGGACGTGAATTCACCAGCATTATCTAGACGTATAGTCTTTAAAGGAAAATCTGGAAAGTGTGCTCTTAGACGAATTATTTGAGCAAGTAATCTCGCAAATGCCAAATTTCGAGTTGATAATAGACATACGTGTGACCATCTCGTGGATGCATCAATAAGTACCATAAAATATCTAAACGTCCCACAAGGTGGGTGAATTGGTCCACAGATGTCACCTTGTATTCTTTCCAGAAAATTCAATGTTTCCTTATTCACTTTTACTGGTGATGGCCTGACTATGAGTTTCCCTAGTGAACATGCTTCACACGTGAGATTCTTTGGGATAACTCTTCTTTCTTTCAATGTGTGCCCATTTGTATTTAATAACAATTTTCGCATCATGTTAGAACCGGGATGGCCAAGCCGGTTATGCCATAGAGTGAAATTTTATTCTCTTCTCCCTTAGTTTCAATATGCAAATCATTCATTCGAATGTCTTTAAAACTAAATAGGCTCCTTTTTGAGCTCGGTGAGTATAGTGCATCACTTATTTCTAGATGTGTACCCTTAGGTAATAATATGTTTGCTTGACCATATCCTTCTATTAAATTAGCCATACCCGCTATGGTACATATATTGGCACTTTTGAGTGTGAGATTTATGAAATATCTTTTGTCTCTTAGAATTGTGTGGCTTGATCCACTATCCACCACGAAAATATCCTTGTCATCACTCATTCTTCAAAATCAATAATCATATTTTAGAGACTTAAAACAATATCCTTTCATTAAATCAAATAAATCCAAAATAATAGCAATAACAAATAAATTCAAGAACATAAATCCAAGCAAATAAAAACACCAAAACCAAACATAGAAACTAAATGTCGAGATCAACTTTATTCTTTTAGACAATCTGAAGTCTCATATTGCATTAGATCATCTTGCTCATGATCAAAATCATTTTCATGATCTTGATGGACCAAATTTGCTTCCGGATTCTTCCCTTTAATACTCTCTTGATAAAGGTCAATAAAATACTTAGGAGTTCTATATGTTTTGGCCCAATGATTCCCCATTCCACACCGATGGCATCCATGCTTGTTGGCCGAGTTTTGTGGCTGAGAAAAATTGCCACCGCCACTTCCACGGTCTTGATTAAAGTTGGGTTGATACCCTCGGCCTCTGCCTTGTCCTCGGCCATAGGGACTATAGCTGCGGCCACGTCCTCCTTGCCATCTTCCACGTCCACGGCCTTGGCCTCTACCTCGGCCATTAAACTCTTTATGGACATGGTTTATTTCTTTCTTTTCTTCAGCGGCCGTAAAGGCTTCAGGGAGTGGGGTTGATCAGGGAGGTCTCATTTCACTATTTCTCATCAATAACTCATTGTTTTGCTCAGCTAGCAATAAATAAGAGATCAAACTTGCATATGTCTCGAAGCCATTTCCACGATATTGTTGTTGTAACAATACGTTACTTGTGTGGAATGTAGAGTATGTCTTTTCAAGCATCTCTTCTTCAGTTATTTTCTTACCACACAATTTCAATTTAGAGACAATCTTAAATAGGGCCGAGTTATACTCATCCACGGATTTAAAATCCTGGAACCTTAGATTCCTCCATTCATACATTGCCTTTGGTAACATCACCATTCTATGGTGATCATATCTTGTTTTCAACTCGTTCCAAAGGTCAAGAGGATTTTCAATTGTCAAGTATTGATCTTTGAGACTCTCAGCAAGATGATGGCGAATTATTATAATTGCCATGTATCAATTTCTTTCATTCTCATTATTATTCTCAACGATACATTCGCCAAGTCCTTTAGACTTTAGAGTGATCGTAATATCCAATGCCCATTGTAGATAGTTATCTCCCGAGAGAGTAAGGGCAGCAAATTCCAAGTTTTGGATATTCGACATCTGAAATTATGCATCATATTCTCTTAAGTATCACAAAATTTTAATATTCATGCATGGTGTAAAACAATTTACGTGATAATATTCTAGCAACCTAGCATGCTCAAAATACAAGTTCAAATTATCATGCAAGGTTCTCATGCAGTTTAAATATTTATATATTGATCAGATTTTAATTTGTGACAATTATTATCATGCAACCGATTTAACAAAATAGCAAGGTTATGTAAAATAAATTCATGCGATAATAATCTAGCAAAATTATATGATCGAATTTTCATACAAGATCTTAACATATCTATGTGCTTTGATCGGATTTTAATTTATGATAATTAATCATGCAATCAAATTTATCAATCTATTAACAAAATAAAATAATTTTCATTTGATAATCGGATTTAGCATTAGAGTTCTAAATATATATGCTTGTCGAATTTTAATGAAATTTGTGACAATTATTATCGATCAATTTTAATCATGCAACATAATCATCAATCAAACAAACAATCATATGCGGATCAATTAGGGTTTATACATATATGTACAATTTCCATATTAATTAGAGTTTCATAATTATTTAACCAAATTCATAACCTCATCGTGAATATCAACAAACAAACAATAATTAATCACACAAGAATATCCGTGTCTTGCGACATTCTAGAAATCATACAATTAATATTGAACATGAAAAACCGAACATGCTATATAATTAGGGTTTTTATCGGAACAGTCGGATCATACATCCGAACACATGACTTCTGGTTAGCCGGAACAACCGAGCATTTGAACATATATCCGAATATAGATCATCTTTTAGGGTTTTGGAGATTTCCTAATTTAATTAGGGTTTACCGATTTCATGGTTATATATGTTCTAGGGTTTTAGAACTTACCTTAGAGATTCGATTTGAAGTGGAAATCACGAACCAGATATCTTCCTTAAAAATATACTCAATCAATCTTTTCACAACCCCGTTACCATGTATTGGGGGAACCGAGTCTCAGAGTGAAGTAAGATTGACTGGTTTCAAGAGATCTTCTTTGCTTTGCTTTGATCCGGTTGCTTTGTGATCGGCGGCGAGATTAGGGTTTTAAATGCGGTGGCTGCTAGCTAGGGTTTTAGAGACTATCGTGCTGATAACGTATTATAAACTAGAGAGAATTATGGGGGAATTTCATGTGTTGTATTATTGATAATGAGGTTCCAATAGAACCTTTATATAGGAATCAATACAAGAGATAAAAGGTAAATCTTATTCGGAATAAGAAAAGTATAAACCGTCTTAAGTCTCATCGGATATGGGTCTGATGGATCAGAACTAGAGTTTGATAATCCACTATGATTTATAACACACTAGTTATTAATTTAGGTTTAATTATTAAGCTTGCATTCAAAATGAGGGGAAATAAACGAAAAATGATTATATGGGCCAATGTAGATGTAGGAATGTCAATATCAAGGCAAGCTGTTAATTGTTAATGGGCCCTTTGTCTATTTTGATCGGGATTTACCAAAGGCAAACCTTATTGGAAATGTTTGAATGCCTTTATTTTTGTGGTCCATCAACTTAACTTTTTTAACGAATATATACTACAAAAAAAGTACATGCAAAGATATCCAGTTCATCTTTGGCTCATCATACTTTTTATTTTATTTTAATTTATTTTGTCAACATATATATATACTAGAGTAGAATGTGCTACACCATGAAAGTAAGATATTCATAAATCAAAATAGTAACGGGTAGATTTGTTCAAAGACTAAATGAAACGAACATTTGTCTAATTTCACAAACTGATAAACCACAAAGGATGGCTGAATTTAGGTCGATAAGTTTATGTAACGCCAGTTACAAGATTATATCAAAGATTTTTTGTTTGAGGCTAAAGAAGGTTTTACCATGATTAATTTCAGAAACACAATCAGCATTCGTTTCTAGTAGGCTTATCACAAATAATATCTTGATAGTTCAGGAAATATTCTATGGATTACGTACAAAAAAAAACATGCAGAGAGAATTTTATGGCTATTAAAACTAACATGAGTAAGGCATATAATAGGATTGAAAGAGATTTTTTAGAGGCAGTTTTGACTCGGTTAGGTTTTAATTCTGTATGGACTTCTTGGATCATATGGAGTGTTAGTTTAGTTTTTTATCAGGTGTTACTGAATGGCTAACCTAAAAGACATAGTGTACCTCAAAGAGGTCTTCGCCAAGGAGATCTCCTATCACCATATTTATTTATTCTATGTAATGAGGTGATCATAACTAATATTAAATAGGCAGAAAGAGAAAAAGGCTTACTGGAATTAAAATAGCTTGGGGAAGTCCAGCTATTACGCATTTACTTTTCATGGATAATAGTCTTTTCTTTTGCAAAACGGACAATCAGCAATGCTAAACTATCATGGATATTATTGGGAGCTATGGAAAAGCTTAAGGCCAAGAACCAAGGACTGATTGAAAGGTCAAATTGGTATCACCAAGGAAGGAGGAATGAACAACTATCTTGGAATACCATAGAGTCTAGGTGGCTCAAGGAGTAAAATCTGTAACAATGTTAGAGAACGACTTAATGACCGGATTAATGGATGGTCAGCTAAATATTTATAGAAAGGAGGCTAGGAAACAATGATTAAATCAGTGGCTTTGGCCCTTCCGACATATGTCATGTCCTGTTTTAAACTACCTTACAATTTGAAGGTGAATCATTTAATAAATCCGGTAACCAACGATTGGTATTTACCTACCTTACAAGAATTCATGGATCCAGAAGATATATCAATTATTAGAGGTTTGACCATAAATCAATCTTACAAAGAAGATAGGCTAATTTGGTACCATACAAAATCAAAGAGATACACCGTTAAGTCACGTTATTGGTTAGCACATGCTTTGTTAGAGGTGGTAGATTGGGGCCTAAATTTTACAGCCCTGAAAGCCTAGGTATGGAAAATTAAAGTTCCTCCAAAAATAAAACATCTTCTTTCGCAAATATCATTAGGAGCACTAGCAGTTACCTCATGATTAAATCATAGGAGAATTAGGTGTGATAAAAAAATTCAACATTGTGGAACATCTGAGGAAACTATTAACCATGTTTTTTATAATGTTAGTTTGAGCCAAATCGCAAAGAATCACAACATAAGGACTAAGCGTAAGTCATTGGAGCTTACTTCGAAGCCACGGTGGTTGAAGACGAAGGAGCAAGGTCGGCGACAATGGTGGCTGCGCTCAGGTCTTGGTGGCTGCGCTCAGGTCTTGGTGGCTGTGAGTTTCTAGGGTGGCCCTCGAAGTTTATGCTCTCGTTTTATACATTCGAGGGAAAATAGGATTTCACTAGGGTTTGAAGCGTTATTGGGTTCGGTTTGGACTTCTAGCCCCGTTACTAGAACCAGTCTGCTACAATGGCCTGAATTAATTCTGCCTCATGTGGCTGAAGCACTTGCGAGGAAATTAGTGGTGGTTGCAGAATGAAGAATTGTTGTGAATTCGCGAGATATGATCAAAACCTTTAAAAAAATTAAAAAGAATAAGAACGAGAGATTATCTAAAGCAAATACATTTTTGTCTTAGGGTTTCTTTTATTAAACTAATGATTAATTACAGATCCTTAAACTCTTTTATATAAGTTTCAAAACCCAGCACAAATCAAATAGAAATATAAAAACTTTTAAAACCTTTTGTACCGTACCGCGGAGCTATGCTTCCAACCCATGGCATCCCTTAGCTTATTCTTAATTTGGGGCTCTAAAACAGTACTATATGATTTTAAATCACATTGAACAACAAAAATAAAGCTCAGCTCCATCAATGCTTTCTCGGACTCTCATGTCCTCATCTCTCTACTCTTTACAGAGATATCTACGAATGAGTTGATAGTAATTCTTCGTGATATTGCTATTCATTGTCGCTTATTTACCTCTATCTATTTTATTTATGTATTTGGTATGACAATCGTGTTAGCCTACTTTTTGGCAAAATGTAACGTTGTTTGTTTAAACTTTTCATCCTTTAATGGAGAATAAGATATAAAATCCTAGTTTGATCAAAGAAAAGAAAAGATTATTAATAAGTCAATTTGGGTTTTTAAACCGAACCGGTTTATAACTTTGTTCAAATTGTTTGCTGAATTGGTTTTAATTTTTGTTTTAGAATTTTGTTTAGTTTTCAAAACTGGTTTAATTTCGTAAGTTCCATAACAGTGTTCTCTCATTCTTTGTATAAGTAACATTTTTCCTTTCTTTTATTTTTTGTATTTTTTTCTTTATTAAACAATTTTCTTTGGTTAATAAAAATTCACATTTCACCTTAAAAATCACTTTTCATTGATCCACTTTTTACTGATACTATTTGCATATTCAAACAAAATTTCTTCTAGAAATTTTTGTTGGTTAAAAAAAATCATTTTTTCTTACCTTTCTTAAAAAAAAAACTAACCTCATTCAGAAAAAAGGAAAGGAATTAATAAATCTTGGACGCAACACTAATCTCTCCAAACAATTTTCTCCTTTATATACTTTCACACTAAACCAAAAAATAAAACATCAAATAGCATAATAAGTGAAATAATGACGTGGGAGATTAGATATAAAGATAAAAAGTAGAAGAGACAAAACAGGTACGCGTTGGCAGTATCTAGGGAGAAAAGAAACCGGAGTGAAAAAAAAGATCACGTTTATTAATAAAATCATGTAAATGAAATGAAGAAATCGAAATTTCGTAATCGTAAAAGTCGGAATAAATAATAATTTTATAAAAGAATACAATCTTGGAAACTAACAATTTATTAATTATAGAAAAAAGTGCCGTTCGAGTTCCGGTTCCGGTGAATCAAACGACGTTGACAGGCTTCCTAAGAAACACAAGCGAAGACGGTGGCGCGTCTCCAAACCACGCGCCGACGTGTAAACGTTCATAGTAGTGAACACAGTAAAGAGAAAGAGAGAGCTGAAGCTGGTCTCTTGTCCAGAGGAACTTAGGGAGTCGTGCAAGAACCGGACGGATACAGAGGAAGTAGAGACAACGGTATCCACCAAGAGCGGAGACAACGGAGCGAAGTGAAAGTGAAGGTCGTGGTGACACTTGTCGGAAACAAAGCTCTTCCCATGTAGAGTCGTTGCGAGCCACGGCTGACCAAAGACGGCAAACGCATGCGGCTGAGCAGAGTGAAGGACCATCTAGTCGCCGGAGGATTTCTACAAGCACGTCGTGATGATCGTTGATGTTAAACTCGGGAACTTGGTTAACTCTTTGTCTCTTGTTGTTACTTTTCTCGACCATGCTTATTCGTTTCTCCGACATGGTAAAACAAGAAAGAGAGAAAGAGAGAGAGAGAGGTCTAAGTAGGTTTCAAAGAGAGATCGATACAGCTGTTGATATCACACGGGCGCATATAATATATATATAAGTATTTATTGTGTGTGAGTGAGAAGTAGAGAAGGAGTGATGTTTATATTCAATCACTAAGGAATAAAAATTTAATGGTTGTTGGGTGGTTCTTGTTACTTTTAAAACCTTAGTATACATATCATTACTTGTCTTTTTGTTTTAAAAGCTATCGGTAGAACATATAACTATTTGTTTCTTTACATGTCTTTTTATCCTAGTATGACCAATGGAATTACCACACTCCGCTACAAAACTATGAATATCCAATTATTGGTGGGAAATAATTGGATAGTAATAGTAATGTACATATATGTTTAGAGTGAATCGAGTTTTGTAAATCGGATTGATAACTAAAAGTCTAAAATAGATATTTTTATAGAGATGAGATTATTACTCCGAATATAAACGGGTGGACCAGACAGGGTAAACGAAATAGTATTAAAATTTTACTCTCTCTCCTATGATATAAAATGTTCTAGAAGTATTTTTTTTCTTTCATTTTATAAAATGTTTTAGAGTATTTTTCAAGTTTATATGCAAAAAAATAATTAATTTAATTTTTGTGACTATTTGTATTATTCAATAAATATTAAATTATGTGTTTAACGTGAAAAATAAAATAATACAAAATTTAGAGTTAGTTTCTGAAATTGATTAATTGATTAATATACTAGTGTTTGTCTTTTAAAAGTGAGCTAGAAGGAATGCCTGAAACTTCAAACCTAATCAAAGATGAATTGGTATCTAATAGTGTGCTATACTATGCAAACTTAACTATGTTATTATGAATATCATACTACTAAATGTGACTACGTACGAAAATAAAACTTACTTGTGATTATTTATATATGGATATTGGTGGGGTATTAGGTAACGTGAAAAGTTAAGGGATTTGTAAAGACTACTACTCTATTTTCTTTGTTTCCTCCACGCTTAAAATATAGCGCGGGTGACTACTTCACTTTGTGAAGGGTAGTGAGTCAAATCTCTCGTTGACTTTTTTCTTATTTTATTTTTGTCAACACATTTTCAGTAATACTCCATCAGTTCCATTTTATAAGAGTTTTTAGGTAAAAGCGCAGAGTTTAATAAATTATTTAAATTATTTTTATTTTGTAATTTTCTATCTTAAAAATATAAATGAATATCTAAATTTAAATAATTTAACCAATAGTAAATAGTACTCGATAATTTTATTGATCACAAAAGTTAAAATATAATTAATTGTTTGCATAGAAACTTGCAAAACTTCTAATAATATAGAACAAGAAAAAATATCTAAACTTCTTATATAATGGAACAGGGAAAGTAATTAATACTGTATTTTCTTACTTAACATATAGGTCCTATACAAGGTAAATACAAACCAATCGATATATACATATACTGTTCATACTTATTGAGAATATACCCATTTTAAGACAATAAAGATCTTTGGTGGCCTTAGCAGTGCGTCTATAAAATCGAAGTATGAATGGAGTCATAGTGCTAGCATAATATTAAGATACATTTAGTCTCTGATTTGAGAACACTCCAAGAAAACAACGAATTTTTAATGTCGATTTCCGACTAACCACCGTGGTCGGAAATCTTTTGACAATTATCCGACCATATTCTATTAGGAGATAAGAATGAATATATTATGATAAGGACTAGAAAATTAGAGATAAGTCTTATTTCTATTATAGATTAGTTTAAGACGGTTCCTAGAGTTGTATAAATAGTCTTGTATCATGTTCATAAATCAATAACAAAGTCTTAAAGCAACCTTAATTTACATGGTATCAGAGCACAAAATTCTGAGACCTAATACTTTTTAAAATTCTTTGTTCATAAAATTTTTCAAGATTGTTGTTGTCTTCTCCAAGCTTGTCGTCGTTATAAGTTGAAATCATGTGTCTTAGCTTGTCAAAGAGATCGTGTGTCTCTTTTCTTTCTGGTTCGGTGCGAGATTGTGAATCTCCAAGTTCGAGTTCGTGAAAACTTTGATCGTATTGTGTCGGTCTCGTTGTGTGCGAGATTGCTTGGTGTTATCGTACACGTGTGATTGCTTGATGTCGATCTCAGTTTTGTCAAGAGATTGTGTGTCTCTTGTCTTGTCAAGTTCGTGATCATGTGTTTCAAGTTGCTGTGAGATTCTGTTTTCTTTGTCGTGTGCGAAGATATTGAGATCGTGAACCTCTTCTCGACTCTGTTTTGTCTTCCTAAAAACAGAGTCATCATCGTGTTTGTTGTCTCGTCGTGTGCGAGTGTGCTCATCCTTGTCGTGGGCAAGTGTGTTGATTCTTGTTGTGTGTCTCTGGGTTCAAATTTGTGAACCTCTGTTTATTGCAGACTCTGTTTCATCGTCCAAGAACAAACTCGTCATTGCGAGTTGGTGTTGAAGATGCTGCAAGTTGCTAGCATCATGATTGTGGTGCTGCGAGTAGGTTCTCTGGTGCTCTTTGTTACAAGTCTTCCGCTATGCCATAAGTGTGTACTCAGTTGGGAACAAGGTGCGTGTTCACCGAGTTTTGGGTCAAGTTCAGTTCGAGAATTACCGTTCAAGAAAACATCAAACCCTCAATGTTATCAATTCATTGTAAAGTCCAAGAAGGGCTCAGAGCAAGTTGATCTAATGGTTCAATCTCAAGACGTTGTTTCCATGTTATCTTCGTCACCGTCTTGAGTTTGAGGGAGAGTATTAGAAGATAAGGATGAATATATTATGATAAGGATTAGAAAATTAGAAATAAGTTTTATTCCCATTATAGATTATCTTAAGACGGTTCCTAGAGTTGTATAAATAGTGTTGTATCATGTTCATAAATCAATAACAAAGTCTTAAAGCAACCCTATTTTACATATTCCGATAAATAGAGAGTTTATCATAATTTGGTTGGAAATTTCCGACTAATATATATGGTCAGAAATTGGTCAGCAAAAGTAGTCGGAATATTGTCAGAAATTAACCAAAAATGTTATCTTTAGGTTAATAACATGTGTAAAAAATTTCCGACCAATGGTGGTCGGAAATTGGTCGAAAATTTCACCACAATTTTTTGAGGAGATATCAGGAAATTGACATGATCTGTGCCACCAAGAGCTACCCAGAATTGAGGGTCTTTGGTAATTTCTTATTATCTCCATGATAAATTGACATTGTTCATATTTAAAATTGTGGGCTAGCAAGTATTCTTTCCTTCTAATGTTAAACAATTCGTATAGATTTTAGCATACCTCTTCACCCGAATGAGGATGGGATGGAAATCTCAATATCACACTATAATTAGTCGATTCATAATATATGAAAATCATCGTTAACAAAAATCATCAATAACTCATCTTATAAAGTTTTAAAACTATAGTCAAAATAAACAGTACATAAATTACCATTTGTTACAAGAAATTTAAAATAAAATAAAAGCAAAAGACCATTCATTAAAAAAAACTAAAATCTGTAGCAAAACCAGATAATTAAAAACTAAAACCCAAAAACTAAAATCCAAAAACTACAAAATTATTTTTTTTAAACAAAAAAAAGAAGGCTAGCTACTGCCATTCAATCCAAAGTATTTTTTGGACAGTTTCCCAAAACGTTTATTAATATATATATATATACTTAAAATGAAAATTGCATTCAAAAGTTTCAAAAAAAAAAAAAAAAATTGCATTCAAACTCTCGACTGAATATTTTACACCTAGAACAATAATGTCTAACAACATCAAACCATGGTATTAACAAAAAAAAAACATTAAACCATGGTGTTAGTCTATTTTAGATACTATACTTTAGTGTACGGAAAATGTGTATATCTTACATATTTACACTAGCTTCGAACATCAATCTATAAATTGATATTTGATTAGATTTAAGAAAATAAAATTTTATGTAAAATTTATTGGTAGGATAATTAAAGGATATTTATAGATAAAAATATAACGTATGCATGTGAACATCTATAGAGAGAGAGAAGAGTTGTGACTTGTGAATGGGAATCGAGGTGAAGTGAGGAAGGGTCCAAGGGAATGAGTCCACGAGATAGAGAACTGCAAATCCGATGCTCTTCCAATTTCTTTTTTCTTGTGCAAATATTTTTTCTCTCTCTTTTCTTATAAATATATATTAAAATTTATGTATATACACCAAGGCACGCATGTACAAAACTTCCTGTTATTTTCCCTCTTTTTCTAAATTAAAATGTTACAAATATACGATAGACATTACATATACATCATATGCGTGTCTTGGTATAATATAAATTTATTACAGTTTCTTTTCTCGAGGTAAAAGAGACATCGTTGTTCGTTCTTCTTGTTGTTTTTTGTTTTTACTTTTTCCTTGAATTCTTCCATATGTCTTCTTCACATTCTCGTCTTACTTGTTTCAGAGCCGTTGTGCAATTATCTACAGTTTTTATTCATGCATTGCCCACGTAGATATAAAAGTAAAACCCAATAACCAATTATTAGCATGATGTGTAACAACACTTTGGTAAACACCAATCATAATAAAGTTTTTTTTTGTTGGTGTGGTACAAAACAATTTCTAATCTACAAAAATTATAGATGCTGAAAATATTTGACGAACAATTTTTTTTTTTAATATCAAAACATGTGGAAACAGAGATATAAAAGAGATTTAGTACACTCTTTCTATCCAAAGTCTTCATTTGTGGCCTTTCCACATGTACCTACAATTTATTGATGATTTTACCATACTTTGTCACATAACATATATATATATATATATATACTTAAAAAAAACGAATTTGTTTGTATCATTTTCAACGAACAATAGCCGTAGACTACGATCCAAATGGAGAGACAAAAGAAACACTGCCATCCAAACAGAAGATAGATTGATATATAAAATGAAAGAAAAAAAAAAGTAATTAATTGAAAGGCCAAATAAAATAAAATAAAATATAGGC
Organism: Cardamine occulta; assembly: GCA_028015245.1. Classification (NCBI taxonomy): domain Eukaryota; kingdom Viridiplantae; phylum Streptophyta; class Magnoliopsida; order Brassicales; family Brassicaceae; genus Cardamine; species Cardamine occulta. The sequence continues at coordinate 8,833,008 of CM051384.1, forward strand.
ATCTATCAAACATTTAGTCAATAAGCAACTATTTAGTTGTCTTTTTGGCATTGGAACTTCGCCAAAAATAGCAAACCCAAAATTTATACGAACACTTATGCTGTCCTAGCCTTACATTTGTTACAATGTGCATATATACGTATAATATACCAATAAAATGGATTCAAATAATTTGAAGTTGAACTGTAAAAGATTATTTAAGAAGAAAATATGAAATGTTGACAAGGAAATGAAATGAAAGAGAGGGGAATATGTTTTGTCATGTGGCTGTAAAGCTCATTTGGTCTATCGGCTAATTATTATGTTATTGAATTTTATATGGAATCATGTTTCTTAATTATGGAAATGTTGAATCCAGGAGATAACAAGAAGATAATTATGAAATATGAACATATCACAATTGAGATGTTTGATGCTCTTTCAAATATTTACTCACTCTTCCAACGACTAGCGTTTGTACTTTGTAAGAAAGTGTGACATGTGCGGCATCAAATTGGTCAACCTTATATAATTATCGTATTGACTCCGATTCATTATAAAATTTCCCGGGAAAAGGGGGTGGGGATGGTATAAACATTTTATTTGTTGTTTTAGGGTTTTGCACACTATTTAAGAAAACAATAAAATTCTCTATTTTATCCCTCATTAATACACCAAACCATTTTTTTCATTGGTTATTATACTAAATATTAAGGGTAAAAATATAAATTTTTATCAAAAAACTACATTGGAAATCCAAAACAACACTTATTTTGTAACAAAAAAAAAATCCTAAAACTACAAATAAAGTAAAACAGAGAGAGTATTTTATAACATTAACGTCTCTCTCCTCGTGTTGCAAGATTGTTTCATTTGAGATCGAACTCACTACTCAGTATCAAGACAAATTTCTTAAAACGATGTTGGTTTTGTTAAAATTTGTTGAGAGAGGTCGACCATATTAGGATATAAACAGAGGTGTTTGGCTCTACATCTTCAGCTCTGATACCATTAATAATTTAAATTTGTCTATTATTTGTGAATAGTACTTTTTACGGAATTTTATACAATAAAATTGTTTACAAAGATACGATTATTTAAAGAGCTTTTGATGATACTAATATAATTTTGAATATTACAAATTTAAAAAACTTAGAAGTTTTGTAGAGAGATTTTAGAGAGATTTTTAGAGAGAGAAGGTTGTGCGAGAAATCGCTTGCTTTCTCCGTTGGTAGAGTTGAGTATTTATAGGCGAAACTGGGTGCTTGGTTGCGTCATTGCTTACGTCAATTCGATGCTACGTGTCATCTTGTAGTGCTGTTGATAATTGCGTATGAATTTATGTCATTGCTTACGTCAGTGTTTTGCTAAGTGTCGCTTTGTAGTGGTGCCGACCTTTAGGTAGTCGATGCGTGTTTAAGTGGGCTCCATATGTCAGAGGTGGGTCCCATTTGCCTGGTAATGCGATCTTGACTTCTTAGATACTTCTTTATACAGAGCTTTTTATATAGATATACTCTGTAGATTATTAATATCTTCAAAGATAGTTATTAAAATACATAAGATAACAAAAAAATAGGATATAAACAAAAAAAATAAACTAACAGAAAACAATTGAGATTGCGAAGATCTGACCATAGAAGATTAAGAGACTTGTTTTTATTAAAAAGAAGATTAAAAAGATATATATTTTTCTTTTCTAAATCTTTTTAAACAACTTTTTTATAAGGTTTTAACAAATATTTTTATATAAGGTTTTTAACGTTTGAAACATATTTGTTTAATAAATATAAATATATTGTAAGTTAATTAATATAAGCGTCTCAAACAATTATTCTATAATATTTTTTGTGTATCTACTGATCTACTCTCGTCAATTTAGTAAATAATAATTCTCATTCTTTATTTGAGGTTTTTATAATTCTCACATTGATAAAAATCAAAATGTAATTATCATTCGTATTTCATTTATTAAATTTAGAGGTTTGTTTTATTTAGATATCAAAAAAGTGAAGTTTTGTTTTGATTGTTTTGTAAATAAGCTTATAAAAATTATTTAGTTTGAAAAACATTAAATACCACTATTCATGAGGATTACTTTATTGTATGAAACTATTAAAAAAAAACTTCCTTAAAATTTCACCTCCACAGATATTATGAATAAGGATTAGAAGTAAATATATATAATCTAGATGAAAAGAGGACAATCGAGTTGTTAGAACTGTATGCGCTTCATCTCAGATGTGTGGTAGTTAGAGGTGGGGAGTTCAGCATCTCAGGCTTTGATGAGGCATGAAAAACCCTTCGCGGGGAAGCAATGTGAGAACCGAGGAGTTTGCCGGAGCTGTGTTCTTCGTAGCTCGCGGAGGCTGCTGGGTGGGTTGTTGTTGAGTCATTTCAAGCGGTGCTTTTGTCTAGCGTTACAAGCAGAAGTCGTGGCTTGTCATCGGAAGCAAAAACGGGCTGAAGTGGATGAGAGATGAGTTTGGCCGCATCACCTTTTAGTCTCTAGATCGCCAGAGCACCGCCTATCCAGATCTTATCGACTGGGATAACTTCAGACCATGGCAGCAGTTGAATAGGACAGTGGTCGAGCTAGTGTTTGGAATTAGGTTTAGATTGATTTTATCCGGTTTTTGTGGTTTAGGACAAACCGATTTTAATTTAATATGATATATTTTATTTTATAAATATAAGTTATAACCTATGAATTAATATAAATAGAATAAAACAAAAGCAATAAAGGGATACTATGCCAATTTAAGGAACTGGTATCCAATGTCCAACTAGTTCCAAATCAACTAGCTAGACTTTCTAAAATAAATACATATTTATTGCAATATAATATGAGTTTACTGAGATGGAGTTGCAAGCGCAGAGCACAAGGCAAAGATTTGGTCAGCCCTAACGCTAAAACAAGTAAAAAACAACAAAGAAATGAAGAATGACTCATAAGCCCTCCATAAAATCTTTAATAGCCTTAATAGACTTATAGTCTCGGTACAGATCATGGACATATTTGTAGTCGAATACAATATTACATTAAAAATAAGTAAGAAGGATTTGGTAATATGATTAAAGGACTAAAGAAGGTTTAGGAGGGATAAAGAGATAAAAGCTCAAGTACAATGATAAAGAAAACAAAGAAGAAAAGGGGTGAACACAAACATCCCCTCCAATAAACAAACAAAGACTGCCATATTTGTCCAAATCCCATTTCACCTTCACATATACATACATGTATTCACGCTTAAATGTATATTTTCTCAACCATTCTTCCATTTACCATACCCAATATGTTTTAATATACAAGTCATTGAAACGTAGCTTTCCGTTTCAAAAGAAAATTTGTTTTACAATATCAATATAACATTTTATCATATACCCCCAATTTATTTCTCCCTAGTTAAAAAAGAAATAGAGCGTGCAACTGGGTTAAAAAAAATTGGTTCACTGTATATTTTGTAATCTAATTCTCTAATACTCATGTTTTAAAATTCGCTAGGCGCTAGTCGAGCGTTTAGGGTAGGACTAGCGCTAGTTAGAGCATTTAGACTCTAACTATGACATGAAAATGCAATAAATCCATGAGATATGCAAACAAAACAACTATTCACATTCAATTATCTTTTATGTGCGGTCTCGCAAAGGAAAACTAAATTGTTCTCAATCGGTTTTGGGTGAACGATTTTAGAGGTTGCTATCAAAAGACTTTATTGGTGGGTAAGTCTCAAATCATATGAATGCTAGTCAACTAGCAAATTTATCTAAGAAAAAGAACAACCTACGCATACAAATGATTTTCTCTCGTTATTCTACCTCATCTTATGACTTGATCATAGTTTCTACCCTTTTACACATTCTTTTTATTCTATTTTCAACCCTCCAACCCAATAGACTCTTTGGTTTCTTTAATCCTCAACCTCATGATCAATTTCTTTTCTTAGTCTCATAGGAAAAATCTTTTCGTTAAACACTTAGCTTTTTTCTATCTCTTTCTTTTGTTTCCAACACTTATTTCTTTGTACATTCTTAGAGAAGCTACATTTTTAATTATTTTGCATTTAAGATTTAGAGCTTCTTGACTATTTCCTTATTCCCTAGGGACTCTTTTTCATATCATTGATCAAGCTTTCTTTTCACCAATTTTTGTTTCCAACACCCAAACCAAATACTCAACATATCTTTCCAAATCTTTCATTCCCATCTTAATCGCTAGTCTTACCATTGCTAGCTAAAATGAGAGGTAATCCTTTGTTGTTCCCGATACTCTCAAAATTTTGTAAAATCATAGCATTATCAACAAAATGCCTCCCTCATCAATCAATCAAAGGGTTTGAAAGAAATGGTTAAGATAAAACGGTAGGGAAACCATCCTAAAGATGAGAATGATCATTCAGATTAGCACAAGGGTGGTAGAATGGATAAAAAATTCGAATATGTCTTATAGAAAACCATGAGAAACGCATTCAAATCCCCTAGGCGAGAAAAGTCTTACTGATTTTTGTTGAAGTTCTGTTTGTGTTGCATCAGGTACCATGCTACTCGATTAGTCTACTCGAGTACTCTACTCGAGTGCTTCTCTCGAGTCGTCCTAGTCGAGTGTATCACAACTTTCCATGGCTACATCAATAGTCTCACACAAGACACCATTTCACACTCCAAAGATACATGGAATAGTTGCTCCAGAAGCAGATGCTGATTTCAAAATTTCTAGAAGCATCATTTCCATGGTTTCAAACAACATGTTTCACGGGTGGGCATCTGACGACCCACTTGAACATCTAAATGTCTTTGAACGAATCTGCAGTCTCGCAAGGATCCGCGGGATAACTGAAGTTGGATACAAGCTAAGACTGTTCCCATTCTCCTTAGCGGCAAAAGCCACTACCTGGGAAAAATCTCTGCCACCAGGATCCATCACAACATGGGAATCATGTAAGGCTTCGTTCCTCACCAAATTCTTCTCATTCCAACAAACTACGATGTTTCGGCAAGAGATATCCACATTTCACCAGCAGTTGGGCGAAACTTTATACGATGATTGGGACAGATTCAACAGTTATCTCATGAAGTGTCCACACCATGGTTTCTCCAAAGCATCATTACTCTGCACAATATACCGTGGGGTCTCACCCATGGTCAGGATGTGCCTTGACACTGGTAGCAATGGGAATTTCTTAAGCGCTGAAGCACAAGCCGGTTGGATATTGGTAGAAAACTTAGCAAATTCAGACAGTATTCCCAATGAAGAATATGGACGAGGTATTCAGAATGCTCATGCATTCGAGGCCGATGGCAAATCAAATATTCAGATTCTTCACGAGAAGGTTGACATGATGCTACTCAAATCTCAGCCACCAGTTGCACCAGATGGCGACATCAAGCTGTTATTACGACAACTCATACATAGTCAAGATCAAGCTGCTATTGCCTCTACGAAGCAAACTTTTGATCTTCAGTAGCAGAATCTTGATATTAAGCAACACCTCAGCAACCTCTACACCGAACAACAATCATTACGCACACTGGTCTATTCTACTCATACCAGTTCCACCGTATCTACACCCCTATTAGACCAGACGATTAGTACGATCACACTGCGAAGTGGCAAACAGCTACAACCACGAAACCTTGTTTCTCTCCCTGAGGATAGTGAGATCAAGGAGGGGGAGGATGATTATCACGAGAAGACACAAGCAGTGGTAGAACCACCACTGGAGTCAACTACTCGAGTGGTGGGTCGAGCAGCCTCAACTCCTGAAGATACTCTTATGAAGTCCAAGAAAACAGGCAATCCTGATGACTTGCGCGCTTATGTACCTCCATTACCTTTCCCAGGGAGAAACAAGAAGCATCAGGTAGACAAATACAAAAAAATTCTTTGAGAAACATTTAAAAGATGTTGAACTTCAGATACCTCTTCTGGAAGCTCTAATGCTTATACCTCCAGCTCAGAAATACTTAAAAGATTTAGTCAAGGAGAAAACCAAAGAAATTCAAGGTATGGTACTTCTCACTCATCAATGCAGCGCCATCATACAGAAGCAGATAATATGCAATGAAAAGTTTCAAGATCCAGGCTCATTCACGCTACCATGCTCAATCGACTCTCTCACTTTCAAAAACTGCTTATGTGACCTAGGAGCGTCAGTAAGCCTCATGCCGCTATCTGTTGCAAAAAGACTAGGGTATACCAGATTTTCTCCCAGCAATATCTCCTTGGTATTAGCAGATCGATCTGTCCGTCATCCACATGGGTTGCTAGAAGATCTTCCCGTTAGAATAAGGTACATCGAAGTTCCTACTGACTTCGTGGTTCTCGAAATGAACGAGGAACCCCAAGACCTACTGATTCTGGGAAGACCATTCTTGGCAACTGCTAGAGCATTGATTGATGTGAAGAATGGCACCATTGATCTAAAGTTAGGAAAAGAAATTATACAATTTAACATCAACAACGCAATGAAGCAACCTCACATTCAAGTATTTGGAATATGAGAGATAGAGGACTTGGCAGCAGAATTCTTTGAAGAGATAGTTGAAAAGGATCACTTGAAGACAGCCTTGACAACGCATAGTGGAGGAAGGTATGCACATCCTGAGGCATTTTTTTATGAAGGAATTCTAAATACACCTCAACGAGCAGAAGTAGAAGATACAGTCGAAACGCTGGGGAAACTTGAGGAAATCGCAGCACTAGAGGAAGTTACTCGATCGGTGCACTCGAGTAGGCTACTCAAGTCGGCTCAGAGGAAACAACAATCGATTGACTCACTCGATTGCCCACCCGAGTCACACAACATCGAACCATCCAAGTGGTCTGAACTTAAAGCACCGACTGTCGAACTCAAGCCACTTCCAGAAGGGCTAAGGTACGCTTTCTTAGGTAAAAATGATACTTATCCCGTAATAGTGAATGATAAGTTGAAACCTGAAGAATTAAGCCTTTTGCTGAACGAATTGAGGAAATTTAGAAAAGCTATAGGTTACTCTCTTGATGATATAAAAGGAATTTCACCTTCTTTATGCACTCATAGGATCCATCTTGAGAATGAAACACACACTAGTGTAGAGCACCAGAGACGTCTAAACCCCAACCTTAAAAAAGTAGTAAAAAAGGAAATCATTAAACTCTTGGATTCTGGGATAATCTATCCAATCTCCGACAGTACTTGGGTATCCCCTGTGCATTGTGTGCCTAAGAAAGGAGGAATCATTGTCGAAAACTGATAAAGATGAATTGATTCCAACTAGAACAATAATAGGTCATCGCATATGCATCGATTATAGGAAGTTAAATGCTGCATCTAGGAAGGATCATTTCCCATTGTCATTCATAGACCAAATGCTTGAAAGACTTTCCAACCACCCATACTACTGTTTCCTTGATGGATACAGTGGTTTCTTTCAAATTCCCATACACCCCAATGACCAAGAAAAGACCACGTTTACTTGTCCTTATGAAACTTTCGCTTATAGAAGAATGCCTTTCGGTCTATGAAATGCACCTGCAACGTTTCAGAGGTGTATGACCTATATCTTTTCGGATTTGATAGAGGAGATGGTGGAAGTCTTCATGGATGATTTTTCCGTGTATGGCTCCTCCTTCTCTTCCTGTTTGTTAAATTTGTGCAGGGTGCTGATTAGATGTGAGGAGACAAATCTGGTTCTGAATTGGGAAAAATGCCACTTCATGGTGACATAAGGGATTGTCCTCGGACATAAGATCTCGGAGAAGGGCATTGAGGTGGATAGAGCAAAAGTCGAAGTAATGATGCAACTGCAATCTCCAAAGACAGTCAAAGACGTTAGGAGTTTCCTAGGCCATGCTGGGTTCTACCGAAGATTCATCAAGGATATTTCTAAGCTAGCAAGACCCCTCACACGACTACTGTGCAAGGAGACAAAATTTACTTTTGACGCTGACTGTTTGAAGGCTTTCCACATGATTAAAGAAGCTTTAGTATCAGCCCCAATCGTCCAAGCCCCAAACTGAAGTTATCCATTTAAGATAATGTGTGATGCTTCAGACTACGCCTTAGGAGCAGTTTTGGGTCAGCGAATCGACAAGAAGTTGCATGTCATCCATTATGTAAGCAGAATCTTAGATGAAGCTCAGGGGAGATATGCAACAACAGAGAAAGAGATGCTCGCTGTCGTGTTCACCATAGAGAAGTTTAGAAGTTATTTGGTGGATCAGAAGGTAACAATATACACGGATCATGCTGCACTACGTCACATCTATGCCAAGAAGGACACTAAACCAAGACTTCTTAGATGGATCCTCCTTATGCAAGAATATGGCTTGGAGATAGTTGACAAAAAGGGTATCGAGAATGGAGTAGCAGACCATCTCTCCAGAATGCGAATTGATAGCCCGGCACCAGTGAATGACTCCATGCCTGAAAAACAGCTTATGTCTGTAGGAAGTTTAACTCAACACGCGACTCGACATGGCAGCTCGAGTAATTCACTCGAGTGCTCACTCGAGCAACTCACTCGAGTAAGGTAATCGAGTCAAGTCACTATAAATCACCATGGTACGCGGACTTAGCAAATTATAAGGCAAACGGCCATAAACCTATACACCTTGATGCCATTGCTAGGAAAAAGCTATATAGAGATGCAAATCACTATTTCTGGGACGAACTTTACCTTTAAAAAAGGGGGCAGATAGTGTGTTCAGAATATGCATTGCTGAAGAAGAAGTCAGAGGAGTCCTTGAACATTGTCATGGTTCCACGTATGGAGGGCATTTTGCCACTTTCAAGACAACTCAGAAGATCCTTAAAGCAGGTTTATGGTGGCCAACGATGTTTAAAGACACGAACAATTTCATTGCTTAATGTGATGCATGCCAGAGGATGGGCAATATAAGCAAGAGAAATGAGATGCCTCAGAATCCAATCTTGGAGGTGGATGTATTTGATTGTTGGGGAATCAATTTCATGGGTCCTTTCAACCCCCATCTCATGGAAACAGCTACATCTTGGTAGCAGTTGACTATGTCTCCAAATGGGTCGAAGCAATAGCATCACCGACCAACGACGCTAAGGTTGTCTTGAAGATGTTTAAATCAATCATATTCCCCAGGTTTGGAGTTCCCAAAGTTGTGATAAGTGATGGAGGATCCCATTTCATCAATAAGCAATTTGAGAATCTTATGGAGTGAGATATAAGGTTGCGACACCTTATCACCCTCAGACAAGTGGTCAAGTTGAAGTGTCCAATAAGCAGATCAAAGCAATTTTAGCCAAAGTAGTGGGAACTTCGAAAAGAATCTGAGCACCTAAACTTGATGATGCTCTGTGGGCTTACAGGACAGCATACAAGACCCCTATAGGACGAACTCCTTTTCAGCTACTATATGGAAAATCTTGCCATCTGCCTGTGGAGTTAGAGTACAAAGCACTCTGGACTACAAAAATGTTAAATCTTGACCTCTTACCAGCTCAAGAAAAGAGGAAAGTAACTTTGCACGAGTTAGAAGAAATAAGGCTTGATGCATACGAAAGCTCAAAGGTTTATAAGGAAAGAACAAAAGCTTTCCATGACAAAATGATCCAGCAAAAAGAGTTCACTGCAGGAGATCAGGTGTTACTATTCAATTCCAGACTCAAACTTTTTCCTGGCAAGTTGAAGTCAAGGTGGTCGGGCCATTCCGCATAAAAGAAGTTTTACCATATGGAGCAATCACCTTGTTGAACCCTGAAGGCAGAGAATTTACTGTGAATGGACAGAGAGTCAAACAATATATAGCGGATCAAGGCATACCGCACGACACCCCACTCGATGTGGGTGATGTTAGACAAGCCTAACAAAATGAAAGTCAAGCTAAGAGAATTAAAACAAGCTCGCTTGGGAGGAAGTCCCATGCTTATCCCTGTAAATATTTTTCATTTAAAGTTTTCTTAGTTTTCGGTATTTTAATGTTTTCATTTTGATGTCTCAGGAAGCTTGGTGAGGTGGAGACAAGGAAATCCCTAGGCAGTCGAGTACATCACTTGAGCACAGAAATCGAGTAAACCACTCGACTCCATGGTCGAGTGGCCCAGGAAAACAGGGCAAACATCAGCTGAAACCATAGCACGAAACATGATGCGAGCTAGGAGAGAAATCCCTACTTTAAAAGATGAATCGCTTGACAACGCAGCCCATGCTATGCAAGACTTCCATGACGAAGAAGGGAGAAGTGGTCAGAGCTCCAGAGTTGTCACGGATAGTGAGTCTGAAGAAATTATTGAAAGAAAAATAGAAAGAAGAAACAAAGGAGCAACAACAATTACATCAGAGGAATCGGAAGATGACTCCATTATGGCCCTAAAGTCAATGAGGTTTCATGGAACAAGATATCCTCATCTCGCGACAATGGAAGCCCTGGGAATCACAGATGAGGTGACAAGCCTACTCAAAGCAGCCAATCTCAAGTCCTCATGACTTACCACTTCCCTGCTTACCAGAATGAGACATGCCAATTTCTGTCAACTATGAAGGTCGCTTCATACGCAGACCATAGGAGCATGACTACGGATGGCAGTCACAAGTTTATCTACTTCAAGGTAGATAGGATCGCTCATACATTGAGTTTCAAGCAGATCAACGCATTGTTTGAATTTGAGGAAGGTTCAGGAATGGAGCCAGATTACAGCAACACTGAGCTTATGAAGTTGTGGAAAACTCTAGGAGGAAGAACACCCTTCAAGACTTCTGAGGTGAAAAGCTCTGACATAAGAAATTCTTCTTTGCGGTATTTCCACCGAATCATGGCAAGTACCATTTTCGCTAAGAAAAATACCGGTGCGGCTAATGACCAAGAACTGCAAATGATGGATTCAGCTTTAAAAAACTTCATTCTATATGCTTTGTCTGAGGATATGGAAAACGAGATTATCATGAAGAGAGATAGGAATGGTGCTGGGAAATCTGAAATCCTAGTCACAAATCTTACTTCATACAAGGCATATGCTTCTAAACTCCACAGGATGAACAAAGAATGAGACATCACCATAGGAGGATTGGTAACGCCCATTCTACTCACCTGTGGGATAGACTTAACCATGAGTGATGAGTCTGAACCTCAATGGTTAGACATCACCCATCTTCAAAGCTCTCGTATACTAGGCCCGAGTATGGTTGATGACCAATATGTCTACAACTTCTCGCACCCCCTGATGAAAAAACCCAAAGTCCTCCTACTGTGCCAAGAACTGCCAAAGCTCACTGAAGGAGAAAGCGTTTATTTTGTTCCACCTCTTCACCTCCTCTACATGACTAAAGTTCAGAGAGATACTGTGGCAGAAGTGGAGGAATCTATTCCTGAGCCTGAGAGGTATGACTTCAATGAAGAAGTTTGCACCAACTTGGGAATGGTGAGTAAGAAGTTGACCTTATCTAGACGATGGTCTAAATGGCAAGACAAGACCATCAAGAAACTTAAAGGCAAGATCAAAGAACTTACCTCAATGGTGAGCGACCTGACAAGAAGTGTTAAGGAACTACAGTTTAGTCAGCGACCCCAACCACCCGTTTACCCTCCACACGACGCAAGAAGTTTGGGAAAGACTCACTCCTTCACCCATCACCAACGCCATGCAAGCTCGAGTCAACCAAGACGACGATCCTTAGTTGAAGACACACGTAGGGAGAGAAGAGTTTATATCTAAACCCTAACTTCAGAAGAAGATGAACAGCCCCACTCTCAACCCACTCGACTTAGTCACTCGAGTAGACTACTCGAGTCGGATCAGAACAGACCTATCATCCGACGACCAGCTGTTGATGAAGAAGATCAGTCAGACCCAAACCGCCTCACTCGACGTAGACCTTCAAAGCATCTCACTCGACCTAGTCACTCGAGTCAGCCAGCCGAGTCCTCGTACACCCACGATTCCATGGATGACTACCTCGACTTCTACTTCTCCAACCGTAAATGAGGTACCACACCCTCACCTTTGTATATATCATTGCATAATTTTTTGTTTTTCTTTGTTTTAATCTCTTAGGCTTCCCTTTAAATTTTTATTACACAAGGAACTGTGTAATTTAAGTTTGAAGGAGTGTCTAAGAGATGTATTTAACATCTTTCTTTGTTTTCTTAATTTAAATTTTGCATTCATCTATGTGTTTCTAAAATCCATAAAAATTTGAAAAACTTTAGAAAATGATTACTCAAAAATAGAGTGTCATGTAGTTGCATTTACTTAAGATTGTTGCATTTAGCATAGGGGATAATGATGAGTTAACCAATTAAAGCTTAATAACCAAACATATGATTTCAGTGCCATAGTTATAAGTTGTCTTATGCATTCACTTTAGTTTGAAACATAGGGCTGCACCTTGCTTGGAATTGAACTTAGCACTCTCACTTGGTTAAAAACTTGCTGTGACTTGTAAATCTATCCCTATGAATTTGAATCTTAAATTTGAAAACTTAATTATCATGATATGCTCTAAAACTTGAAACTCATGGATACCTCAAAATACTTGGATTTTCTTTTACCTTTTACCACTCTTGCTAATCCAAGTAGTTGTCTCCGTCATTTGAGACAGTTCCACAAAACCAAACCAAAAACTTCATTTCAGACCAATACATCAATTGTGAGAGAAGTGAGGCCTATTTTCGGATTGAATTGTAGAGAAAGTGTTAGGTTTTGCCGACAGGAGTAGCCTCTCATGTAGTCTCTGGTTCACACTTTTCGAATCAGATTAGGCTAAGGGGTTCGAATGGGTTTTGGGTTTGAGTTTGGGAAAGAAAAGAAAGAAAAGAGTTTGCTAAAAAATCTATGCCTTTAGAGAAGGTAGTTCAAAGAAAATGTATAAGTCTAGTAAAGGATTTGGAAGAAAAAGATAAGAGTTGGCTCTGAATCTTGAAAAAAAAAAGAAAAAAAAAATATAGCCATACCACTCAAGTAGCTTACTCGACCAAAGCGGTCGAGTCAAGTCTTAGAAAACAAAATAGAAAATTTTCCAAATCCGCTAGAAGTTAAAGGAAAAAATGTAGAAACACCCTCTCCTTAGAAGAAAAGAAGAAAGTTGATCCTTGAAGTCATAAAAAAGAAAAGAAAACCTTTACACACCAAAGGGTAGTACTAGGTTCAGTTTCTGGGGTTTTAGAATTAGAGAAGTCATTGGATGATCATGGGTAGATGATAGTCTGCTCCTGTATGCATCAGTTGGCTTTACCTTTAGCATTCTCTTAAAATTCAATCCTTTTCTATAAGAGATCCTGATACTTGCGCTTAAACCAGAGGAAGAAGAGATCACTTTTATCTCTTAAAACTTGTCCCTCAACCAAATGAGTTTTAGTTGTTGCATATCATGATCCACCAGTTCGTGCTTAATAAATGTTAAAGGGATAGTTTACTTTGAATGCTTGTTTTGGCTGAGTCTTAGTGTTGAATTCTATGTGATGAGTATGGCTAAAGCTTTTAAGTAAAACTGTTGTGATTTGCATGCTAGAACTATTAACTGTGGTGTTGACTTCAGAGGTTTGCTTAGTTTGCTAGGTTCCGAGTTCCCACTTTCAACCCTACTCCTTTCATCTTATTCTTTCTATTTGCTTGAGGGCAAGCAAAGGATAAGTTTGGGGGAGTTTGATAACATTGCATTTTGGCATGTCTTTACTATTGTTTTATTGCAATTTAGCATAGGTTTTAAGCATTACTCTTATCACTTATTGAATTTATTTAACATCTAGGATATTTAGCCTCTTTGCATTAGTTTGCATGCATTTTGCATACATGTAGTACTTTCAGGCACTTGGAGCTGTAAGGAGTCATCACTTGAGTAAGCACTTAGCCATGAAGACATGTAGGGATTTCTACAAGGAGTCATGACTCGAGTGACATGGAGCCATAGAGTTGAAGACTGCAAAGGAAGCTCAAGTTGCTCGAGGAGGCTACTCAGATGAAGAATCGAGGAGATCACTCGACCAGACCACTCAACGTCAGAGTTGAGTGGTGAGCACTGCTTCTAGAAGATTCTGCAAATTATGGCGAATTCTCATTATCCTTAATTCTTATGTATAAATACCAAGAATAATCATAACTCGCGGGGGAGCGCTGACACAAATAGAATTCCGCGCCGCCTTAGAATAATTAGTTTTATCTCTCTTAGTTTTCTCTCTCTAGTTTATCTTTAGATTTCGATTCGGAATTTTGCAACTCTTAGTAATTTTAATAAGATCGAGTTTTGATTTACTGTTCATTTTTCGAAATTTCTTTCTCATCAGATCACTTATCTATGACAAGTTTTAGGTTTTATGGGCTTTTGGCTTCGATGATGATCTCGATGAGTGAGTAGTCATTTTAGGGGTTTTCGGGGATGGATTAGATAGTCTCACTCGATCGCCATGGGTTTTTGCTGATTTATGCTGATTCGGTTTTAAAGTTCCTCTTGGGTTCTCGTTTTTAATGCTTGTACCTCTCTGATCAAGAAGATCAAGATTTTAGATGGATTCATGAGCAGCAAAAGTGCCTTGAACCATCAGATCTAGTTTTTTCAGGGATTAAGACACAATAGCGTGAGAGTTGGTGCATTAGATGTTGATTTACGTCACGACCCAACTACTCACTTGTTATGAGTCTTTCTTGGCTTTGACAGATCGATCCTTAGTCACTTGTTGAGACCCTTCACCACGACAGTGGGTTGGATTGGAAGTGAGATCCATCGTCAAGAGATTCACCCTGAGTTTAGTAAATCAGCACACATGGCGTGAGAGTGTAGATGATCCTATGAGTCTATCCTCGAGATCTCTTTGTCTTTTATTTGAACTAGTTGTCATTTTTAGATCTCTTGTCTACTGCTTTCATTAGAGTTCTTATACCACTCGACCAGTCCACTCGAGTGCACAACTCGAGTGACCCACTTGAGTGCACCAATCGAGTGACCTACTCGAGCTACTTTAGTTTTCAAATTCAAATTTGCGGATATTATACGATGTGAGCGAATGACTATAGCCCAGTGAATAAAACTAAGATGATAAAACTTATATACCATTACAGTCTAATTCTGCAGCAAACAATATTCATGTATTGGCACACCTACACTATTTTGATTTTCAAACAGATTAATTATCATCACCCATAATACATTTGACTCATAAAGACACAATACTCATTTTCTATTAGCATATTTGCTCATACTGAAAAATAGCATACATTGAAATATAATATTTTAAGCCTTATTATTAAGCATATATAGATAAATAAGCCTATTTGCTCAGATTTATAAGCCTATTTGCTCAAATTACAGAAGCCTATTTGCTTATACGGATAAGTCTATTTGCTCATATATTTTATATATGTCCAATTGCTCGATTGAACCATATATATAAAAGCCTATTTGCTGGATAGTTATACAAGCATAATTGCTCCATGTATATTTATTTCATACTTAACATCAAAATTCAAGGAAATCATAAGAATCATACCCAAATAGAAAAAAATGTAAACTAAGACATCATTATCAATTACACTACAAGATATAATACAAAGTGAATTTAAAATAAAATCTAACGTAAAGTATACACACCACCAATTCTAATTATGTTCAGCATAGTCATGATCAATTAATTTACTATCTAAAACTCAAACCAAATAAAAGTTAAACTCAATACTTACATTGGTCATAGGTTAAACCACCATTACTTATGAAAATATACAATAAAACGTGTCTGAATGTTCACAATTTAAGCATCTCTACAGATTTATTAATTATTAAGTGCAAGACAAGACATAATTACTCAAAGATATGAAGCTTTGGTCAAAGTCGTTGACTTTTGTGACGATGCCAAGCCTCATCACCATAACACATGTTTTTATCTCTTTCTCTCTTTTTTGCTATAAATATGTGATGATTTTGTAAAGTAACATAATGCATTTTTAGTGATGATAATAAGAAGAAATGTTTTCACTCTCCATCTCTACCCTTACGTCTCCTTCTTCTCCATTTTTATATTTTCTTTGTTTAATTAAATTATACATATATATGCACATATATACACACATATATTTATATATAATTTTTATGTTAGAGTTTATAACATGTTATCAGCACAAATAAGCTCCAGATCCAAGTAAGTTTATACCAAATCAAATCTTTGAGCATGAGTAAGCTTTCGATCCAATGATGTTGTTACCAACGAAGTAAGGTAAACATTTTATTGTTTTGATTAATAAATTTATGTTTATAAAACATAAATATTATAGACATCGTGAGATTATGCTTTATCCAGATTGGTCGTAATGTATGGTAGGCTCTGCCTCGATTACGATAAAAATAAAAAGCTATGTATTTTTCTCGGATTGATCGTAATATATGATAGGCTCTGCCTCCTTTACTATAAAATAAAAAGGCTATGTATTATTTCCAAATTGATCATTATATATGGTAGACTTTGTCTCCTCTTCGATCAAATGGAAAATTATGTCTCCATAAATATATGAAAGACAAGCTTATTGAATTCTTATATGGATGGCTATGCCTCCTGAATTCTTATATAGAAAGCTATGACTCTTAAATTATTTTTATTAATTAATTTATTTAAATATTCAATTTAATTGAAGTAATAAATATATGTGTTATATCAAGTTTTAAGACATTAAATATGTCTTTAAAATCAAAAACAATATCTTATATTGAGAATTTATGAGACACATGTCAATATATTATTAGACAGTGCAAAAGTAATTGGAAGGTCTAGATGAGCTAGTCTTTCGATTTCCAAAGGCATAAATTTTATGATCGATCATGCCTTATGTTCTCCAAAAGTCTCGAAGAAACTTGTTAAAGTTTCAAAGACATTTTTTCGTATTGATAATCATATAGAGACTATAAATAAAAATGCCATTGTATATTTTTGACATCACATCGAAGAGAAAATATATATTAGAAAACTTTCCATGTTATCCTCTGCAATATATTGCACAAAAGATATATATATGATCGCATCATATATTATAGTAAACTTAAAGTTTACTTATACATTTGAAATTTTGAATAAAAGACTTGGACATCTTGGTTCAGTCATGATGTGAAAAATTATGCAAAATGCTAATAGCCATTCATTGGAAAACCATAAGAGTCTTTAATCTGATGAGTTTTCATGTAATGCATGCACTCAAAGAAAACTCATAATTCGGCTATCACCAGCTAATAATTGAGAATGACTCGCTACTATTCTTAAAGAGAATACATGATATGTATGGATATATTCATCTTTTATGCGAGCCATTTTAATACTTTACGGTATTGATTGACTCATCTAGTAGATTGTCATATGTGTGTCTGTTGACAACACAAAATACGGTTTTCGCAAGATTTATTACCCAAATAGTCAGGTTGAGAAAACAATTCCCTGGTTATGCCATAAAGAGTTAGGCTTGATAATATTGGTGAATTCATTTTGTAAGACAAGCCTTTTAAAAAAAATTGTATGTCAATGGTAATCGATGTTGAACATCCATTTCCTCATGTTCAAAATGGCATGGCTGAGTCCTTAACAAAATAGCCAAAAAAAGAATTGAGTAAATGTGGTATCGAATATACGACCACAATGGAGACATGCATGTATATGATTATATCATGCAGAGATAAGATGGCAAAAATGATAGTAAACATGAAGTTTACTAAGTGCTTAAAGCATAGTATAACCGGTTATGCCACCCCGGTCAAACAATGATATTAAAGATAATTGAGATTTATGTTTTATTTCAAGTATTGTATGCCTTCGCATTCACCTATAAAAGTAGGCTATACCTAATCAATCATATGGTCTTTGGTCGAATCACCATTTTGGGTGAATAAGCTCAATCCCCTAAATCACACTCTCAAATAAAACTGATTTAAAAGTAAAAATCGGTCCAAGATGAATGAATACAAAACCATCATCTTCAGAAGGGGTATTACGAGTCCCACATAAAAAGGATTTGATGCATAATATTTAACTCAAAATATATGATTAGATATGTTATTGATCCTAGTGTGATTCAGTACGAGATGAATGTACTAAAATAGTCATTATCTCGAGGGGGAAAATTAAAGAATCTCACATCGACACAGTAAGTTGATAGTTTTGGCGAGTTTACATCCCAAAGTCTAAATTACTTTGGTGAGTTTACATCCCAAAATTTATTGCTTATTAAACGTCGGTTGAAATAAAGTATAACATCAATGAGATGATTACCACACTCAAAATGAGTTTTAATGAATAGTTCATAAAGCAAACCTAAGAGATTGCAAAATGATTAATGATGAAATTTAATCTCCATGTGTTGGCATGGAACATGTAATTTTACATGTAATAATGATTTTACATATAAAGCCAACAAGATATTAAATAGATTTCTTCCATGTATTGAGTTATGGTTTGAGATTAAAGTTTTCTCTTTGGAACTTTATGGGTGTGCAATATATATTATGAATGCTCCATCATACAACATAAAGTAATATCCAAAGAAGATGAAAATATATATTGTTGGAGGTGAATCTCCACTTTAATAATGAGCCATCTTATAGAGATGTGCTTATTGAAGGATTTACATATTACCTTTTTATTAATAAACTCTCGTCATTATAGAGAGTTGAATAATTTTGAATCGTGCAACAAATAATTGTGAACTTAAAGTTCAAAAGTTCAAAAGATCACTATTAAGATATATTGCAAATCAAACAGCTGATGGATGAGATTTCAAGAAATGAATTATTAGTATTGATCATCGAATGAATAAATATGAACATAAAGTTCAGAGGATAATTCATTATCATATTCCAGATGAAATGCTCCAAATATGTCCATAAAGAACTAAGTCTATGGCGATAGACTATTTTGGTTTTATAAATAAAAAAAATCCTCAAAAAGAAAAGGAGCAAATAATTATTGTTAAGAGGATTAGACTCCTTGAGAGGAGCAAAAGACCGTTGACATATGGTTAAATATAATCAGGTACCTGAATGAAATCATTAATAATGATAAAGAGATCTCGATTAACCATGTCAGTATGAGAAATATAGAACCAAAGACAAAACAATTGTCGACAATATAAATAATATAGCACGTGTGATATGATTAAAGATAATTATGAATCTCTGCTACATGGATAAGCGTAGAGAGAAAAATATTGGTCAACTAATAAAAGAGGTATCCAAGTCTATGCTAAACTCTTATGAAAAACGAGAAATTTTGGAGCAATAATTAAAGCATCAAAGGGTATTATTATATATAAAACAAAACCGTATGTCGTGCCAATTTTTGTTAAAATATCCGATAAATAAATATTTGATGCTATATGAGTGACTTGAATTATGCCTCAAGGAAAATTCTTGAAAAGCTTAATCCCTGAAAAATATATGATATCATAATTATGTTCCCGGGAACTCATGAACATGATTATTTTGAACATCATTGAAACTCTTAAGGAGTTATTTGGAAAGACAAAAGTGTCTCCAAATATTCCAATTAAACATCTATCAAAATAGATGTTATATCAATCACTTCTAAAAGAAGTAGAATATATATACATTTGGTCATGAAGGACCATACTAAAATGCTGACGAGCATTTATATATCTTATGAATTGTACATAGCAATTGCTACTAATCTACTTGCAGGATATAACTCATCCTCTATGAATATATATTGAGATGAGTTAAAATGTGTATTCTGTTATCTGTAAAATATGATTGATTTGAGCTTATTTTATTTTAAAACCCCAAGTTTGGTCTAATTGGTTTTGCAGATGAATGATGTATATTGAATCCATATAAAGATATATCGGAAAACAACATCCATGTGACGATTCCAGTAAGAGACTTTGATCGTCACTTGTTCAAGTCATGCCAAAATTATTGCGCTTCATGAGCTATATCAAGAGCGACAAGACAAAACATATTCCTCCAAGATTCTTCTCTCACAGTCAAGAACTCAAGAAAAATCAGAAAGTTGAGATCAAAATGCAACTTATAAAGATGAAGCTTCCATGGAAGATATATGATGATGTGTGTGGCTGCACTCTTTTTCTCTTATCATAGTTTTTATACCACTGAATTTCACAAAGTTTTATAACGAGGCAACAAATAACACGCAAAAGATAGACATTAAAGGAGAATATTAGTGATGAATATCTATCTTTTTCTCAAAATCTCTTTCAAAGATCGGTGAGATCAAGAGAATGATCAAAATATAGACCTTCTACAGAATCTTTGAAAAGAAGAGTACATCTATATTTTCCAGGTGGATATTGCACTCGCTGCACTCTTTTTCCCTTGTCATGGTTTTTATCCCATTGAGTTTTTTCATAATAAGTTTTTTTAATACGTAATATATTATTTGTGATGGATACTCAAGAGAAAGTGTTAAAAAACATATGAAAGTGTGATTCTCAATCACTTGCTACTCATGGAGCATTTGTCCAATTCTCCATCTTCATAACCACATAACCACCTGTCCTAATCTCTTTTAAAGTTGTGAGTCTCATCACCATAACACATGTTTTTATCTCTTTTTCTCCTTTTTGCTATAAATATGTGATGATTTTGTAAAGTAACGTAATGCATTTTTAGTGATGATAATAAGAAGAAAAGTTTTCACTCTCCATCTCTACTTCTACGTCTCCTTCTTCTCTATTTTTATATTTGCTTTGTTTAATTAAATAATACATATATATGCACATATATATTTATATATAATTTTTAGGTTAGAGTTTATAACAGTTTACCCTTAACCTTAATATTAGAGGGTTTCCACGGACTCTTTTTTTTTTTTTTTCTATCTGATTGTTTATATAATATTTATTCAAGTTTATAGTTACTCTAATGACTAAGAACCATTTTAAGTTCGAATTATTTTATAAATGAAATATCATTTAGACTTCCATTATAAGAAGAATAAAAAAAATTAACTTAACTTACTTGAAAAGAAAATTTATACTAATAAATAAAATTTTGGGTGTTACAGAAGTTTATGCATGTTTTTTTTTTTTTTTTTTTTAAGATTTTATTTAAGTATTTCAATTCAGAGTTTTAAGACGCTTCTAAGCATTCATTTCGAAGATTTTAAGACACATTACTAAATAGGTGTTACATAGTGTTTTGCTATTATTGGTGATGTTAAAAGATTTATCAAGAAAAAGTCTATGCCATTACATTAAATTTCACCCGCCAACATCTAAACCTGGCCAACATCTAAAATATCGAAACTTATGACAGATTTCAAGAAAATAAACGATATTTTGCATCGTTTTCAAAATATCGAAACTGAGCCATTCTCAAAAGGATTTTGCACGTTTATTATCTGGAAATCTGTCATATGTTTCGATATTTTGGCTTACGTTTTAGTTTCACAACTGAGACTTTGTTCCAAGCGAATCACTGCGCAAAGGGCTTTAATCTGTAAGATACGAGATCTGATTGAAAACATAAAAGGGTTTTAAGTTTTTTATTATGATCTGGACTCGTTTCATCTGTGTATGGCAAGTTTATTTCTCTACAACACAAGGGATTATAGGATTAGAGCTTATGCAGGATAAGAGGAGCACCGAACTGTGGGTGAAGGGTTAGGACTGTGTAAGGCGCATGAACGTAAGAAGGAGAAAGCTCAAAGGAGAATCTCTGTAGAATCAATGCCATTGCCATCTTTGCCTCCATTAGGGCAACGTTCTGTCCAATGCATATCCTTGGTCCCCACGCAAAGGGAAAATAAGAGACTTGGCTCTTTGTTGCTTTTGAAAGACCGTCTTTGAATCTCTCAGGCTTGAACTCTGCTGCATCGTTTCCCCATAGCTCGGTGTCACGTTGGACTAGCAAAACAGGTAGACTGATCTGAATGCCCCCAGGTAGTGTCAAATCCCCTAGCTTCATCTCTTTTTCAATGGCTCGGGTCAGCTGACTTACTGGAGGATATAGCCTAAGGACCTCATATTGTATCATTGTCATCTGTGAAAGGAGAAAATCATTCAGCAAAAAGTCATCAAAAACACTGTAATATTACTCAAGTAGATTGATTCGGTTTACTTACAACTTTGAGTTGGTTAAAGGCCTTCGGTATCAGGTTCTTTATCGCCAAAAACTTGCTTTACTTCTTCGCGTGCACGAGCCTACCAGTCTTGGTGTTGGCTTAACAAAACCATTGTCCAGACTAATAGTACTGAAGTTGTCTCTTGCCCGGCGAAGTAGAACAACTTGCACTCCTCCATTACTTCGTCAATACTCATTCCATTTACTTTATCTTGCCCCAAATTTGATTCAAGAAGTATACGTACCAAGCAAATCATCTTGGTGCTTCCCCAACTTCTCTCGCGCTTAACCTTTTGTCAACGATCCCTCTCAATATAACATGACATAATAGATTGCAGCACAAGTCATGTTGAGGGATTTTTTATTACTGATATCTAGGGATGAAAGCTTTTCGAAAAGCTTGAAGGATGAGCCGTGCTAGTTCCCCTTGAAGCTCAAATATCCTCTGACCTTCTTTATAGCTACTGCCAAAAGCAGTACGAGAGATTACATCTGCAGTCATACTCACAAGCCAAGGCCAAATGTCCACCTCACAGGACGAACCTTTGTGTGTGTGTTGTTAATAAGATCAATAATCAAAAAGAAAATCACTTTGATGTGTATTTAGTGGTTTTACACATGTTATATTTAGAAGTAATCACATGTTCTATTAGTGATTTTAGAGTAGCTTTGATAGAGCAAAGACATTGAAACTAATCTTCTTTGTTAAATAACAATGTTTCCATTTATTGTCTAAGAATTCTGTATGAACCTTGCTTTTTTGTATTCTTGTTTAGTGTTAAATTTCTTCAATTTGTTTCAATGTCCACCTCACTGGACGAACCTTCATCCGAAACTAACTTGTCCCATTCGCCCATAACCTTACTGCAGCTCTGGTGGAACTCAGGTACCAAATTCTATACATACAAGCACAAGGCACAAGTTGTGTCAGAGCCAAATGAATATACATGAAAGTATATGTTAAAAATACTTTAAACCTTTATCTTCTCAAGGTGGAAAGCTGGGTTGATGATTCTTCGATGTTTCGCCCATTTATCACCTTCATAACTAACGAGTTCACTGGCTAATAATCTGGTCAAAGGGAACGTATGCGCCTTTTGGAAATCATAAACTTTGGTGAACACTTCCTTGATTTACTCAGGATCCATTATAGTAATGAGTGGTATGGTTCCACGCCACGTAAAGAAAGTCCTTCCTGTTTCAACCATATAGAGATACACAAAGTTGTAACTAAGGGTGAGGAAAATTACTGAACCAATTAGTATTTTACCGAATCGAATGAAATTCATCAAACCAAAATGAAACCAAATTTACAAGTAATTTAAATGGTATAAAATTTTCTATAGTAAATAAACTCGAATCGAACAGTTAAATCGAAATTCATTAAATATTAATATACTTAGTTAAATATAAAAATATAATATTAATTAAATATTTAGTTTATGTTTATTTTTGTTTTAAATTGTTGTCTAAAACCCTGAAAAACCCGAACAATCAAATAACCACCTTTTCGATATGCATGGAATCATTACTCGAACCGGTTTTCCCAAACCAAACCAAGATTTGGAAATTCGGTTAACATGTATGTTAATAGGAGTTAACCGATTGACAACTTTTTGAAATGGGTTTGGTTTGTTTTATAGAAGCAATTCGTTTTTCCAATTTTTTTTAGATTAAAAAATCATACAAACCAAATTGGACTGATAACCAAATCAAACCGACTTTTGTACAGATTTTAGCCAAATAACCAAACCAAATTAACAGATAATCAAACCAAATCTTTATTTCTTTTGATAAAGGATTATCAAACCGAATTTTTGATCAATTAATTTCAAATTTTGGTAATCTTAACCCTTAACTAAAATACGGATAATTGAAATATCCGAACCGATTTAAACATGAACGGTACAAAATCGCAGGCCTAGTTTCCTAGATCAGATACCCTACAACAGTTCTAAACAAGACGCAAACTAGGAAGCATACCGTGAGTCTTGAGCATTTGCAAGGTATAAGGCGCGACACGTGGTGTGATATCATCGTTTAGTTTGATGGGTTTGTTACTATATAAAATTAATAGTTTGACGTATGTCAATTTTTCATATGTTTAGAAATGATGATAAGTCAATCAATGGAGAGTTCCCTTCACCTATTATGTTGTAGAATATATGTTCGAGAACACAGTATTTGATCATATGCTAAGTAATAATTGTTGAATGTATGTGGATTGTCACTGTTGTGTTTAAGTGGACAGAAAAAATCTTTTGAGTGGGTACAATTTTTTTTACTCACCCCTTTATTTTTTTTCCTTTTTCCTTAGATTAATATGTTTCCGAAAGTTGCAGTTTGAAGTTTTGATCGTTGGTGACTTTTTTAAAATGTGTTTTTGGCGAGACTAAACAATAACACGATGTTATGATCTGTGTGGTGGGACGAATGTTATACAAAGCTTGTTCTACTATGCTGATGTTGAATGAGCCTCTTGTCCGGATATTAGGAGATCGATTACATGCTTTAGGATGTTTTTGGGTTCTTCACTCATCACATCAAAGTCTAAGAAACAAAGTACTGTCTCTAGATCATTAGCTCTTGGTTCATGTGAAATGATGTGGCTCAATACTTTATTATTAGATTTGAAAATTTCAACCTCTACAGCCCATGTTCTCTATTCAGATAGCGCGACTGCAGTTTACATTGTTACAAATCATGTTTTCCATGAGAGAACGGAAGACAAAGAGGTTGATTGCCACACTGCTCAAGAGAAATTGTTTTAGGTCTTCTCAAAACTCTTCATGTCTGAACTTCAATTGGCAATATATTCATCAGGTGGCAAATTTTCTCACCAAACCTTTCTTTCACCACCAATTCTAACATGTTAAATCCAAGATGAGTCTTCAATATATATATATTAGTGTCGGACCCGTGCTACAGCAGATATATGTTTTTTTTTTATAGGAAATTTGATTTTTTTAAAGATGAAATCTCAATATTAGTAATTTTTTTGTAGTTGTTTAAAGTATTCTAAACAATTTGTGATTAAGGTATACAAATTATGAATTTGTTTGTAGTTATGTAAGTAAGTATAAAGTTGTTAATCATTGAAAGTATATATAATAATGTCGGTTTGTAGTGGTGTAAGTAATTATAATATTTGTATTTTTTTTTTGGTGTTTTTTTCATTATGTACTTATAAAACAACAAAGTCCAATAAGATCCATTACTAAATCTATTTTTTTAAATAAAGTATCATTATACTTTTATATAATAATATTGCTTCCTGTAAGATAATTTTAACATAATAATAACTGATAAAATATTATTTGACATATCCAAAGTGGATGAATTGTGAAATTTTAACCATGATAAATTATATATTTTAGCTAACCCGCAACTATTAAATTAATCCATGATTTTGTTATTGTAACCCATGCTACTTAAATAATATAAAATCAGTTTTTCGTAATAAAGGATGACGTTTTAGGAGTACATTTTTAGGTAAGAATTCGCAATCAGATTTCAAAGACAAAAGCCAACGACAAAAAATTGCAAAAGAGGCAAAATGACCAACATGGAAGGAACAATATCATTTCAGATCTTAAACAAAAGAGTCGCAAAAGATCCAACTAATATCTTAAACAACACCAGAGATGACTTTAAGGATAAGTATAAAAGTTTTAGACTGATTATATAATTCTTCATCGGTGAAGAGATAAGAGACCACAGTTCTGATACTTCATAGCGGGGTGGCAAAAATGCACTCCCCGAGGTGGGACCCACGTCATCAATCGTTAACTGCAAATTAATGCTGTTAGTCCATATGTATATGATAGCACAAGTTTATTAGTTAGGATATCGAATTCAAATTTTAGAGTAGTTCATGTATGGAAATGCACTGAGATCTAGTTCAGGTATAAAATTAACATATGGATATAAGTCATGCATGATTTGACCGACTTTCCAAGCAAAGGTAGAGACTTTCAGAAAAGAAAAAAAAAAGCATTCAACACCCGAAGTCTTGTCTCATTCAACTACAATCCAAAATCAAGAATTGTTGTTGTCTTGAGCTTCTAGACAACCTCCAGTAATATCTTTTCACCTGAAAAAGGCAGAACCACAACTCAAAGTTGCATGTGTTATTGCATGTGGTTAGCATTTATTTGGACCCGTGCTGTTAGAAGGACCTCAAACCAATAAAAGCGGCATTCATCCCATTTTCTCAAACAAAATGAGACCCAATAGAGCTTTAGGTATCTACAAAACAGAACAGATGAGCATAAGTATCATCCTTGGCAAGAGTTTTAAAGAAAGAAATAAACTATGTCCAAAGGCATACCATCACTGCAATCATTGAGCCAATGGTGATACTTCCATCACTCGGCTCCTTTAAATGTTTAGAAACTGTGATTGCAGCACCATCATCAGTTATGTTCTCACATCTTCTATGAAAAGCCTCAAGGAGCAAAATTCATCAAATAGAGAAGATGAAGTAGAGTCTTTTTAGCATAACATGAGTAAGAATCTTACGAAAAACCTCAAAATCAAAAGGAAATATGGTGTAGATGATGCAGGTATTATACCTGAGAAACAATCTTGAATCCATTGGGGTTTTTCCCTGCAAGTAAAATGAAAAAAAAATTAGAAAGGAAGATGGTATCTCACAAAAATAAGCAAAACATTTTCATTGGTTAGAAGTAGGAGCATACAATATAACCAACCACCAACGATATCTTTCATGGTCTGAGGGTAATCTCCATGTGTTATTGGTTCCATATGGCTGCAAGCAAATATCAAGAATCCACACTCAAACACGTTAAGCTAATAATAAAAAAAAACATCATCAATACATTTTATTCAAGAGAAAAAACATGTTCTTACTATGTTTCCGGAGCTACAGACATTTCCAGTAGTATTGGTTTGGGAGAGGATGGTAGTCAAGAGATGCATCACATTTACATAGGTACAAATATAGATTTTGCATTTGCAGATTCTTTTGGATAACAATCTTACTCCTAGTGATCCTTTTGATCTTTGAAACAGGAGTCTCCATGTTGGACCATCCTTCCTCCAACTCAATTGTTCGCACAGCCATTCTCAGATCAAGCTTTTTTGAACCAAATTCTGTATTCAAAGTAATAGACACGAAAAATTAACACAAACTACAGCAGAAATTAAAACTAATCGTATCACCAATTCTCAAACTATGATAAGATGTTACGGATCCATGGCGATTACGAAGGAAAGAATCATCAAGAGAAGAAAGAACATCGAATTTGAGAAAATATTCAAGAGGAAGACACCAATTCAAAGAAATCGATAAGTTCATAGAATTAACAAACAACAGAGAAGCAAAACGTAACCCTAACTCGATCAAAATCGATACATCAACGCGAAAGAGTAACAGAAACTGGAGAAATCATATGCAAGACTAAAGATGACTATGAAATCGAGTTGATGATGTATGGGACTCCGTGAAAATTTGAGATGGGAAGAAGAGGAGGCAAAAAAAGTAGAACGGCTCGTCAAGCCCAACTCCACCTCCCTCCTCTACAGTTATCTTGCAGGCTATGTAGACACCACAATAACAGCTACAGAGATTGTGGCACAGAATTCATCAGTATTAAACGAAATTAACACTAATTTTCATCCGTATCAAGAAGAGACTCCTTCGACTCCTTGTCCCTTTGCTAGGAGCTTGGGAAAAGCGTATTAGGCTATTAGCATCATCCCTGAGATAGACTCGACTGCCAAAGCTCCTTCTCTTGCTGTAACAACTTTTCGAAGAGATGAAAAAGGGATACCACCTCCTGCTCTTAAGGGGGATGGACAGTTTTGGTTCCCATGGACTGCGAAGATGAATCCAAAGCTTTGTAATCTCTACCGAGCCACATCCCCACCTTACTTAGAAGATAGTACACCAATAATTGAAATCCCAAACCATGTCTTATTGCAGGGTCTCGAAAATCAGAAGGAGTATGTCATTGGTCAGTTCTTTTGATACAAAACACCTTCAGTAGGCCTTGTTCATGCTGTGGTAAATCGAATTTGGGGTAAGAAAGGTAAGATTTTCACCCATAGACTAGGTGAATCATCTTTCCTGTTCTATATTCCTGATGCTTCTACTAGAGCTTGGGTTCTTCAATGTGGTTTATGGCATGTTGATGAATGCTTATTGTTTGTTGCTCCTTGGACCCCAGAAGCAACCTTAGCTATGCCTAAGATCACCTCAGTCCCTGTTTGGGTAACTCTTAAGAATATACCAAGTCGTTTATGTTTCTCATGTTGGATTTAGTTGGGTGGCTTCTTGATTAGGAGAACCGGTGCTTACAGAAAAGCCTAGACTCGATCTGACCTTGATGGGAGAGGCAAAGTTATTGGTTGAGATTGAGTTAGACAAAGGTTTTCTTCATAGGATCGCAGCTAGAGATAGGAAAGGTGTTGTCTCTTTGGTAGATGTTAAATATTCATGGATTCCCTCCAAATGTGATAGATGTGGACAATTAGGTCATAAGGAATCAAGATGTCTTCTTCAAATCCCAAAGGAAACTGTTACCGAATCACATGAAGATTCGTTACAAGCATTGAGACAGTTATTGATAATGTTTCTCATGTCACTCCAGCTACAACTATTGCCAGCCCCATTGTCTTGGCTCTGGCCACCAGTACTCCAGTCACTTATATGATTGCACAAGATGCAATCACAACCACTCCAGTCTTTCCATGTGTTGAGGTTGATCTGATAACTTCAACAACATTCTCTTCACATACTTCTGAGTTAGACAATACTAACACTATCTCATCCTCCATTTTTCCCTCTACACCGGTAACTGCCTCTTCACCCTCTCATTCAGATTTGTTGGTTAATGAAGATGTACAAGAGAATGTCTCTAGTGGTAACCAATTTGCCGCTTTAGACTTAGGAGATTATTTGGAATACGAGATTGGTGATTTTTCTGTCAAGTCTCGAGGAGGAAGGATAATTAGACCTACACAAAAAGTCCAAGAGAATTGGACTTCAGTAGGTAAGCGAGGTAAAAGAGGACGTGGTGGACGAGGCAGCCACGACCCTCTATCTTAGAAGGTCTAAGAGAGTTCTCTCTAAAACGTCATTTTTTCTAGTGATTTTATCAACATTGATGTAATCTCTATTCTCTCATTTTATCTTTCAAAACTATATGACTTAATTGGCATAGCTATGTATCTTTTAATTCATGCATTTTCAATAGAATACCCTTTATCAAAAAAAAAAAAAGTAGAATGACTCCAATCATAAAAAAAACTCGTAATCACCATGATTGGAAGATTTCACCAATTTCTTGAAGCTTAATCTGAACGATCTTCACCATGAATCCATAGTTACCGTCACAGACTCGTAAGCATTAAAATAAAGTGGCTAGGGTTTTTGAAAGAAATTGTGTTGAAAGAAAATTTTTAATATTTTATTAATGTACAAATAACCAAAATCCACCCATGGAAAATTGAGAGGATCCAGGAGAGGGACGCGGATCCTCTCATGTTTTTAACAGTTTTTTTTTTGTTTTTTCAATTAGTGAATGATTAGTCAAAGTTAAAATTGAAAATTTTAAGACACATTTGCCTTTTTCAATTTCAGAATTAATTTTAGAAAGTGAATAATTAAGTAGCAATTACGCTGATTTTGATTACTTCTAAAATGTAATCTTGAGAGGGACCGTACAGGTTCATTTGTAAAGTAATGAGAATATCTTTAAAAAACTTTTCTCTGATTCTTCATCTCTCACGTTTGTAATACAGAAAGATTTTACACTCTTTCATACTAAAAAGTTATGTTTGTTTTCTAGAAAAACAAACCGCGCATAGTGCGGTTAGTTAATCCCCTAGTTTATGAGAAACAGTTATTTTACTAGTTGCGTTTTACAATAATCTTTGCTAAATCCATCCTTGCTAAATCCTATTGCAGTAAGGTAGATGGCCACCAAAAAAAAAAATGGTAGATGATTTTAACCAACACATTTTGAGGATCAGATTCAACAATTTTTTTTTTTGTCAACAACTATAAATTAATTAAAACGGTTCAGAAAGTCAAACCAGTAGTACAGAATTTACATGAATAATAAAATACGGATAAAGTCGCGCACTCCGTGCTAACTTATCTGCTTTTGAATTTAAATTACGATAGACTAAAAAAAGTGAGAAAAATGAGAAACACCAAAATTTCTACTAAAATACCAAAACACCAAAGTTAATAAAACATTTGGAATAGCAAGCAAATTCTAACCACATAGTTTCCTTTAACTCAAGACACTTTGCAGTGACATATCATCACCACATAACTCATTAAAACAATACTAAGCAGTTTAAAGACGAAAGACACAAAGTAACCCATTAATTAACATTAAGACGAGAGAAACCCCAAAACACCATATCATCAAGCCGCTCATTGATCGGACTATTCCCACCATGTACGAGCAGCCCTTCTTCACCATCCTTAACCGCAACCGAAAACGCGCACCACCCACGTGGGCTCGGATTCTTCTCGTCCTCAGTCCCATCCACAACCTTCTCCCATACCAATGTCTCTGTATCAAACTTGTAAACCTCACCAGACAACTTCCCAGCTCCCATATGCATAAGCTCATGCGGCTCCTCCTCCCCACCATATATAACAATATATTTCCCGACAGAAACCGCCGGAAACACGCTTCTTGCCGGCGGTACATCCCCGGTGGTTTCCACAGCTGTCCATTGGCCATTAGCTAGATCAAAACAATGAATATCACCCAATTCATTACCATCAAACCCAAACAAAACCCATATTTTCCCATTCACAACCACAAGCCCTGGTGCTCCTCTTCCTTTACAAGCTTCCCCAGCCGCCGGATACTCAACCCATTTCTGATCAACCACATCGTAAGCATGCAACGTATTTACACGTCCCTTGGCCGTAACACCACCAAAGACGTAAACCTTCCTATCATCACCTGCCATTGAGTGATAGCTACGACCGGTAAGCCCTTCCTCCACCGGAGATAACATTTTCCACTCGTTGGTCACAGTTTCATAGGAGTAAAGGCCATTGTATTTCCTAGAGTCGTCACGGCCACCGTAGACATAGATCGTGGTGCCGATCGTGACCATTGAGACACCGAAACAAGGGAAAGGACGGTCTCCTGTTGCAGGAGCTATGGACCATTCTTGAGTCTTGAGATCGAAAATGTAGAGATCGTTGTCAATATGAATCGTTGGCTTAAGTTCACCACCGAAACAGTAAACTTTGGTCCCCACCACGGCGAAGGCGTGTGAGCTTCTTGGCCCTGGACCAGCTCCTTTTTGCTCCACCTGATTAACATAAATCAAAATCAAATTATAATACAATCGATTTTTACGGATCTAATAACCACAAAAACTAATTATTTTCTGGAGAATATACCTTTACCCATTTGTTCTCCACCGCAGGACTCATTTTTTTTCGTTCTTCCCCAAAAAATTTTTAGGAGAAATGAAAGAATTGTTTTTTTCTTAGTATCAAAGAATGAAAGAAATGTTGTGGCTAGAGTTGTTGTTGCGTGTACTTATATAGGCAAATGTGGTATCACATGTCCACCACAATTACAATTCAAAGTAAATTTGGATTTCTGAAGAAATACATAATAATGGAGATACGTTACCATTTATAACACTATTTCCTTTTGATTGATCATAATTATTTTGTTAACGTCTTTGACTAATTAGAAGATATACACGAATACAAAAATAAAATTTTGAAAATATGCTAGCTTAAGACTTTTAATTGTGACAGTTTATAGTAACGTTGAAGAAAAGTATAACACTTATTAATGCATGCGCAATACGTGTCGTTTGTTACTTATTAATAAAAATATTTTGATTAACATTTACTAAAACAAAAATTCTACAATAGCTGTCATAGTAATAGACAAACTTACCTTTGTTTATAATTATATTTTAAGATTTTTAGACACATATTAAGAAAAAGTAAATTTTTCTCTTTTATCTTTTATTAATACATTAAATAGAATATTTCGTTGGCTATTATAGACGGGTAAAGCTAAAAAGTTTATTTAAAAGCTGTATTGAAAACTCAAAACTACACTTATAATTAAAAAAATTTTAAACTCTAGAACAACTCTTACTCTTAAACTGAAACAGAGGGAGCATGTCATAGTCCCGGATAAGAGCATCCCTAGTGGAGAAATACTCTTCTAAGAGCATCTGCATTGCAGACCAAAAAAATCATGTCTTCTGACATGGGGTCCGTCACTTCCCCCAATTTTTTTTTTTTTAAAAAAATTGTTTTTTATTATCGCAACAAATCACGTTGCGACACGTGGCATAAAACATCCGAGACTTATGCCTTGCGCGAGACACAACTTCGCTCCGCGAGACACAACTTTCGCGGGCCCCACGCATAAGACCCATCCACAACATGTGCAATGTGGATGGTCTAGTCTCTCAAACATATAATAATAGTATTTTTAATATAATTTAATTATGTAATTAAAATTTAAATAATAAAACAAAAATAAACCAATCAAAGGAGAACAGTAAGCTAAGAGTCTTTTAGAGCACTTCCATCAAGAAAGCTCTTAGAGAGTATCTTAAATTAAAATAATAATTTTAAAAAAGGATGAAAAATAAGCAAAAATGATGAGAAACATTCTAAAAAAAAAACTTTGTCAACAGTGTAAGAATCCTCTTCCCTTATGTATCAATATTTTATTGGACAATTTTATTTTAAAATTAAAATATTAATTTTTAAATTGTAAGAGACCCAAATAAGTATCTTAACTGATGGTGGTGCTCTTATAGGTGTTTATTAGAGGTGGACACGGATCGGATATCCAGGATTTTTAGGGTATCCGGATCCGGATCTGGATCCGTCGGATCCGAGAAATAATTATCCGGATCCAGATCCGTCAATATCCACGGATATCCAGATCCGATCCGGATCCACCAAAATAGCTTAAAATTTTAAAATAATAATATAAATTTATTAAAAATAAATTAAAAAAATAAAAATATCATATAAAATATTAATTTTATAAACATTTTTGAACATATTTAGTATGTAAGATTTTATAAATACACAAAAATTTCAAATAAAATTTATTTTTTGTGATATTTTACATCAATTTCAATCTATTATATACTATATATATAAACATTATACATATATTTTAAATAAAATCTATACATAAAACGGATCCGGATATCCAGATTTTCAAAATAAAATATCCGGATCCGGATCCGGACACCTCAGATATCCGGTTTTTCGGATCGGATCGGAGTGAATCTCGGATCAGATCTCGGATCCGGATATTTTGTCCACTCCTAGTGTTTATAATAGAGAATCGGCTCTTAGCTACTCTCTTTTACTTTTATTATTTTGTATTTATTTATTAGTGAATTTTTTTTTTAAGAGACACGGTTAGAATTGCTCTAAAAACCAACACAGATATCTAACAGTTTTTAATTAATATTTCGTACTATAATACATGTTACGTATTATGTTTTATCAAAAAAAAAAAAGTATACGTACTATGCTCTTTTAGTAATTATGATAAGAGTATTATGTTTTATCAAAAAAAAAAAAGTATACGTATTATGTTTTATCAAAAAAAAAAGTGAACGTGGACAATGTGAACTAGAATCTGGTCAATAATCCAGGCTACATTAATTTCGGCTACATTTGGGCTTAATTTAGCAGTTTTATACTTTAACTCATCTTTTAATTAGCGATAATTTTGTTGACGTTTTCTTTAGCACCTAAGGCCATTTTCAACCTACAACACCAAATCTCACACCAAAAATAATATTCTTTAATATTATATTATTAAATAAAAGATTTTCTTAACTATTTTTAATTTAATTAAACTTTATGATTAATAATTAAAAAACTAATTTTTATTACTTAATTTGGAATACGATTACAAAAGATAATTAAAAAAAATTATAATTAATAATTTAAAAAAAGATTACAAAAGAAAAAAACCGATTACAAAAGAAAATAAAAAAAAGATTACAATCGATAACTTAAAAGATTAAAACATAAATAACAAAGTACTAATTTTCAGAATTACTATAAGCAGACCATATGTGTTCTACCAACGCATTTCGAAGTTCAATATGAGCATCTCGGTTTTTGATTTTCCTGTGTCGAGCTAAGAATGCTTGAAACCGAGCATCATCATCACCCGTCATCTCAACTTCTGGAGGTGGGAATTCTGTTTGTTCTTGAAATGGTGCGTCAAGATCACGCTCATCTTCAATGATCATATTGTGCATAATGATACAAGTTATCATTATATCATGTAACACTGTCTTTGACCAAAGGCGAGCTGGTCCGGCCACAATTGCGAATCTTGATTGCAAAACTCCAAATGCACGTTCCACGTCTTTTCTACAAGCTTCTTGCTTCTTTGCAAATTAAAACAGGTAAACCAAGCAAAGATGTTACTAACCCAGGATGCCAATTACAAGAAAGGCTTCAAATTTGATCATGTATGGCCTATACTTCGAGGTATTGAGAAATTCTCAAATAAGCAGAGTATCCGAGTTGGTGCCTCCCAAGAAGAAGCTCGTAATGATTTTTCGTCGCCATCATTCCAAGATGACTCACCACCAACCCCTGGTATGAATTCATTCGATCTTAATACGAGTAGCGAAGAAGTTAGTTTTAATATAAGTCAAAGACCAATGGGGGTGAAAAACGCAAAGAGAAAACAACAAGATGATGACCATTTTAAAAAAATTATGGAGCAAAAGGAAAGGCTTATCAAAGCTATAGAGAAAGGTACCTCTGAAAGAAATGAAATTCAAAGAAAAAAACTCGAGGTACAAATAATGAAGGAAGAGAATAAAATATTATTTGCGGATTTGAATTCTATAACCGATCAAGCGTGTCGGGAGTATATTCAAAGTCAAAGGGCGATGATTATGAGCAGAGGAGTACAAAGAAAAAAATATGGAGAAACCGGCGAAGGTTCGCATAGCCATTATCATCCATCTCGTCATGAAACCGATCACACTCAAGGAACCGGAGAAAGTTATCACAGCCAGTATCGTGCATCTCGTTATCGGAATGATCAAAATCAAGGAGATAACGATGGAGGACAATAAACTCAAGGAGAAGATGAAATATCACCAAGTGACCCTCAAGATTACTCAAAGTACTTTGATTTGCTAAGCGGAACCAGAAATAATTTCCCCAGGTTTTAGATTATGCTTATTTTACTATTGGTCTAATGTTTTTTTTAATGTAGGTTTAATGTTTCATTCACCACTCGGTGTCTATTGTCCAACTCGCTTTTATATCGGTTTAATGTAATTTGTCTGTTTTTATTATGTAACTCGTTTTAATGTCGGTTTAACCTTGGTTTAAACAAAAAATTTAGAAGTTTAACCAAAAAAAAAAAAAATTCAATTAACCAATCAGTTGTTAATCATGTCGGTTTAATGTTGGTTTAAATGTTATGGTTAATCTTGGTGGTATAATCTCAATTACAAACCGGTTTAGTCATCTCTATTAAGGAGACCCGAGTCTTCTTAATCTCAACCCGAGTCTTCTGCTTGTCGTCGTCACCGAGAGTACAGCCGTCTTCGAGCTCTTTACCGGTGAAAATCAAACGCTGCTGGTCCGGTGGGATCCAATCCGTGTCTTAGATCTTCGCTTTGACATTGTCGATGGTGTAAGAGGACTCGACCTCGAGGGTTATGGTCTTACCCGTTACGGTTGTCACGAAGATCTGGATCTTTCCGGCGAAGCAAACAACGGCTGGGATTATATTTCCCCCGACGGTAAGTTTTTCTCGATCTTCTCCTCCGACGAACTCCTTCTCCGATCTAATTCCATTTTCTTCTCTAATCATCCCACCAACTCAAATCTAATCAAATCTCTCCAATTTGCCGTTTGCCGTTTGGCGTTTGGTTGGAAATGGTTGAAAATGGCAAATTTGCCGTTTCCCGTCATGAATAGTGGAGCGCCAAATCTGGTGCGTAACTGTTCAATTCTCGCCAATTTTGCAGTTTGGCGTCCAATTTCCAGTCCGGTTGGAGAAGATTCACGCCAAATTTGGCGTTTCCCGTCACTGGTTGGAGTTGCTCTAACTCCTAGGCTTTCTAGTCACATCATTGAGTTATTGTTCTTCTTTTAATAATAATAAAATTTAGTGTCAGCTGTAACTTGCAAGACTCTAAACACACGAAATGTGTTAGAACATCCACATCGGAGACCCCTATACACGGGGTTTACTTTTAAAATTTTTTTTTTTTTTAAATTGTTTTTTTTATTGTCGCAACGAATTACATTGCGACACGTGACAATTTTTGGAAGACCTTGTG
Source organism: Cardamine occulta (assembly GCA_028015245.1). Classification (NCBI taxonomy): domain Eukaryota; kingdom Viridiplantae; phylum Streptophyta; class Magnoliopsida; order Brassicales; family Brassicaceae; genus Cardamine; species Cardamine occulta. Next base: position 8,869,332 of record CM051384.1, read on the forward strand.
TCTTAAGTGTCTTGCCCAAGACACTTTCAACCCATGGAAAGACACAATATGGTGGGCCCCACATGGGAAGACACTCCAAAATATCACCGATGGAGGTGGTCTTAGAGATCAAATCACATATTTCGTATATTTGTCAATATCATATATTTTTTTTCTTAGAAATACCTTTCTTATTAATCAATGCAAAACCCTAACTTATCATTATGTATATATATGGACCTTTGGTCAAGAGTAATAAACAACACATTGAAATTTTCTCGATTTTTACATAGTATTAGAGCACGAATCAAACTCTTGATCAAAGTATTCGATTTTCTGTTTCTCTAAAATTCGGTTCTTTGTTCCTAAAACACGTTTTTTTGAAGAAAGATGACTGAAGAGACGAAGAAAACCGAATCCACGAAGCTGCCATCAACAGAGATCCATCGATGAACGATACCCCCTTACGATTTGACATCGAACGACGACCCCAGAAGTATCATCTCTTGTCCTTTGTTGAGTGGAGATAACTATGAAGAGTGGGCAATCAATCTCAAAACTGCTATTTACTCTCGAAAGAAGTTTGGTTTCCTTGACGGAACCATAACACAACCGACCGAAGACTCACCAAACTATGAGGATTGGAAACTGATTAATGCTCTCATAGTGTCTTGGATCAAGATGACCATCGATCCGAAGCTGTTGTCGAACATATCTCATAAGCCGATTGCAAGAGATTTGTGGGAACATATTCAGAAGAGATTCCGAGTAACGAACAGTCCGAGAATTCAGCAACTACGAAGAGAACTTGGAAACTGCCAACAGAACGACATGACCATCGAAGCTTACTTTGGGAAGCTGACAAAATTATGGGATAGTCTTGGATTCTACAAACCTCCCGTGAGATGTACTTGTGGTCGTTAAACCTACAACATCAACTCTGAAATCGAAAGAAGAAGGGAAGAAGACAAAGTTCATGATTTCTTGATGGGACTAGATGAGGAATCTTTTGGATTGGTGAAGTCAAACTTGCTGTCTCATGAACCTTTTCCAAGCTTGGAACACATGTACTTAAAAGTGACACAAGACGAAGATGCAAGGATCAGGCGAAAAACTCATAAAGAAAAACCCGAGAACGTGGCGTTTGTGGCACATCAAACTCAATATCCACGTTTTCGTGCAAACAAAAGAGAAACAAGAATTTTTTGCTCAAATTATAAAAGAAACGGACACCAAGCTGAAGTTTTTTTTTTCAGCTTTTGGGATTTCCTGAATGGTGGGGTGACAGACCAAGAAACCGTGTTGGTCGCGGAAGAAGAAGTGTGCCACCTACAGGAAGCTCATGTGGTAGAGGCGGACCAGGCTGTGTGAACATGGCGAAGGCTGTAGGACAATCGAATGTTTCTGTGGCAAATATGGCGGTTACTAAGGCAGATCGATCTGTGGTTTATGGTCTTACGGACGAACAATGGCTGAGTGTGAAACATGTGATGAATGCAGCAACAATTAGGGCAGATGAGCATCTCTCGGGTAAGTTATCTTCTCCTTCTTGGATTTAGATAGTGGAGCTACTCACCACTTGACTTGTAAGAAAGAGATTCTTACACATGTGAGAAAATTGACTCCAACAAGGATTATGTTGGCTGATGATATAACAGTTGTGGCAGACACAGTGGGTACGGTAGCCTTGAATTCTCATCTGCATTTGGTTTAAGTTTTCTATATAGAGAATTTGGGTTTTTATTTGATATCGGTTACACAGTTAATGGAAGAAAATGTCTGTGTGATGCAGCTGTCTGTTCCATTTTGTGTTCTTCAGGACCGCACTACGAGGATGCTGATTGGAGTGGGTAAACCGATTGGAGGTCTTCTTTATTTTCAAAACACAGAGATAGTCGCAGCAGCAAAGGGTCTCCCGAATCAATATGTAGAATTGTGGCATAGACGTTTAGGACATCTCGCTTTGAAAGTAATGGAGGGTTTGGAGAATTTGGATTTTAATAGTACTAGAGATTTTCTAAATAAAGCGTGTGAAATATGTATTCGCGCAAAGTAAACTCGTTGTTCTTTTCTGCTGAGCATTAATAAGACTACATAAATTTTTGAAATGATTCATTGTGACATATGGTGATCTTATTAGGGTTCCATCATTTTCTGGTGCAAGATACTTTCTTACAATTGTCGATGACTTCTCACGGGGTACATGGATCTGTTTGTTAAATGTGAAAAGTGAGACTCAAACAAAACTCAAGTATTTTCTCACTTTGGTGGATCGACAATTTGGGAAGAAAGTTCGGATGATATGAAGTGACAACGGAAGTGAATTCATGTCATTGTCGATTTATTTTTCAGAAAATGGGATACAACATGAAACTTCGTGTGTGGGGATGCCATAAAAAATGGATGAGTAGAAAGGAAGCATCGACATTTACTTGAAGTGGCTAGAGCTGTTATGTTTGAAGGACATCTACCAGTTGAGTTCTGGAGAGAATGTGCCCTTGCCGCGGCTTATCTCATTAATAGAACTCCATCGTCAGTTGTAAAAGGAAAAACACCTTATGAAGTTTTGTATGGAACACGACCCTCTTATGATAATCTTCGAGTTGTTGGGTATGCTTGCTATATACACAATCAAGAACACAAGGGGGATAAGTTTGCAAGTCGCAGTCAAAAATGTGTGTTTGTAGGCTAACCATTTGGAAAGAAAGGTTGGAGAGTATATGATATCAAAAAAGGAGTATTCATCGTATCACGCGATGTTGAATTCCGTGAAGATACATTTCCGTATCTTGATCGTACAACGGTGGAGTCTGCATCCGAAGGCCTATTTTTGGTTCCAGAAAGAGATGCGGAGACTGGGATAACTTCTGGTCCACTCGAGAATGTTCAGACGGACTGATAAGATTTTATTGACAAAATGGTCAACTCTGCGGCTGAGCGATTGTTACCGGGTGAGTCTGAAAATATTGATGCCTCAACTTCAAATTTTTCACCGCCACAGTTAGTGCAACCAGTTGTTCCAGCTGAGACATTAGATGACAGGGGGCGCTGTCAATCCAGAACAAAATACCGATAACACAACAATTAGACCTATCATTCTTGAAACAAGACCTAAAACGGTGCCACTGCAGACAAGTACACGGGAACGTAAACAACCAGGTTATTTGCAAGATTATGATACTACCTTTGTTTGTGCCACTTCTACGAGCTTATATCCAATTTCAGATGTAGTGTCTTGTGAGCGATTCTTGGAAAATCATAAAGTATTTTTGGTGGCTATAACAAACTCATATGAACCACGAAGCTTTGCTGAAGCAATGAAAGATCCAAAGTGGAGAGATGCAGTTGGGAATGAGATAGATTCTCTTGAATTAAATAAAACATGGACACTTGAAGATTTTCCCAGAGGAAAGAAGGCATATGGATGCCAATGGATATTTCACATCAAACACCAAGCCGATAGATCGATAGAAAGGTATAAGGCACAGTTGGTAGTGGTGAGAAATAAGCAAGTCGAGGGTGTTAACTATGGTGAGACATTTGCTCCAGTTGTAAAAATGACTACGGTTAGATCCTTTCTCTCTATTGTTGCAGCTCGTAACTGGAAAGTTCACCAAATGGATGTACACAATGCATTTTTGCATGGCGATCTCGATGAAGAAGTGTACATGAGACTCCCTCCAGGGTTTCATGCAAAGAATAAAGGGAAAGTATATAGACTACGCAAGTCATTGTATGGATTGAAACAAGCGCCAAGGTGTTGGTTTGCTAAACTTGCGTCTTCTCTCGAACAATATGGCTTCCAACAATCCCTAGCTGATTACTCTCTGTTCCTGTTTGAAAATAATGGAATCGAGTTACGAGTTTTGGTCTATGTTGATGACTTGGTTATCACGAGAAACAAGCTTAGTGCTATTGGTGAATTCAAGATTTATCTTAGTACTTGTTTTCATATGAAAGATTTGGAAGTGTTGAAGTATTTTCTGGGAATCGAGGTAGCACGCAGTCCGCAAGGCATCTGATTGAGTCAACGAAAATATGTTCTTGATATTTTATCAGACACATGGATGTTAGGATGCAAGCCAGCCACATTTCCTCTTGAACAACATCACGAACTCGCCTTAGCCGATGGTCATATCTTATATGATCCGGAATCTTATCGTCGTCTGATCGGTAAGCTAATTTATCTCAATGTTACCATACCGGATCTTGCATATTCTTTTCATATTCTGTCACAGTTTATGAAAGCTCTTCGCGAAGAACACTGAACTGCTGTTCTTCGGCTATTGCGATATCTTAAAAATAGCCCCGGACAAGGCATTTTACTTTGGGCGGACTCAGACCTGCAAATCTATGGTTGGTGCGACTCAGATTATAATGGGTCTCCATTGACACAATATTCTTTGACAGGGTGTTTCATACAGCTCGGCCAATCTCTGATCTCCTGGAAAGCAAAGAAACATGAAACAATGAGCTTGTCCTCGGCTGAAGCTGAATATCGAGCGATGGCTAGAACCGCTAAAGAATTGATTTGGCTCAAAAGTCTTCTATCTGATTTGGGTATTCCGATGACTAAGCGGATGAAAAGGACTGTCATTTTGTTCGTGATCAAATAAAAAATGGCAACATCAACACAGCTCACGTCTCCACCAAACACCAACTTGCAGATATCTTTACTAAGGCATTGGGACAAAGAGAATTTACTGCATTTTGGAGCAATGATGTGTGAAGTTTTAACCCAATTAAATACTGCAAGTGCACAGAACAATCGCAATAGTATAAAAGGAATCGAATCCACAGAGACCAAGGTTACACTATGAAATTATGAGATTTTTATTTAAAGCTAAGACAAAATATTGGTTGGTGTAATTTTCGGAACAAATAAACAACTAAAATAAATCGGTGTAAACAATTAATAAAAGGCACTAGGTCAAGGTATTTCGCTGGTGATTAGGAGACAAGGCTGAGCAACTATTCAGGGCTAATTAACTACCGGTCTAGAACTCAAACACTAATGAATGTCGCCCCACTCTCGTGATCTATCGACACCTTTATCTAACAACCTAGATACCGAAACTCTCGCCCGGATCTAATGAAGACGATAAGCATTAACAAACAGGTTCAATATGTTCACAATCAATTGCAGCAATCAACTCTCGTTGGCTGCGCACCAATTGCTCACCAATGATTTTTCTAGCAACCTAGAGCACTCTCATGAATAAGTATAACCTAAAAATCATAGGCTAGGTGATCAGACTAACCTAGGCATTACGAACCCCTATTGGCGAAGACATATAAATTCCATTCCTATTTGTGCTCAGCCATTAACACCCTAATTCACCATTGAAAACCCTTAACCTAGCTATGGATCTACTCACACATAGCGAAACTAAACACAACAAAGCAAGGAGATGAGTTCATGATTTATTGAAAGAATAAGGTTCAGGAAAACTTCTCAAACAAGTTATGGATTGATCGACAGTAGAGGAACAGAGATCCAAAGCTGAATAATATAAATCCCAATCGAAAAGAACAAGTGGTGAAGTCTTGAAAACCCAAAAATAAACCTAGAATGAGAACTTAGTCTGAAAACGAACGTGATACAAGTCTGAGGCGGCTGGCCTCTATTTATTCTAAAAATAAAATAAAATAAATTAAAAATGCGTCCCTAGATAAAATAGGTCGAGCAGGTTCTCGCCAGGTCCGAGCAGGTGCTCGCGCAGGCGAAAAAATCGTCTTTTGGCTCAAATTTGCTCCTTTTTGCTCCAATGTCTTCCAACATCTCCAATCCATGCTCCAGAGCTTTAAAATACCTGAGAAGACACAAAAAGACCAGAAAAGACTCGAAAACAATATGAAAAGACTAGCTAAAGTGGGACAAAATACTAATATATTAACTCCCCCGGACTTAGACCTTTGTTTGTCCTCAAACAAAACAAGATCAAGAACTGAGAAGAGGTTTGTAAATCACGGGAACTCACTTGCTTGTTGGAAAGATTTCGAACTTCATACCTTCTTCACTGGACCTTAGGACATGTACCGTAGTTAGCCGTGGGGTTCATAACCTAACCTTAATAACTCACAATCCAACAGAAGTTTCGGAATCCCCACTGTCATCTCTTACATAGATTAATGAAAATAAAGTAAAGTGATCTTACCAGGGGAAATCGGTCCAAAAGGTGCCAACTTCTTCTAACCAAAGACATTCTCCCATATAAATTTCCTCTCCCCTCTTTCCCTCTTTCCACGCCATCATTTTTTTTTTTTTTTTTTTTTTTAATTCTTTGCAGCCATCGGTTTTCATTTGCCGATGCTTCACCCTTTATCACAGCCATCACTTTTCTGATGCTTCTTCTTTATTTTGTGGGACGAATCTCCATGAGGTCGCAAAGGATACACGGGTTTACGCATCATCCCTTGGTTCACTTCGATTTTAGTTTTCCTTACAACAAGCTTTCCATGAGGTCACAAAGGATACACGGGTCTACGCATCATCCCTTGGTTCACTTCGCCTTGTTGCTTTGAACTTCTCCTTTTTATTTTCTTTTTCTCTTCCTTTCTTTCTTTTTCTCGGTGTAATGAAGGGGAGTGAGAGAGGAATATCATACTTTGTGGAGAGTTGCGTGGTCTTGTTTGGCTCGAATAGGTCTTCCCTAATGAACATCAAACCCCTGAGAAAGAAATTGAAGATCAGGTTAGGGTCCAATAAAAATTAGAGATGACATAGGTTCAATTCCTATTTCACGGGCGTGAGCTTTGGGGAATATTCAATCCGCCCAATGCCTTTCCGATACAGAACTTTGGCCAAACTGTGAGTCATACAAGTAATCCTTAGTCCGAAAATAAATCCAATAGATCAAGTTCATAATTCCCAAACAAGCTTTTGACTCGATAAAACTCTAAAACATACTCGATAAAAGTGAACCAAGCGGCAGGACCTGATTCACTAAAAATCTAAGACTCTTGGGACTGACACAACAACAAGACTCAATAGAATATAAAATAAAATAAAATAACTAACCGCTCCCCCGGACTTAAATCACACCGTCTCCGGTGTGAAAAAGAACGAGAGATTGGCGACAAAGAAATATAAAAACACACATGGATAATACAATGATGATAGAGGGTAAAGGGGGATATCACTCAGTTGTCGCGGTGTCATGGTCGTCGCCCATGGAGCACCCTGGTGGAGCAGGTGCTTGCCTCTTCCTACAGTGCAATGGCTGCACGGAGCCTGAGGTTGAGTTTGAAGGTCGCGGTGAGGCAGCTGCTGCGGCGGTGGTGTGGCAACATCCTCATGCCAACGTTTGCATTATCCTCTGCATGAGGCTGTTGTTTCTTTTTGTTGACTCGATCATCCAGCTCCTGCACTCGGCAGTGTCAGCATCATCAGAGATGGGTGGAAGATCAAACTCACCTTGAGTAGAGGAGGCATGATAGGGAAGTGCTAGGCGCGGGACTGGTGTGGCGTCATCGTCAGTGTCATGACGAGATATGCTTCGAGGAGATGTGCTCGCCTTAGCTGATGAGGATCGGCCCGGGATGGGGATAAGGTATTGTGGAGGTGGGCAGAACGCAAGATCATCCATTGTGTATAGTTCAGTCACGACCGGGTTCGGAAGCTCGATGAGGTTAGACGGCCTGGTTGCAGTGATGAACTGGTAGTTGGATGGTGCAAGGATGATCTTGGAAGTAAGCAGGTGCTTCATATCCATTCGTGAGAGCTGGGTGACACATGAAGCGGATGAGAGATCCACTCGGTGATGGCGGAAAAGTGGAGTTAGGAGACTCCCTATTCGCTCAACTCTCTGTCCTTTGTTGTTCTCCATTGGGCTGTCTTTGATTCCACAAATCACTTCGGCAAAGCGGACGCCTAAGTTGGAATGGTACACCTCGAATTGTTCCGTGTTCCCATTCCCTACAATATGAGCACATCCCAAGAATAATAGCAGCAACTCATCGATATGAACTTTGTTACCTACAGCCCGGGCAAAAAGCATGTTGCTGAAAATTCTCGCACATATGCGAAGTGCGGGATGACAGAGGCGGTTTTGACTTGCGGAATTGGACGAGTAAGGGCCCGAGGCAATATGGCTCCAGAATTCCTTGGATTGCGCGAATGTCTTCGGTGAATCCAGTTTGGTGACCGTCTCCTGAAAACCATACAAAACACAGAAATCCCACATAGCTATATCGTACTTCGTTCCTCCAGCAAAGAACGAAAATGTACCTTCTTCAAGTGTTGGGGATTCCGGATCTGTGTAAGTGAGAGTGGCGGTGGCTAGGCATTGTCTCACAAGGTCCGGGTAAAGCACATCTTCTTCTACCGCGAAAGACATGCAATGCGCGTAGCTTAGGATCCTCCGAATTTGGTCTTGGAGACCTAGTTGCTGAAGCGTCGTCTCGCACATGTACCTCGTAGGCTCTAGCTTCAGCCCGAGAAGCTGATTGTAGTAATAGGCATCGCGAGTGTCCCACGAGTCCGGTGAGATGGGCGGGAGCTCCTTGATTCCGAGATCGAAAGGCGTGTTTTTGGGATGGGGCCACGGGTGCGTGGCGAGTCTCTCGGTGGTGGCGGACCGTGTGGAGGTGCTAGCTTTGCCTTTTCCCTTGTTAGTGGCGAAGAACTGCTTCGGAGGCATGATGTGATGGGGGGCTTGCAGTCACAGCAGCGAATGGCGGAGCTTGACCGAGTATGAAAAAGTTGAGACGAACTTGCGGTGGAGTTTCGCGGATAGAGATGGATGACGGAGGCGGAGTCTCACGAGGGACGAGCCAAGAAGCGAGGGAGAACGGCTGATGCGGAGAACTCGGCGATTTGACGGACGAGATGGGAGAGAGAGATGGCGATAGAGCTTTGCGATTTGAGTGGGATAGACGAGAGAGAGATAGTTGGAGGGCGTGTGTTTTGGAGGAGCTCGGTCCGTGATATAAAGGGGAGGGGTGTAGGGTTTCGAGATTTGGCTGTATGTGGTGGACCAGTGCATGTGCCTGCAAAATAGGAAAAAGAGAAAGGTAGTAGGGTTGGGAAAAGGAAATTTAGAATTTACCTTTTGTTTGTGTTGACTCGTCGAGCACCCTGGCGGAGCAGGTGCTCGGGCCAGTTTTTGGGGTGCTCGATCAATTTCCCCTTTTTCTGTTTTTTTCTTTTTCGCTCGGTGAAATCTCAGCTGCTTCGTACCGGTCTGCGTATGACCGGTACATCCAACCGCTAGCCCCCCTTTTTTATTTTTTTTTATTTTTTTGATCCAGAATGATTAAAAAGTGAAATCACAAATAAAAATTAGTATCAAAACAAATTTGAAATAAATTATGTACAAGAAACCTTACCGGTGGGTTGCCTCCCACCAAGCGCTTGTTTTAAGTCGTTAGCTCGACTTTGTGGGCCGTTTAGGCGTGAGGAACATCATCTAAGGTGACAGTATCACCTTTTCTAATGTGTGTATCCGCAAGATACGGCTTGATCCTTTCGCCATTTACCACGAATTCGTCTCCTTTCGCGTTTAGCAATACCACGGCTCCATGTGGTCTAACCTCCTTGATCGTGAAGAGGCCAGACCATCTGGACTTCAGCTTTCCTGGAAATAATCTGAGACGAGAGTTGAACAATAATACCTGATCATTGGGAGAAAAACTCCTAGGGATGATCCTCTTGTCATGGTAAGCTTTTATTCGCTCCTTGTAAATCCTTGAGTTGTCGTAGGCGAGATGCCTAATTTCCTCCAACTCGTGCAGCTGCATGGATCTCCTCTCAAATGCTGGTAGGATGTCGAAGTTGAGCAATTTAATAGCCCAGGCCGCTTTGTACTCCAGTTCCACCGGAAGGTGGCATGCCTTCCCATACACCAAATGAAAAGGCGTTGTCCACAACGGTGTTTTATACGCGGTCCTATACGCCCATAGAGTGTCATCCAACTTCTTGGACCAATCTCTACGTGTGATGCTCACCGTCTTATGCAGGATACTCTTTATCTCCCTGTTGGAGATCTCGACCTGACCACTAGTTTGAGGGTGATAGGGAGAAGCTACCTTATGTGTTACACCATTCTTCTTCAACAAGTTCTCAAAAATCTTGTTTATGAAGTGTGAGCCTCCATCGCTAATCACCACTCTTGGGACTCCAAACCTCGGAAAGATGACACTCTTGAACATCTTGATAACCACTCTAGCATCATTAGTTGGGCTAGCCAGCGCTTCAACCCATTTTGAAACATAATCAACAGCCACTAGAATGTATTAATTATCGTAGGAGGATGGAAACGGTCCCATGAAGTCTATGCCCCATACATCGAAAACTTCAACTTCCAGAATTAAATTTTGGGGCATCTCATTGCGCTTATTGATGTTCCCTTGCCTCTGACACGCATCACACTTAGAAACAAATCTGTGTGCATCACGGAATATCGTAGGCCACCAATAACCGGCTTGCAAAGCCTTTGAGACTGTTTTGAATGTGGCAAAGTGCCCAGCATATGACAAAATGTGGCAATGCTGTAGAATCCCAGGGATCTCTGCCTCAGACACACATCTCCTATACAGCCCATCCGAACACTGTTTGTACAAAAACGGTTCGTCCTAATAATACCGCCTAACATCGCGGAAGAACTTCTTCCTTTTGTTTCCCGCTAGGTTCTCAGGAACCTTGTCAGCAGCCAAGAAGTTTGCTATCTCTCCAAACCATGGGAAACTAGAGGACTGACCTGTTTGAATTGATTCACAAGAATTTTCGGGAGCAGGTGCTTCAGCGGGCGGAGCAGGTGCTTCAGCGGGCGGAGCAGGTGCTCCATCGGGTGCTCGGTCGGATGCTCGGTAGGGTGCTCGGAAAATTTTGCAGGTGTTGATAAAATAGATCTGTTCATCTGGTAGACTATCCTCCATGGGTGTGTCCTCTTCAATCTGCAACCTGCTCAAGTGATCCGCAACCCCATTTTCGGACCCTTTCTTGTCTTTAGATCGAATTCTTGTAGCAACAGAATCCACCTCAATAATCTGGGCTTTGCATCCTTCTTCGTCAGTAAATACTTCAATGCAGCATGGTCTGTATGAACAATTACCTTCGATCCGACGAGGTATGACCTGAACTTCTCAAAAGCGAAAACAATCGCTAATAATTCTTTCTCGGTAGTGGCATACCGACACTGAGCATCGTCTATTGTCCGACTGGCATAATATATCGCATAGAGCTTCTTGTCTCTCCTCTAACCCAGAACAGCCCCGACAGCAAAATCACTTGCATCCGTCATAACCTCAAATGGTAACTCTCAATCTGGCGGTTGTACTATCGGTGCACTAACCAAGGCTCCCTTAATGGTGTGAAAAGCCGCCAAATAGTCACTATCAAATTCAAACTTCACCTCCTTACACAGCAATCTCGTAAAAGGTCTAGCAATCTTAGAAAAGTCCTTGATGAAGCGACGGTAGAACCCCACGTGTCCCAGAAAACTGCGGATTCCCTTAACCGAATTAGGCGGTTGCAAACTCATCATGACTTCTATCTTTGCTTTGTCAACTTCGATCCCTTTCTCTGATATCTTGTGCCCAAGCACTATCCCATCTCGGACCATGAAGTGGCACTTCTCCCAGTTGAGAACTAGATGCTTCTCCTCGCACCTTTGCAATACCCTGCACAAATTAGACAAACAAGAAGAAAACAAACTCCCATACACAGAAAAGTCATCCATAAATACTTCCATAATATCCTCAATAAGGTCAGTAAATATAGACATCATACAACGTTGAAACGTTGCTGGAGCATTACACAAACCGAATGGCATACGGCGGTACGCGAAGGTGCCGTAAGGACATGTGAATGTCATCTTCTCTTGATCGTCAGGGTGGATGGGAATCTGGAAAAATCCTGAAAAACCATCTAGGAAACAGTAATATGGATGGTTAGCCAGACGCTCTAGCATCTGGTCAATAAAGGGTAACGGAAAATGATCCTTGCGAGTAGCAGCATTCAATTTCCGATAATCTATACACATTCTATGTCCGGTTACTGTCCTAGTTGGTATCAGTTCGCTCTTATCATTTTTAATCACTGTGATACCTCCTTTCTTAGGAACTACATGCACAGGGCTGACCCACTTACTGTCAGAAATCGCATAAATCACACCAGCCTCTAGAAGTTTCATTATCTCTTTCTTGACGACATCCTTGAGGTTAGGGTTTAACCGCCTCTGATGCTCGACAGAAGTCGTAGATTCATCCTCTAGGTGTATCCTGTGCATGCATAAGTCAGGGGATATACCAGTGATATCATCTAGTGAATATCCTAGAGCCTTCCTATACTTCTTCAATTCACACAAAAGCAAGGTAATCTCTACATTGTTCAAATTCGCATTCACTATAACTGGATAAGTGGATTTCGGACCAAAAAAAACATACCTGAGCCCTGCTGGAAGGGTCTTCAACTCAAGCTTTGGAGCTTTCAGCTCACTCCAAGAGCCTTCCAGGATCATATTTTTTGGAGCAGGTGCTCCTTGTGCTCACTGGGGTGCTCGCTGGGCCTCGTTTTTTGTGCCCTCTCTTAGGCTCAGAAATTCATCTCCTTCCTCCACTCTGATGTTGGAATCAAGAAACTTAGCGAATCCGTGGGTGTCTTCACTCAGAAAACCGTGTTCACCCTCGGGTTTAGTCAAAGCGACTTCTAAAGGATCATTCGCCAAAATTTCTTCAACCACATCTTCTGCTATCTCTGACTCATCATGGATCACAAATGTCTGTCCATCAATCATTGGTTTCTTGAGAAGCTTGCTCATCTCAAACCGAACTAACATGTCTCCAAGACGGAGATCAACTATTCCTTCTTCAACATCAATGATAGCACGAGCTGTGCATAAGAAAGCTCTACCCAATATCAGTGCGTCCTTGGGTTCTTCATCAAGTTCCAAAACCACAAAATCAGTTGGTATAAATGTATCCCCAATTCGGACGTGCATATCTTCGATAATACCCACCGGAAGCTTTGTAGACCGATCCGCAAAAACCAATGAAATCTTTGTAGGCTTGAACTTAGTGAATCCCAGACGCTTAGCCACAGAATATGGTATCAGATTCACGCTGGAACCTAAATCATACAAAGAACACGCAAACGTACACGGTCCTATCTTCACCGAGATAACAAACCTCCCGGGGTCTTCTTTCTTTTTCAACACCTTACTCTGAAGTATGGCGCTGCACTCCTTAGAAACAATCATAACACTCTTTTCCTCAACAACCTTACCAGCAACCAGCTCCTTCATGTATCGCTTGAGAGAAGGCATCATTTGCACGGCATCAACCAAAGGAAGCTTCACCGTCAAATCCTTAAGCATCTCCTTGCACTTTGCATCCTCCAGATTCTTGCGAAATTTCCTTGGAGGTACTGGATAAGGGACCTTAGGTACGTAGACTCGTTCTGGTGGAGTTTCTGGAATTTTTGAAATTTTCGTGGGAGCACCCTGTGGGAGCAGGTGCTCCGTAGCAGAGTTGGGGTGCTCAGAAAATTTTTCTTCAGATTCGTTTGGAACAGTTCCCAGTGGTGTTCCTGAGCTTGATCCAGTCTCTACATTTCCATCTTTCATAGCAGAATCACTCTCTTGAGCCTGATGCTCGGAATTCCTCTCCTTAGCCTTTCTGTGGAAGCTTCTCGTCGTAGGCGGTACCAGCAACTTTCCACTCCTCAACTCAACAGCATTCACGTGATATTGGTTGCTGGACAATTCACCTTTACCTGGAAGAGCTCCAGCTGGTCTATTGATAGCCTCGGCGGTTTGAGCTACTTGTGTATCAAGCTTCTTCACATGCGCGGTAACAGCTTCATACTTCGCGTTTAAATCAGTGTACATGTGATTTACCTTGGCATTAATCTCAGTAGACGCCTTCTGTTGGTTAACCATCAGTTGCTGCATAAGACTCTTCAGTTCATCTTGAGATGTAGGCGCGGAGGCAGCCCCATTCTCTTCCACAAACTTGACCGGTCTTTGACTTTCGCGTAGGAGTAAATTTACCTTTGCCGTCAGCTCATCTATCTTCTGAGTGTCCACACTGTTTACTTTCTTGGACCTATCATACTCAGGAGACCTGTTGCTAGAGCTTGAAGCAAGGTTCTCTATCAGCTCAAAAGCACCATCTCTAGTCTTGGTCATAAAATCCCCATTACTCGCAGCATTCAAGGCATTGCGGTAATCCCATTCAACTCCATCATATAATATTCCCAGAATCTATTCATCTTTAAAACCATGATGAGGGCATTCCCTACGGTATTCCTTCAATCTTTCCCAAGCTTCACAAAAAGCTTCACCAGAATGTTGTTGAAAAGACGAAATCTTATTCCGTAGAGCGGCTATCTTGGACTTAGTGTAGAAGTGGTCTAAAAAGGCAGCTCTAACTTCATCCCACGTCCTCAAAGAACCAGCTGGCAATGACTTCAACCACCTCTGAGCCTTGTCGGCAAGAGAAAACAAAAACAGCTTGCATTTCAGAAATTCCGACGGTACCCCATTAGAACCGGTGGTGCTGCAGATTTCTTCAAAATTTTCGATGTGGTCCATCGGTATCTCAGCCGGCAGTCCGTGAAAGAGGTGTTGCTTCACCAATGTAATCATCTGAGGCTTGATCTCATAGTCTTGCCTCTGAATTGTTGGAGAAACAATAGCTGAGCGGTTTTGATAAAATGCATGGGGATTATCTGAATCCCCTATACCCGGCTGAACTCGTGGAGCTGGCGGTTGATCTCTTCTCAACTGAGCAATCTGATCCCTAGCAACTGTAACTGAGCAGCCATACCATTGTCTTGTTCAGCCATGATGACCGGAGCAGCTGTAAGTCTCTTTTGACGGTTTTGACGTTCGATGCGAGCTAACTCTTCGTTGGTGAGGATGGCTAGGTCTTCGGTGCAATTTCTTCTTGTTCTTCTACTGGTCATGCACCTGACACATAGCAGAAACAAATAAAAATTAAGGTCAGTAGTTTCTTAGACTGAAAACAAAATCAAAAATCAAAGGTAACGCTATTGGTCCCCGGCAACGGCGCCAAAAACTTGATGTGTGAGGTTTTAACCCAATTAAATACTGCAAGTGCACAGAACAATCGCAATAGTATAAAAGGAATCGAATCCACAGAGACCAAGGTTACACTATGAAATTATGAGATTTTTATTTAAAGCTAAGACAAAATATTGGTTGGTGTAATTTTCGGAACAAATAAACAACTAAAATAAATCGGTGTAAACAATTAATAAAAGGCACTAGGTCAAGGTATTTCGCTGGTGATTAGGAGACAAGGCTGAGCAACTATTCAGGGCTAATTAACTACTGGTCTAGAACTCAAACACTAATGAATGTCGTCCCACTCTCGTGATGTATCGACACCTTTATCTAACAACCTAGATACCGAAACTCTCGCCCGGATCTAATGAAGACGATAAGCATTAACAAACAGGTTCAATATGTTCACAATCAATCGCAGCAACTCTCGTTGGCTGCGCACCAATTGCTCACCAATGATTTTTCTAGCAACCTAGAGCACTCTCATGAATAAGTTTAACCTAAAAATCATAGGCTAGGTGATCAGACTAACCTAGGCATTACGAACCCCTATTGGCGAAGACATATAAATTCCATTCCTATTTGTGCTCAGCCATTAACACCCTAATTCACCATTGAAAACCCTTAACCTAGCTATGGATCTACTCACACATAGCGAAACTAAACACAACAAAGCAAGGAGATGAGTTCATGATTTATTGAAAGAATAAGGTTCAGGAAAACTTCTCAAACAAGTTATGGATTGATCGACAATAGAGGAACAGAGATCCAAAGCTGAATAATATAAATCCCAATCGAAAAGAACAAGTGGTGAAGTCTTGAAAACCCAAAAATAAACCTAGAATGAGAACTGAGTCTGAAAACGAACGTGATACAAGTCTGAGGCGGCTGGCCTCTATTTATTCTAAAAATAAAATAAAATAAATTAAAAACGCGTCCCTAGGTAAAATAGGTCGAGCAGGTGCTCGCCAGGTCCGAGCAGGTGCTCGCGCAGGCGAAAAAATCGTCTTTTGGCTCAAATTTGCTCCTTTTTGCTCCAATGTCTTCCAACATCTCCAATCCATGCTCCAGAGCTTTAAAATACCTGAGAAGACACAAAAAGACCAGAAAAGACTTGAAAACAATATGAAAAGACTAGCTAAAGCGGGACAAAATACTAATATATCAAGCAAGCTGGGCATTGAAAACCTCTATACTCCAGCTTGAAGAAGGGGGGTCTTAGAGATCATATCAGATATTTCGTATATTTTTCAATATCGTATATTTTCTTTTCTTAGAAATTATTTTCTTGTTAATCAAGTCAAAACCCTAGCTTATCATCATGTATATATATCGATCTTTGGTCAAGAGTAATAAACAACACATTGAAATCTTCTCGATCTTTACAAAATGTTTATCAGACTTATTCGATAAGAGTTAGGTATGAATTCAGCAGTCGATGTCACCAGGGTTATTTGATCTCTGTTGTGTTAAGTTCTATGGTTTATAACTCAAAACCGATTGATCCATATCTCTTATGTGTTATTCAAGGTTTATTTCCATCATTTGATGTGGAATATTCTTTACACGCCCTCTCGAGATCATGGTTCTTCTATCCATTGATTTCGACAATATCACACTATAGAATTAATTTTAGGTTAAATAGATTAAAATCGATCGGGCCTCTTTGATGGACTGGATCGATTTCAATTTGGTGGGGCAGCGTGTGTTCGGACTCTGATACTATGTTTAGTTATATGGATTTCCAACTCAAAACTAATTAACAATGAATGGATTGGCTCATATTCCTTATATGTTACTCAAGGTATATTCTCATCATGAGATATTTTTCATATGTTGGATTCAATCATTTATCATAATTTGTTAAAGATGGTGATATTTTGACTAGCTCCGTATAATTTATCATAATTTTTAAAGAGATTCTATCTTTAACTGTTGTTCTCAATAGCACCAATTTATATGTATTCCTCTTTAACCATGAACATTATAATGTTGTTGTAAATATCATCTTTGAATTCCTGTCGACGAACGAGAAGGGGATGCTTGTCCCTTTTCGTAGTTCTTATATTTGCTCAAAACATGGTTAACTATGTTCGATGGATCTCCGAGAATATCCTCACAACTTTTTTCATTCTTTACTTTCAAAATGAATCACATGAATCATGGAAAAATATTTCATCTCAGTGTATAAGCTATGTTTGGATGAGTTTGTCCAAAAATAAGATAACCTAAGCTAGAATATACATTTAATTTAAAAGAAAGATATCTGGACTCGGCAAAACCACGATACCCATTACCCAATTCTGTAAAAATGGTGAATATTCAAATAATGTATGATTAATCGTTTCCTTCTATATACTCTCCCATCATTGACATATATTTCACATTTAATCTCTATATTATTTTAATTCAGACTGTTACATAAAATTACACTTTTCTAAAACATGCACGATAAAATGCACCATTTGTTTGAGTGTTTGACTTTTTGCTGCATATTTACAACTCTAAATTATGTGAAAATAAATAAAAGTGATCATATATATAATGCAAAATCCATAGATTTATGTGTTCAACGTCCTATTTTGTCTTAACTATTTGGACAATGGTTCAGACTCATATTATAAAAAAATATCAAAATGATTCCAAATAAAAATCAGCATGAAATGACTTCCAAATTTAAAATTTTTATTCAGTTTAATCCGGTTTTTTAGTTGAACAAATTAAAATTTTTAAAAAGTTTCAAAATATTATAAATATTTAAAACGTTTCAAATACTATAAAGATTTAAATTTAAAAAAAAATCAAATATTATAAATATTTAGACTTTATGAAAAGTTTCAAATATTATAAATATTTAAAATTTATAATTTTTTTTAAATATTAATGATTTTAAAATTAGTTTATATATTAAAACATAGAAAAGTTAACAATTCAAAATAGATTTTCAAACAAGAAATCTCCATATTATTATTTGAGAAGTATATTTTAAAAGATAATTTATATGTGTTAGTTATTTTTGGAATGCAACTAAAGATGTACTAATTCTTTTTTTTTTTAACTCAGTAAGGATAGAAATGAGATAAAAATAATCTAAAATATTGATTGAATCATAATGATCAACGGGTTGGTAAAATCTATATACGGATATCTCGTTCTAATCTCTTATTTAATTCCTTACTCATTAGAATAAATTAATCAATCCAAAATAAGTAATTACATAAAAAAGATCGATTACAAGATGGAAAGTTTCGATGGATACGGGACATGATGGGTTTCTATCCCAAAATAGACATGTATAAGACAAATGTTGGATAACTAGTTTTATAATATAGAATAAGAAATAATATATATATATATATATAGAATTACTTATTTATAAAATTAAAATTTTACATATTAAAATTGATTTTAATACAAATAGACTAAAATATTTAATCGAAAACGGATAATTTATAATATGAATCTATTATTGGATGGGAAGTTCCTGACGGGTACCAAACATGACAGGTTTCTGTTCCCAAATGGACATATCTAATATAAATATTGGATCACTAATCATATAGTATATACTAAAATATAATATATATATATATATATATATATATATTCAATATTTGAACTTCTTACAAAAGATTAAAATGGGTATAAAAGTAAAAAAAAACCAACAACACAAATACTTTATAATTTAGTAAAGTTGAAATTACATATAACTAAAAAAAAAAAATTATAAAAACTAAACGAATAAAATCTATAAATCTATAAATTATCTAAGAAAATAAAAAAATATTAAACTGTAAAATATAAATATTTCTTACAAATATAATAATTAAGAAAACATTAATCCGTAATGTACCGCGGGTTCAACTTTAGTTTTATTTCGATAATAGCTGTCACATACACACATATACAGTCATAGTCCTAGATAAGATCCAACAAAAAAGATAAAAATACTATATACGGTCTCTTATCTATTCATACGTTACTATTTAATTGTTTCTTCACTATTTTTATTACGAGGCATAAACTATTATGTATTTTGAGAAAATTATATGATATAATAAGATATGATCATTTTCGGAGAATCAAAAAGAAATAAGAGCATCTAGTTTGATAGAGACTTATGTGAGTCTCTATAATTTTTTTTTTTAAATGAAGTTTTTATAACAAAAAAATAATTGACTAATACGAAGAAGACATGTGAGAGATTTTTTAATTAATATTTTTTGTTTTAATTAAAATATTATTTTTAAAATTTGTAGAGACTTGTAAGTAGATGTACTAAATCGGTTAAGTTCAAAAAAAAAAACGATGATTCGTGAATAAGAGTGGGTGGGTCACGTGGGCCGGTGGTGGTCTTCGATCATTGAGGGTGACATGCGACTTGTGTTCAGAACAAAAGCTGAAAAAGCTGAAAGGTTAAAGGAAAGTGAGGAAAGAAAACGTGGACAATATTAATTAGAAGTCAATAATCCAGGCAACATTAATGTTGGCTACATGCGTGCCAAATGTTGCACTTTTACACGTTTAGTATTTTATAATAAAGCCACAATTTTGAGCACCTAACTCTCGAACCTATAGGACTTCTTGTTTTATTCATGATATATATTATTCTCTCTTTTATTTATTGATCATATTTCTAAAATTTTCACATATTTTAATAAAATATATTAAAATAGCATCATTTTTTGTGAATAACAATTTACTATAACTTTGAACCAATAGCATTTTATTATTTTTTTTGAAATCTACAATTCATCATTAAAATCTTATAAAAAACCATTGAAAATAGAAAAATTGTAACTTTTTGAAACAAAATTTTTTCCTAAAAATAGGATTAATAAGGAACGGAGAGAGTAATTGTTAAGTCATCTATGATTTGGAAGAGTGTAAAATTTTTAAAGCTCTGAATATTTATTCGAAACGATCAGAACAGCTCAGCTCAGTTATTTTGCTTGAACAAGTTTGATGGAAAATATCTAATCAGCCTTTAAGCAAGGAGAAAACCTCTCAACCACTTACTTTAGTGCCACCGAACACTTGAACTTCAATCTTTTTTCTCTGATGAATGGTGGCTCTCACCAATACCGGAAAAGAACACCTTTGACCTCTTCCGGCTACTAGTACTTTGAGATTGAACGAAGTTGGCCCTAGATCTAGGTTTTTCTCGGCTCGCGAAATCTTGGAGGCGACGCGGTTCGTTTAGCTTGGTGTTCTCAATGGTGTGACTCGATATTTGCATCCCTATCTCCTGATTCTCGAGGACGGGGTTTTAGTGTTGGGTTCAAATTGTGTCATGTCTCACTGCTGAACCTCTTGGCGATTCATCTCGTCGCTACCTCCTTTCTGAGTTCCTGCTTGGGGGTCGCAGAAGCTAGAGGGTGTTCGTTGGTTTTAGGGCAAGGCAACGTCTCTCCTAAGCCTGAGGACGGCTTCAGGTACGCGGCTTGCTCTAACCGCCTCCTTATCTCTTGCTCTGTCTCTCTGAGTAGCGAGTTAGGACAAACCTTCTCTTGTTGTAGCTCCTCTTCTTCGTCGCCTCCATCCTAGGAATAGTTATTATTAAACCTCTTTCTAAGTTATCGTATTCTGTTTGTTTAGCTCTAGTCGCTTGTCTACTATAGATGTTGAGGATTCGTAGGTCGTATCATGGAAGTGCCGACATGGTGCTTCTTTCTCTTCATCTTCGCATCTTCCAGTTATGTCTTTCACTCGTTGTGGCATTCTCTTCTTTTCCCCTGCCTTCACTTTTTGGAATTGCTTGAGTGATATGTATGGTTTTTCCATGATTTTAATATTTATTTCCATCACATTTTGTTCCATTTCACATCACTTAGGATTGTATATATGCATTTGAGTATCGCTTTCGCATTATCTCACATCTTAGAGTCTTAGGTTGTTTTTTTTTGCATATTGCATATGTTTTGAGTCTCTTTAGGTGAATGGGAGGCTTGGAGCTTCTTGGAGCCTTAGCAATAAAAAGAGGATCAAGAAGAGATGAAAAACAAAGTGAAGAGAAACTTGTAGCGGTCACCTAAACCGCTTGGAATCCAAAGCGTCTAAAAGATCTCATCAGACGAACATCTTTCTGTGTCCATTTTAGTCTTCAATTTAGTGTCCAGACAGGAAATTGCATTAGCTTTCCAATGGAAGTGGTCTCAAGTCATTTGGAGCTGTTTTACATGAGTTATGGTTGAATTACTAGACACATATCATCTCTGCCGCGATGTTGACCAAAATATTTAGAGTTGACCCGAATATTTTTGTTATCTCCATATAAATACTTGTCTAAACATCATTAAACCTAATTTTTCTTCTCTTTAGAGTTGGTTTTGTTATCCAAACTCTATTTGAATTGATATTTATCATATTATGCAACTCTATTGAAGGATTCTTCACTTCTATCTTTGTAAATCCATGTTTATCTCTTTCTCTTTTTCTATTTCTTCATTTAGGTTGTTAGTCTTTTAGTTGGATCATAGGTCATGCTATATTAGCGACGTTGCCGGAGACTCAATGATTGCCATTAGAGTTAGGATTCAAATTGAAACTATAGTGTTTTTCTTTTCTTTTGTTGCTATTTTTTTCCTTTTCTCTTGTGATCTTGACCTCTTAGGTGTACAACTATGAGTAAGGGAGACATTCAAGGAAAAAGTTAGCAAGAGCAAGCAACCGTCAAGCTAACGACGTTAAACGCACCCTTTGGGACTCCCTCAAGCCTATCCCTTGTCAAGCTAGTGACATAAAACAAGCATTGAATAAAGGGAGATTGAGTAAGACATTACAACAACCAAGCTCCTCCATTCCAAAGCTCCAAGGTACCATTTTTTTCCACATTCATTTTTATCACCTTTTGTCCCATTTCATATCATTTTAGAAGAATAAATATGCATTTGGGTTTCGTTTTGCATCTGACTCAACATTAATATGTCATGTGACATCTAACTCAGAGGTTTGAGTAATACTGTTTCGGTCAAAGTTGATTTTGGCACACATAAAAGTTCATGTAGATTTTTCGAAAAATTTATAAGCTAAAGTTGAATAATGGAATGCAATAGATCTTAGTGAATAATGGATTTACTGTTGGTGTATGAAAAGGCATCGTGAATATAGTTGACATTGAAATTGACCATTTTCCCTAATTTTGACACTACTTAGAATATTGGGGAATTTATAAATAAATGACATTTTTAAAACAAATTGTCAATAATATGTACAGAATTCAGGTTTAGAGACGAAAAAATTCACTCTAAATAGCTTTAAGGTGTCTATGTGGGGGAAATTGCTCATAATATTTTAAATTCCTGGAATGGTGAGAAAGTTGTTACGCATACTATGCACATGTCTCACAAAATGTGAATGCAATCTTGCATATTTGTATGTATTATCTAATATCTAACGATTGTGGGCACTGCAAGCTTAATAGAAAAAGCTATTGTCATGATCATTACTGGAAACAACTATAGTGATTGCTAAGAAGGTAAGAAAAAAAACATCCCTTAAAGAGAAACGTTCTTAAAACTTTTATGGATCTGAAAAACGATGGTCATTGACTAACAAAATACAAGACCATCATTCATGAGAAAAGTCTAGTAAAAACGAAATTCTAAAAAATAAAATAAAGAGAATTTTTTTTATTAAAGAACAACAACATAGATCGTTGATCAATGTACCATTGATTACAAGTAGACGACATGTTTTTTTGCATGGTTTGTTTTCGCATTCAAATCTATAACTTCACTGAGATAATTTCAATGAAAGAATAACCGCGCACTGAATAAAAACTAATCATGCCTATAAAGTAAGGTCCATGGGACTAAACCCAAAGAAGTCCATTAAGTCTAAGACCTCATAAGGACCGCAGAAGGCCATAGAAGGCCGAAAAAGGTCATGGAAGGTCCCATAAGGCTGGCTAAGACCCTAGAAGATCGTAAAGGGTCCAAAAAGGCCGCGGAAGAACGCACACGGCCTTACAAGACCGCAAAAGTCCTAGAAGACCGTAAAGAGACGTAGGAGACCCATACTATTATAAAACCTATTAAAAGGAGGATTAGAAGGGGAACTCCAAAGCCCATGTTTATTAGGGTAAAAGAGGACACCACCATTTTAAATAGAGGGAAAGGTAAAAAGAAGAGGATCATAAGACATTAACCTAAAGAAACCCTACGAGCTATATTCTTCGCTTTCAGAGAATAATAAGGGAATTGAGCCACACCTATCAGTCCGCAACCAATGACTAATTACATAATCTTTGAATAGGTTTTAAAATATTGATTCCTTGTATTTCACAACGATTAAAAACCACATATTATTGACTAACAAAGATATCTCTTCATGTTATTCTGTAGAACTGTCAACGAATAATCCTGTTAAATTTTTCCTAAACATTATGCTTCTCTATTTCTCATTTATATATACCGCTTTCCAATTTCCATATCTCTCAATTTTATACCAGAAAGTGTCTTTTTTTATATTCGTTTGCCTTAGGTCATATATTTGATTCTTACATATCTTATTTTTTTTTTTGCATTTCAGCTCTAGTGCAGTTCAATTCTACATAAAAGCTATACATAGTTTAGTGCCCTTTCACAACAAAATAGTGTAAAAAAGAGACATCCTTAGTGTTCTTTCTAGATAAAGAGTATTACCATGTTGATTTGAAACATATAACCATTTGTATATTTTAGTTATATGTAATATATATATATATATATAGTTCATCTATATTTTATTAATTTTAAATTTCTTTTCAACTTTTATTCGCAAAAATTTATTTGTCCTCTTTGATATTGATGTATATTTATTTACTTTATTTTAACATAAATTCTTATTTTTCATTTATCAATAAATGTTTTTCTTTAAATAAAAAAAAAATTATTTATTTTGATACATCATTATCATGGAATTTTTTTTCGAGAAATTTTATCAGTGTTATAATTTTGATGGATGCACTAAAATTCATGTTTTTGGATTTGGAAATGCTTTCTTGTATATTGAGCTGAATTCGATATGGTTTATTGAGGCTCTAAGCAGGTTCAAAAAAAATATTTTTTCAAAAAGTGCTATTTTTTATAAATAAAAATAGATTGATAGTTTTAAAGAAAAATGGGCTTTAAAGAAAAAAATTATAATTTTAAAAGAAAAAGAATTTTTGTCAAGGAAATAGAAGAACATTTTTTAGGAAATTTTTTAACATATCTTTAGAAATTAATAACATTGAAAAAATATTAGCCACATGCTTCTGATGTAGAATTCTGGCGCATGTTAGTCATCAATGTAGGATTCGGAACCTTTGGTATTAAACATATTTGGGTGAAGTTTTATTCATGAGGGAAGGTATCCGAGTGAAAGAATTCTTTGACCTCTCCAATACAATCTTCTCCGATAACGCTCAAAACCTGTGGGCAAAAGCTTCCGGTAAGACTATCTGCTCCCGGACCACTATTTCTTTTAAATTCGAAAACAGATTGCTTAACTTCAAGATCTGAATCAGGGGCCGTAAGGATATCCTTCTTTCTAGCTAAAAATTTCGACTCGAAATCCTCAAATAATCTTCAATATATATGATCCGCATTTGACGATGTTTAAAGCTCTATTATATGATACATATTGATGATAAAAGTAAATTCTTGACTTTGTGCGATATATGA
Source organism: Cardamine occulta (assembly GCA_028015245.1). Lineage (NCBI taxonomy): Eukaryota > Viridiplantae > Streptophyta > Magnoliopsida > Brassicales > Brassicaceae > Cardamine > Cardamine occulta. The sequence goes on from CM051384.1 coordinate 8,893,987, forward strand.
GTTTCTGCAAAACCTTATAATGGTAAAAACTGAGGATGTTGATGAAGAATCTACAGGATTAAGAGCTATCCCTGCCATAAACGAGGTTAATCGCTCAATGAGTACCCAACACAATCTAGTCCCATATCCCGAGTCATTAACAATACTACAAAATCCATCTGACATGGTATGTTAGTTATTGGCCAGAAAAACTCAGCCATTATTGAAAACACATTCCAATAACTAATTTCGTTTTTATTTTGTCTAAGCAGCCGCAGCAACAACAATAACATATATTACGCAATTCTGATGGGTGTCAACAACAATTTTGTCAACAAGATTCATTAAATCCAAACATGCTGAATGATTTTCAAGAGTCTGATGTTTCCCTAGTGGTAAATTTCAGTTTCTTCCAACTATCAGTTATCAATTAGTTTTTTTTTTTTTTTTTTTTTTGTGAATATACATTCATGAGCCAGAAATAATATTTACTTTAATATTGAAACCAAACCATATCTTCATTATTTAATTTCTTTTCACTTTATCTAAGGAGCAACAACAACAATGGTTACACAATTTACCTGGATATCAACAACAACCTGATCAACAAGATTTAATAAATTCAAACATATTGAATTATTTTCAAGAGTCGGATTTTTCTCTAGTGGTAAATTTTATTTTTCTTTGAGTTATCAGTTATTTTTAGTTAGAGATCTTTTGTGAATATACATTCTCCGCCAGATATATTCTTTACTATATGGTATCAAAACTAAACCATATACTAATTATTTTAATCCGTTTTCATTTTACCTAAGCAGCAGCAGCAACAACTACTATTATGCAATTCATATGGATATCAGCTGCAACAACAATCATCAAATCCTAACATCTTGACTTCATTTCAAGAGCCAAATATTTCTCCAATGGTAAAATTTATTTAATTATCAGTTATTTTTGGTTAATTGTTTTTATGATTATACATGAGCCAGATAAAATCTTTACTATGTGCAATCAAAATTAAAGCGTATATTAATTATTATATTTATTTTCATTTTATCTAAGCAGCAACAACAACTACTGTTATGCAATTCACATGAGTATTTAGATGGAAACATACCAAACGTACAATCAGATCAACAATACTTATTAAATCAAAGCGGGATGAATTCTTTTCAAGGACTAAATGATTTTACAATGGTAAATAGAAATACTTTTTTTTCTAGATCATCGATTACTTTATAGTTAAGTTTTTTTATGAATATATTTGCATGAGCCAGATAGATATTGGTCTCCTATTCCAAGAAGAAAACAATTGATACGACGTTATTTTGTATATATACATGTAACATTCATCTACTAAATTTTAATCGATATTATTTTGAGTTCCCAAATCATCTTCAAGAGCAGTTTCTATCGGTACCTTTGTATGTAAAAATTTGATTACAAATACAATACTTTGTATATATACATGTAACATTCATCTACTAAATTTTAATTTAGATATTATTTTCATGAAATACAGATCACAAAGTAAGACGTCGGATACGACGTACCAACATGGTCCAGTTGCTTCACATGATTTCAACATGTACGACCATAATGTATATTTACTATGCTTCATTAAAATTTACAATTTATATAAGAACATAATTGCATATTTCTTTGTTTAATAATTTGGATTCACGCAGGACTTATCCTCAACAAAATCAAATCTCTATGACTACTACTCCACCTCTAATGCCATGGAGCTCTACCAGGTATCATGTTCAAACATATATAGCAATCACGTAATATATTACAGTCATATAATGTGTGCACCATTATATTTTTCAGTTTTGACAATTTAATTTTCCAATCATATTTTTCTTTTCTCACTTTTATAGCCATCATGGCAACGTGCAAGAGTTAGTCAATCAGCCTTCTCCGAGATTTAGGTACCCTCGACTAAACAGTTACAGACAAAACGTCCACGCCCAAACTCATTCACTACACTCCCACAGGTACCATATTTTTCATTCGATGATGCAACTATTTTTGTGAATTTTTTTCTTATAAGTAATTTCTGAAGAATAAAAATTAGTCATTAATAAGAAACTGGTTCGAATTAGAGCCACATCAATGGGAAGATGCTGGAAGAGCAATGGAAAAAAACTCAAGGCTGGCTTAGATAGGGGGGCGAGAGGGGCGAGAAGGGCGACATTCTCGGGGCCCAATCCCGTGTCTTAATAATTAAGGGGCCCGATTTTTTATATATATAAAATTAAATGTTTTTATATATAAAAAAATTGAAATATTTTAAAAAATTAGATTGGAGGGGACCCAAATTTTTTATATGTATATATTTTTAGTTTTACTATAAAATAAACAAAAATATTACTAATTTAAAAATATTTAGTGGTTCAAAAAAAATATTTTAATAAAAAACCTAAAAAAAAAACACAAACTTTATGCGCCAAAATAGACAAAATTAATGAATGACAAAGAAAATTAATACGGTGTTTAATAATGCAGAGGAGGGTCTTGCCAAACAGAAATGTTGATTCAACTGCTGCCAGTCTTGTTCAAGAAAGGTATACTTTCCCATCTATTTTTAATTTATCCTTACACATAGTCCATCTATTTTATTTTATTTTTGAAAATTAATTCCATCTATTTTTCATGAGTAATTGCATAGATTTATATTTTAGTAAAACTCTCTCTCTCTTTTTTTTGTCATTTTAGTCTAATGGTATTAAACCACATTTTATCTCTCACTAAGTGAGGATTTTTGAATCGATTACATGGGTCTTGGTGATATAGAGGTTTGAAAAAAATTCATTCAAAAACATAAGTTTAGATATTGATTTCCATTAATAGGTATATATTTACATGTATGATATAATAAATAGAATAATTTTAATAAATCTTTAGAATGCATTTAACAAATATTTTTTTAATTTTCTTATCAAAAAATAAAAATAATTATCTGATGTTTTATTTTATTTTTTGAATTCATATTTGATTTTTTTTTTTTAATTTTATATTATTATTTTAACTATTTAGCTAATTTTTTAGATCTGAATCCATCCAAAAATATTATGATTTTGGGGCAAACCTAAATTTTCATATTTTAGGAAAGTTTCCGAGTGTTCTCCAATATTTTTAATAATTAGTTACATGATTTTCGATTACTAATTTTTCATATAAACTTCTTACTTGATTTTGGTATCCCACTCGTAATTTACGATACGAATTTCATCATTGGCTACTACGAATGAAAATATACGAGAACATAACTAATCAACATGTTTTGCTATTTTCTTATTTCAGGATACAAAATTACCTATACAATCCAAATTACGAAAGCCTCGGTATACCCACTGATCCACACTTGAGAAATTTTCTTGACCATAAAAAATGGTAGCAACTTCTTAAGTAAATTTGTACCTTATACATTAATTTATAGCCTTTATGGTTTATTCTTGCTTTATTTATGAATTCTACCGATTATTAAAATCCAAATAACATTGATGATGATTGAATACTATTCCTCTCAGACCTTTCAAGCATATTATAATCAGTTATCATTTATGGTTTGTTTTCCTTAATCGATGGGCTAGTGATAAAATTTAATCGAGTTTGAAGAACTCAGATACTTTCAACAGAAGGTATTAAATTATCAAATTGGAGGCCCACTTTTATCAAATATTTATATTTATAAGTTAAGATGACTTGTGTTTGCTAATTAAAACTATTGCATTCAACTCCTAGTGTACTCATTTTATTTCATCAGTTACATATATATTACTTCCTCTGTTCCTAAGAGTTTAACTTTCAAGAGTTTGCACATATATTAAGCAACAATAAGTGTTTAGTTATACCTACATTATTTCTGAGTACTAAACAATTTCCAATAACTATGAAGCAATAGTATTTATATAAATTTAACTATTTTCAGTTAATTCCTTTTGAAATGTATAATTTCTTAATAAAAAGTAGAAAAATGTGGAAAAATAAATTTGTTTGAAACAATAAAAAGGCTAGAAAATCAAACTTTTAGAAACGGAGGGAGTAGTAAATTATATTTATGTATTTTAGTTTGTTTTTATCTAGTACATTTCAATTATGTTTTAAAATGCTTTTAACTTATTTTAATCTGAGAGGTATTGTGAAATACATGGTAAAAGACTGGTATTTTATTTACTCATGTTTTAGAGAAGAAAGTACATTAAAATCCATTCTAATCCAAATACAACTAAATCAAATTAATGTTGAATAACACTTATTTTTAATGTATTTTAAAATACACAAACAAATATTTAATCCAATAACAGTGTATTTTAATGTATTTCAGCAAATACATGATTGAATAATACTCTATTTTACTTTAAATTTAAAATACATTGAAGTCTATTAAAATATTATATTCAATAACCCCATATAAAACTAAAAATTTAGATTTTATTTTTTGTTTCAAGTTTCAACTAGGCTATGTAATATTATTAAACGCATTAAACTTAATCAGTTTTGATGTCGAATATTTTGAGGTCAAACTTGTGGTCAAAAAGAGTGGTTTGTTCCTCCTAAAACATGACAACAGCAGAACCGGCCGACCCTAAACGATTAAGTGTGGTTGCGAATAAACATGTTCATACAAAAAAAATCAATTGGTCTGAAGTTAGGACACAATAAAATATTTTCAAAAGTAAAAAACAAAATTTTAAATATCCATCATAATACAAATAATCAAAAGTCATTATAAAAATTGCCATATCTCATTATACCACGTTAAAATTAAGATTTAAATATTCAAATTTTAATCTGAAATAACAAATTGTTACAAGATATCAATAAACCACTCAACATGGAGCTACAGTTTTTTTTTTTTTTTAAGTTTCTCTAACACTCATTTATAACTAAAAACGTGAATTAAAACATTAACTCATGTGTAACATCAGTAAAATACATATAAATATAACACTATCCAGGTTTAATAAGTTCACAACAAGAATTCCAAACAATTAGAAAAAGAGATTTGATAAATTTTACTCTGTAACATTATTGATTTTCGTAAAATAAAATGAGGAAAATTGTTTTATTTTCAACTCTTATAGTTCTTGTTTCATCATGTAAGTTTTATTTTCGTTAACGACAGTAATATGTAGAATATTTTAGTCTTAATTTGAAAATTAATTTTACGTTTTGATATATATTTTGGAAATTATATAGGTACATCAAATATCATGGTGAAATCCACTTTGGAAGATTCAACATATTCTTCCAACCCAACATCAAACCTTCCAATTGATTTTATAATATCAGAAGCGGACCCTCCAAAAAATCAAGAATTTGGATCTTTATGGGCAAACAACGTAATTGGATTCTGTCAAGAATGTGCACATCATTATATAAGAAAAGGTCATAAATTAGGTGAATGTCGATGGTTTGTTTGTTATTGCTCTAAACAAGGAATTAACGACCCAAGAAAATAAATTTAAGTATTTAACAATTTTTGCCGAGTACTAAACAATTATTGCTCTAAGTGTTATTGCTCTATACCTACATTATTGCCGAGTACTAAACAATTTTCAATAACTATGAAGCAATATTATTAATATAAATTTAATTATTTTCAGTTAATTACTTTTGAAATGTATAATTTTTTAATTAAAAGTAGAAAAATGTAGAAAAATAAAATTTTGTGAAACAAGAAAAAAGCTAGAGAATCAAACTTTTAGAAACGGAGAGAGTAGTAAAATTTATGTGTTTTAGTTTGTTTTTATCTAGTATATTTTAAAACTAAAAATTTAGATTTTAATTTTTGTTTCAACTAGGCTATTTAATATTACAACACGCATTAAGCTTTATCAGTTTTGATGTCGAATATTTTGAGGTCAAACTTGTGGTCAAAAAGAGTAGTTTGTTCCTCCTAAAACATGACAACAGCAGAGCCGGCTGACCCTAAACCAAAACAAAAAAATTCTAATAAAACACATTCAAATCGCTTCAAATACATTATTTAAAATATTTCAAATGACAGTGGATTTGATTCTATACTTTCAAATCACTAATCCAATAACACTTAATTTTAAAAGAGTTTTAAAATTTATGTTTGAATAACATAAGATTTATCATTGTAATTTAAATCACTTCAGATCCTTCATTCAATACACACCCCTTCAGCCCTAAACTTTTGTAAGAAGTCTCATTATACTAGGATAAGGTGCTGCAAAATCCTTTATCAGATCTGGTTAACCATCATTTTTCATGTTTTTTTTTGTTTCTTTAGTTTTAACTGACTGAATTGGTTCAAATGGTATTTTGGACTAGTGGCTTTCACAGTTTAAGTGCCGCCTCTTGGTAACATAAACAAGATTAAAATTAAACAATATTAACACGGTTCCAAAAAGTGTCCCAAAATAAGTTATATAAGAAACTGCAAAGTAGCATGGAGATAAAATCCATTTATCACAGAAATACTTACTCACATAAAAGAAGGGGAAACCAGCACAAAGACATACCATAGGAGAAGGTAAACCTCGGACATGCGTCCATCTATTTAAGAAATTGAATCCTTCATCCGATAGCACATAGTCTTGCCAAGCACTCAAATTGATCACACTAACATTGTAGACCACATAGATTGATATAATTCAAAAAACCGATGACCAGATGTCAATCAAAATCGAGATTGTCCCCATAATTCAGCAACAAAAGCACTAAAAAACTGGAAACAAATAACAGAACCAAGATAGTACCTCTTAAGCAAGATACTTTTGACGATTTAAAACGCTCCCTTACTACTTGATATGCTCTCTTTTATCAAGTGTGATTGCGAATAAACATGTTAATAAAAAAAAATCAATTTGTATAAAGTTAGGATACAAGAAAATATTTTAAAAGTAAAAAACAAAATTTTAAATATCCATCATAATACAAATAATCAAAATTCATTATAAAATTTGACTTATCTCATTATACCACGTTAAAATTAAGATTTAAATATTCAAATTTTAATCTGAAATAACAAATTGTTACAAGATATCAATAAACCACTCAACATGGAACTGCAGTTTTTTTCTTTCTTAAGTTTCTCTTACACTCATTTATAACTAAAAACGTGAATTAAAACATTAACTCATGTGTAACATCAGTAAAATACATATAAATATAACACTATCCTATAAATAAGTTCACAACAAGAATTCCAAACAAATAGAAAAAGAGATTCGATAAATTTTACTCTGTAACATTATTGATATTCGTAAAATAAAATGAGGAATATCCTATATTAAAAAAAAACATATTTTTATTCCCTTGCCGAGGCTAACTTATCTATAAATATAACACTGTATAAACTTATTGACAATCATCAAAACAAACAAATCAAATTTTCACAAAAAAATTTCAATCCAAACAATGGCTGCAAACGACGATGAAATCACTACACAGTTCATAAAGAATATCATAGCCTATAACATGATATTCTCATTTACTTCTCTTGGTGGTAAGTGTGATAACTCTGTTACCAAAGGTCATACTCCTAAAATGTTTCAAATACAAGGTGAAAATTACACTTTGATTAAAAGTTTGAAATCAGAGAATGGAGACTTTGCAAAATTTTCCCAACTCTATACTGTTGATACAAAGAATGATGTTGAAAATAGAGCAGGGATTATTATGAGGTTAGATTCTAATCATATCAAAGATTTTTGCTAATTACTTCATATTAGATTTATAATTCTTATAAAAATAAAGAGATTGAAGGTGAAAAGAACAAAGTCATTGCTGCGAGAAACTGAATCTATCATCAAAAGAAAAGAGAGTCGATTTTATGTTTAAAAGTTTATTTATGAGTTTTCTTTATATTCATCAATCAAGTTTCAGTTTATTTATAAGTTTTCTTTATATTCATCAAGCTATAACAAATTGATATCTATCAGATGTGTTGTTAGATGATTGTGTGCTACATTATATCAAAATTATCATCTACATAAGAACATTACTCTCTAATGCAAATCACATAAACAACAATATAGAAAAGAGGATGTAACTAACCTTTGAGCTTAGTCTTACGCTTAGGCTTCAAAGATTCAGGATCGATGTTTATCTGCAGAAAGAAAACACTCTGTCAGCTTAAATACTGAGACTAAAAATAAACATCACAGAACACTAAAAATTGTTGAGCAAAACATCACAGAATAATAAATAAAAGGGATTTTTGGCAAACTACCCTATTTATGTTTTATAATTTGGAAAACACCCTCTTCATTTTTATTTTTAAAATCAATATTTATATATATATGATATGATAATTTTGCCCTTATTTAATTTACAAGTCATTTCTGTTTAATAAATAAAAACGAAATTTCTAAATAATTACAATTATTATTATAATTTTAAAAACGTTTTAAGATATAAATGTTTAATTGATTTTATATAATGAAATCCACCTATATATAAGTCTTTAGAAATTAATCAAAAAAATAAAATAGAATAAAAGATAAATCTATATATTATAATGTTTATTTTAATTTTTACATACAATATATAAAGAGATCACAAGATATCAATTTTTTTATAACATTCTTGAGTTCACGTTTCAACATCAACAAACAAAATTAAGCTGCAAATTATCTCATTAAGCAACGTGAATCAAATATGGATTTTTCAACAACAGAGAATAAAGTCTCTGTTTGAATTCCATTTGATCAAAATTTTTTTTATTATTTCTCACATGAAAAGAGAATTGTTTAGAAACTTATTAAGTTTTTTAAAAATTAGTCCAAAGAATTTTTTTCGTAGAAAATAAAGATGCTATGATTTTTTTAGAGATTTTTTCTTTTAGCCGATTATTAAGAGATATTTAAGGGATTTTAAAGAGATTTTTTTTTTCTTTTTCCTAAATAAAATTTTATTTTTTGTTTAAAATAAAACATATAATCAGTTTTATTTTTTTAATTGATTTTTTCTAGAAATCATATTCATTTTAAAAGGGTATTTTAGTAAAACACTAACAATATTTTCTTTTAAAAATAAACTAAATAAAGAGAAGGTATTTTTCAAATAAAAAAATTAAAATAGGGTATTTTCCCAAATTTTCTCTAAATAAAACTATGAAATACATATTACGAATGTATTTCAGATAATATTCCTCACTCATTCTTTCATATATAGGCTTTATTATCCTCTAAAATCAAAAATCAAAAATCACTTATTATTTGGAGTAATTGTTGTTGTAAATAAACAAAGAACATCAGTTAGAGCTTTCATAAACATATCGATATAGGATTTCTTTGGATATAACAAACTGAGTAATATATCGATTCATTGCTAAGAACGAAATTTCAAATTACAAAACACAGAAACTATAAATCTGAGTAATTTGGCTTACCTCAGTTGTGCAGATGACCACTGATAAACCAATTTGATGAACTAATTACAAATGAAACAGGTTCGTGTAAACCCTAGGCACGAATTTGTAGAATCCGAAATCAGAAACGGAAAAAGAATAACCGGACAATAATTTGATGATTAGCTGTGGATTGAAGATTGATGAAATGATGAGTCTCAATCTTCATTAATAATAAGAGTCTCCGATTTCCCACTTAATATCAATTTCTTTGTTGTTTACGAAATCCTTATTCAACAAAGGTGAGTTCAAATAAAAGGAAATTTCTTTTTGATTTGTATGAATTTCATTCAATTGAATGATCGATATAATTTAGTACTTAGTGGAATAATATAATGAAGATCATTGTATGGCTTAATCCTAGCATTTACTTTGGGTTGGTAAGCTCCTGTAAGCGATCTCTTTTTTTTTTGTCAACAGAGTGATCTCTTTGGATTCATATTTACTTTGTAATGTTAGATCATCCCAAAACAGCAACCAACAATTATTCTCACGCTACAAAGCGATTTAATAATTAAGGTATTGATCACTCCTTAATCCTCTTCCAAATCTCACAAGTTAATGTTACTCTAACCTTCATGTTTGACTTTATCTTGGTCGTACTCGATCCTCTTGACTTTTAATAACTCGACCAAACCCTCAAGAATCTTATCAACACGATCATTTCTGACAAGCTGTTCCTCAACCACTTCGGGTTCCTTGACCACCAAATCTTTTTCTTTGGTAGTCTTTTTCTTGTTCTCTAATTCTTGCTCCTTTTTTGCCTTATCTTGTTCATTATCGATCTTCTTGATTTTCAAAAACTCAATAAAACCCTCAAGAACCTTATCAACAGTGTCATTCCTCATAAGATGTTCAGCCACTTCTGCTGGACTAACCTCTGTCGCTTCAATACCTTCCTCGATCTTGCTGAAAAGGCCGTGCTCCTTGATCTCTAAATAGTTTGAAGCAAGAGCTTTGAAAGTACTTGGAGTACAGTACGACATGTGAATGTGCATGTCCATACGTCCAGGCCTCAGCAATGCCGGGTCGAGTTTCTCTTTGTAATTGGTTGTGAATATTATGATCCGTTCGTCGCCGCAACTTGACCATAGACCATCTATGAAATTTAACATTCCAGAGAGTGTTACCTTTTTATTCCGTGGATCTTCTGGTTCATCTGATTCCCGAGAAGATTCATCAGTTGTCCTATCCTTCAACTTTAGTGAACAATCGATATCTTCCACTATAAGAATCGAACGATTAGCAGTTGCAATCAACAATCGCCGGAGCTCAGAATTGTTGTTAACAGCAGTTAACTCTAGGTCGTAAATATCAAAGTTTAGATAATTAGCCATGGCTGCGATTAAACTTGATTTCCCTGTTCCCGGTGGACCATACAACAAGTAGCCTCTCTTCCACGCTTTACCAACTCTCTTATAGAAATCTCTCCGTTGCACGAATTGGTCTAGATCTTCTATCACTTTTCTCTTGACATCTGAATCCATTGCTAGCGTCTTGAAGGTAGAAGGATGGTCCAGACTAACAGAGGTCCATGCGTCTGAGTAAGTTCCATACATGTTATCTGGTCAAGAGTGAAGATTTTGAGCGTTTTCTTCTCTTGCTTGATCAGTTTGGCTCTTGCCACCATAAATGGCAAGTAAGATTCAAGAGCTACATCTTTGAATTTCTTGTGGAAGTTGAGTTGGAATGATCGGACCTCGGCTTTCAGTGTAGAGTTTAGATCTCGTGGGTTATGGAAGTTCTTGGACTCGACATGGTGACAAAGGAGGATCCATTGGAATTTGACGCCATTGTAGATGTCCAAAACTTCTTCGTCACGTTCCACGGTAACGTTGTAGTTGTTTTCTTTCTCGGGTTTACTCACTTTGATTCTTCTATTAGAAGGAGAGATCTTAGTAGCTAGATAGGACTCTGCAGCCTCAAATACTTCATTGTGAACAAACCCTTCAAATTCTTCGATGATTATCGTCATTTGGGAGGAGAAGTAACCAAAGATGCAGCGGAAGCCATAGGAAATGTACTCGTGTACCTCTTGAGGTAGATAATCTTGGACTAATGATCTAGCCAACATTGCGGTTGCAGCCACCGAAGCCGCTGTGGTAAGAACCGCCTTAGCCGTGGCTAGACGAGACTCCGCTGAAGAAGAGTCGGAGGAGCTCATCTTCTTTTGGGTCTCTTTGTTGTTTTTTTTTTTTTTTTTTTTTTTTTCTGGGTTTCTTTGTTTTGTGTTTTGTTTAACCCAAAAGTTCAGATTTATTGTTTGGTGGGAAGTTGGAAGCGGAGACTCAATGGGAAGTTGCAAGGATCCATCCATTAATAGAATACCAAATAATAAAGAAGACGAAAAGTAGAGTTTTAGTGGGCTCCAATGCCTTGGTCGCGAGGGTTTTTTGATTTATCAAAAAAAGAACGTGTCAAATAAAAATGAAAAAGACTGACTTAACGTGTGGGTCATGATACTCAACGACCAATTACGATGGGGTTGTTAGAATTTTTAATTCAATAGGTGACACTTTCGTTTACAAGGATTTCAATATTCTTATGTTAGAAGCCATTGTTTGATATTTATATTGTGTACAAAAACTGATAAAAAATTAGAGGACTGTACAACAAAACATTTAATAGATAAGAACATTCAGTGTCGCTAAAGAATGTGATGCGTAAACTTATGCACTGAAATTAGTTTGAAACTTATCGACTCTGGGTATACTTTTGCCTTTTTGGTTATAAATAGTTGTAACCAAAACTTGAACATTTGCTGCTATGCAATATCTTAAAGAACTTTAAAAGACAGATCGATAAAACCCAAATACATAGACTCAATCACTAAGGTGATATCTGACAATAGAAACAAAAATATTGTACATACAAATAAAATACCAAAAAGAAAAAGAAGAGATTTCACACATTGTAAAAGTAAATAAAAATGAAACTTAATAATGTTGTAATACAAACATGGTCGAACTTATTTTCAGCACATTTTCTATGATAGTTTTCTGAAAAACCGAAACCAGCTCAAAATAACCCTTTAGTTCTTTGGCCACTTATTTTCAGCACATTCTTCGATTTTTTCTGAAAAAACGAAACCAGCTCAAATTGAAGCACTTCGTTGAATACCTTTGTGCTTAAAGTCTTGGGGAGAGTCGTTTATAAGTGATCTTTGGATCTTCTTTAGTTCTTTGGCCACTTCCACCATTGTTGAAATTTCCCCTCTAAAACCGATGCATCTCTGTGAGAGCATTAGGAAAGCTTTCATTTGACAAAGCTCCTCTACTGAAATTTCACCCATTATTTGGATCTTTGGATCTGCAATCTCTTCCATTTTTCCCTCTTCCATGAGTTTTAACAGCCAATTTTGAATATCTCTTTTCTGAACTTCCATCTCATTTATGGAATCATCTGATCTTTCTTCTCGGGTTATGCGATGAAAAAGCTGTCCTAAGTCACTATATCCGTTTCGAAGCTCTTCTTCTGACATTAGATCCATTCTTTTTAGCCTCTCTAGATTTCTTAATTTGAATACGGCTTCCAGTCTTCCCTCTTCCGTGCATTTGAACATCAACAAATAAATACGTCTAAGAAACGAATATTCAGTGAGAGCATCAACATCAGATCCTTCTTTTCGGGTTAAGCGATGAAAAAGCTTGTCTAGCCATACCTCATGACATCCGTGTAGAAGCATTTGCATTAACATTCCAAAGGCATAGACATCCGTTTCCACCGAGACTACGCCATCTCTCATATATTTACTGTCCTTGTAAATATCACCATAGTAAATCCTGGAAACCTTGACAAATGTTTCTCCCTTTGGAATTGAGACGCAGTCAGAGAAATCATTCAGCTTCGCCACCAAATCTTCATCCAGTAAGATATTCTCAGGAATCAAACTCCTATATACAAAGGGCCTTGGGAAAGCAGTGTGAAGATAAGCTAAAGCTGTAGCAATATCTTCTGCTATCTTCATTCTCTTTTTCCACTGCAGTTCTCTTAATATATTATTATCTAGTTTGTCATGTTTCTTTACACCATGATAAACCAAGACTGGATCTTCAGACTCAAGACAGCATCCAGCCAATTTCAGGAAGTTTTTGTGACCACTCACCATCGATGATATTGCTATGTCGCGGCAAAACCTTCTTTGTTCTAAGTCAACGAAGTTAATGAAGTCAAAGAAGCGTCTCCTGATGAGTATCATGGGATGGCTCTCGTTTTTACCTGTAAACCATAAGCAGTCAAGACGAGATAATCCCAAAACAAGATTAGAATAACTGAAATTGTTGGTGGCTTTGCGGATCTGATGAGCAGAGAAGAATTTGATGGGATTGGATTTGCCATCGCAACATTCTATGAGTTCTTCTAACAACTTTGCCCCTCTCTCCAAATTTCGCTTCTTCTTCTTCTTCACCCACCACCAATCCATCTCAATACCAAAATTGATAAATAAAAAAAGAAAACCTTTACTTGGAAATCAAATGAGCAGGATTGAAGAGGTTCAATCAGACCTCACACTGAGTTGATAACCAAATAATGAATATTTAAATGTTAGAGTATATGGTCCTAAATTGTTGTTGAATATTCAACATCGGCAACTTCAGCGTAATGATAGAGGTGGAAGTTCAAAGAAATATGTGGATAATAAGTAAATAATCCCTCTCTTTCAATATATAATATGTTTTACAGAAAATTTTATGTTTTAAAATACAAGATGTTTCCCAGATTTTAATGTAAATTTTACTTTATTTAATTGTAAAACACATAGTTAAATGAACTTTTGTCAATTACAAGACAATACTTTAAATAAAACTTAATATTTTTTTATTTTTTTATTTTTTTTTTAAAATGATGTTTTGTGTTTTAAGATGTTAAAGCTGATTTTCTTAAAAAACATGGAGTAAGACAAATCCCATCCCACATATATTAATGGTAGATAAAGAATAAATTCTAGATTCCTTTCAAATAAGACGGTTTATTCCAAAGGTTTTTTGTCTTCTTCACGTGTGAATGTAATATTTCTTTCTTTCCTACTCCTCTTCTTTATTTCTTTTTCATTTTTTTCCTTTTAACAAATACATAATTGTTATAATATATGATACTAGTAAGTGATACGCATTACAGAACGTACAGACGTTTTTTAAAAATTTCTAGAGTGAATATTAAGTTATCAACTTTAATAATTATTTTGTAGTTGTCTAGTGTATTACTTTTTATCCTTTTTAATTTAAATAATTTGTAAGAAATTTTATTAATTTGGAATTTTTTTTGTCATAGAAACTAAGTATAAAGTAGTAATTTTTGGAAAGTATAATGATGTTAGTTTTAGTGGTTTTGGAGTTTTGGGCGGATGTTCTTTTTTATCAGGAAAAATTTGGTTCTAAAAAAGAAGATGAAATTTTAATATTAGTAATTTGTTTGTAATTGTTTAAAGTATTCTTAATTAATTTATTTGATTCATAAAAATTTATGATTAAGGTATAAAAATTCTGAATTTATTTGTTGTTGTGTAAGTAAGTATCAAATTATTAATAATTAAACTTATAATGATGTTAGTTTCAGTGGTCCAACCTAGTGTTGGATTTACAGCGCTGATAGATATTTTAATTTTTTTTTGTTTAAGTAAAATAATCTAACTATTTTATATATATCTTTGTAAAATATGTTGCTTGTTTAAAATAGCTTTTTAAAAAATATATTTAAAATTATTTTTAGAGGATTATTTTTAAATATGATTATAGTATTTATTTTAGCATTTTATGTATTTTTAGCTGTGTAAATAATTATAATGGTGTTATTTATTTAAAATATATATAATTGTGGAGATATATAGAGGTAAATAAATTATGATTTGGTTAATTGTATTTAGAATTTATTTTTGGGATTGCTGTTGCATATGATAAAATAATCATATTAGTATTGAATTTATTTTAAATTGAGTAAGTAGTTTTACTTGAGTAATTTATTTAAATTATATATATTAATCAAGGTATTGTAACTTTTAAATAAATTATTGGCTATATTGATCAATTAATAATATATATATATATATATATACTAATCGATCCTTAATATTAAATTAACTTGTGATTACAAAAAAGTCAGATTTTGTAAACTTGTTTACTATATAATCTTTATATTTTACAAAAAATATTTAAAACAATCCATAATATTAAAGTAGCTCGTGACCAATCTTCCGCAAAGTGATTGCAATTGTCCTGACAAACTCATTATGTATACTTAATCTTAGTATGTAAATGATACTACATGCTTCTTTTTGGATTTTTCAAAATTTTCAATTTTTTTTTTGCTTTTTCAATGTACATAAATGTATGCATGAGACTCAAATATGTAAAAAGGAAAATAAGATCACAAACACACAAGATTAGAAGACGGATCTCTCCCCAAACTTACTTCACACCGTCCCAGTATGAAATAAAATTCAAGGAAGAAACTAAGAAACATACAAAGCAAGACGAAAAAGCATAAATAACAAAAAGAATGGTATATACAAGGGTAAGGGAGAGGACCATACCTTGGCCCTAGTTGGAGACCTTAGGGAGAGGAGAGATGTGAGGAGTTATTGAACTCCTCGGACTGGTGGGATTGGTGGAAAGAGCATTGGAGAAGCGTGTTCCACCTTTGATGTTGATGGTGAGGACCTCCTTCATTAAACCTTTAAGACCCGACGAATCCTTTCCTTTAAGCTCCGGTGTGAGGATTGCTTTAACCATGGCAAAGGGCTTTGACATGCCTTTGCACTTCACTTTGTACTCAATCTCTCCATCAACACATCTCCAAGGGCGCAATGTCATAGAAGTGGTAGCCAATGGTGAATGGACAAGGGTGGGATGGTGGGCTTCTTTCATCCCCTTCTTGTTCTTTTCAAGCACCTTTTTAGTTTTCACTAGCCTCTTTTCTTTACCATTTTCTTTCATCTTCATTGAATAAGGAGTGTAGACATTCACCATCCAAGTTTTCCGCATCAAACTTTAGAGTTTCTAGGTTCTTCTCATTCGCAACCGTAAGCTCCTCCTTTCTTTCCAATCCTTCATTGGTGATAGTTCCACAAAACTTTGTGGAGGAAAGCTTCATTGGATAAGAAACTTTGGAGTTAACATGGTGGATGATCACTCTTTTGGTTGGAAAGTCGATGCTTGCTCCCGCGGTGTTGAGGAATTGAGTTCCAAGAATGGGAGGAAGCTTATCCGGTTGCCCTCTATCTATGACCATGAAGTCCGTTGGGACTAAATAATCTTCAACCATAAGAGGGTAGTCTTCAATCACACCAAGTGGAGGTTTCGAAGAGGCGTCCGCATAAGTGATGGAAGAGGAGTAGTTCTTCATCTCTTTGATACCAATACTCTTCATCAACTCTATTGACATAACATTCACACTAGCCCCAGAGTCACACAAAGCATTATCAACTTTCAAATCTCCAAGAGAGCAAGATATAATGAATGTACCGAGATCTTTAAGCTTTGGAAGGGTCTTGGGTTCAAGCGGTGTCTTACTTGGTGGTTCATATAACCTCATCACTTCTTCTACCTTTGATCGGTTATCAAGGATAACTTGAATGAAATTCTAGTGGGTAGGCACTTGGTATAAGTTCTCCATAGAAGGCAATGGAACTCCAATCTCATTCATACTTGCTTTGAAGCTTGAGAGCAATTTTTTTTTTGCTTTGGTATAGAATCTCCCCGAAAATAGAAGCGGAGGCTCATAGGGAGAAGTCTCAACTCTTGGTGCTTTTTCCTTTTCAACCATGGGGGCCTTGTCTTCTTCCTTAGTGCTTACTTCCACCTTAGCTTCGTTCTTATCAACCAAATTTTCACCATTCACACCATAGATAAGTCTAGACAGCTCTTCTACATCCCTTTCATGGTCATTCTCATTAATTGTGAGAATAGCGTTGCAAAAGTCCTTGGTGTTAGGTTAGGGTTTACTTGGTAATACTCCACTTGGATTTGTGGAACTTGAAGCGACTTGAGCGACCTTGAGATCAATGGTCTTCATATGAGAAGCCAAACTATTAATCTTACCATCAAGATCATTGTACATACCATCCATCTTGTTGTGTATCTCAACAAATCTCTTACCTAAATCCTCATAACTCTTAGTTTGCCCTCCAAGATTTGCTTCAACGTTGCATTCATCTCATTGTCTTGAGGAGGGGGTTGGATAGACAAGTTGGGTTGGTTGGAGAAATGAGGTCTTGGTTGAAACCCTTGTTAGTTTATGGGTTGATATTGGTTTCTATGTTGGAAGTTGACAAATGACCTTTTTTGGAAATTTTGGTTATTAGCATTTCCTTGGTAGCCTCCTTGGTTTCCCAAATAGTGAACTTCTTCTTGAACCAGTTCATTACCATCAACACTAACACCCATATCTTGGTTCTTTTGTTGATATCCATCCTCTCCCAAGTAGTTAACCGGTGTTTGATAAGCTTGCAAAACTTTATTCATCTTCTCATTTAGCACTTTCATCTCCTTAGTCCTTTGACTATCAACTTCAACACTATCTCTTGTAGTCCTATCGTAGTCCTCTCTATAACTTCTATTGCTTTGAGCAAGATTCTCAACTAATAACATTCCATCATCTGCTCCTTTGCCTAAGAAATTTTTGTTACTTGCCATGTCTAGAAACATTCGATACTTTGGCAAGACACCGCGATAAAGAGTACTCAAAAGACTTTCTTTTAAGAAACATGGTGTGGACATTGAGAAGCAAAGCCCTTGAAACGCTCCCAAGCTTCACAAAAATTTCATTAACACGTTGTGAAAAACTCGACCACTACAAGAAAACACATGTGTAACAACGGAAGAAACCGTTGTTAATTCGTCGTAAATATGGTGTTACAACGGCTTTACGACGAACAACGATTCGTCGTAAACAGGTCATCGTAATGGCACATTCGATGTAACTTCGCCGTAAAATATAACGAGGAACAACATTCGTTGGTAATTCATCGTAAATAAGTTCGTCGTTAATTCAACGCAAATAGGAAGTTCATCGTAACTGCGACGGTAATTTTACAACGAATGACCAACGATTATTTAATATAAATGTCGTTAATTCGATGTAACTTTACAATACAACGATTATTTAATATAGACGTCGTGAATGCATCATAATTTTTATTAGAAATAATAAAATTTAATTAATATATATTAAAATATTGATTTTTTAAAAAATATTGAATTATTAATTATAATAAAAACTTATTTAATGAATAAAATAATTATATAATTAATAAAAAGTTCTAATACTTATATTAAATTAAAAATTTATACAAAACATAAAATTCTAAATGTCCAAATTTATATCAGAAAAATAATCATCGTCGTCTACATCTGTAGAATTGACCACTGGCGGCTGCTCGGTAGGTGCACTCGGCTGGGGTGGTTGCTGTGCCTGTAGATGTCGAAGCTCTTGTTGCCGCTCCAATTCTCGAGAAAGGTCGGGATTAGTGGGCGCCAAAATTCCAAACAAGGCGTTAAGACCCTGAACTTGGGTCGTAAAGCTATCTTGTTAGACCATCAAAGAACTAATTTTGGCGTTTGCAGCTGCTAAATCAGAACGAAGCTGGACCGGATCATCTGCGACTGAACGAACATGTGAAGAAGAAGCAATTTGGACGTCATGAACCGATTCCATACCTAAAGAGCGGCCTTTCTTCTTCAGAACAACCTGGAAAAAAAATCGTCAATAAACAAAATATAAAAAAATTTATTAAAAATTTAAATTTGAAAATTAATCTTACCGATTCGAAGATCTGATCAGCTTCTAACGTACTTATCTCCACGGGAGTCCCATCCTCGGTTTGCTGAGAAAATTGTGTCTCGCGCTCAGTGATCCTCGTGGTGAGCTCGGTGTGGATCCTCTCGGATCTGACATCCACAAACGCTCCATTCTTTTTCTTGTGGGTGTGCTCGAACAATCTTGGAAGAGAAGTAAGCGGTCCTCCATTAGCCTATAAATAAAATTATAAAAATAAAATATATTAATTTAAATAATACTAAATATAAAAAATATAATAATTAATTTAAAAAAAAACTTTTTACCAGCTTAATGCGGGCACCCGCAAAAGGTGTTTGGCCGGATGTATGGGGAGTCGGTAAAAGTCCATCCGGACCAAGGGTAAGACGGGACTTTGAACACTTCCTGGATTTGATCACAGAATCCAGGTCATTCCAAAACCGTATAAGTCCCTCCCATACAACATCGGTGATGTAGATGGGTTTCGGATCTCCTAGTTGCCATTTCTCCTTCCAGTCGGAGATCGTGTTAGCAAATCGCTTCATCGCCTTTATGTTGAACTCTTTCTTCACTCTCTCGTTTATGGAAACTTCCCAATTCCATTTTTCCTACAAAAAAAGATTAATTAAAAAAGTTAAGTAAAAACATATATAATATAATTAAAAATTAAAAATTTAATTAATTCTTAATAAACATACCGCAAAACATTTGAACCATGTTTTCCTGATGTGATCAGGTACGAGAGTCCAGTTGGGATGAGGCTCAGTGAAGTATCCCTTGATGATATCAGAAACTCTGCGTCCGACCTTATTATCCACACCAAACCTAAACAAATGTAAAATTAAATATGTATGAGTAATTAAATATTTATTATTAATGGACTAAAATTTAATAATTATATAAATAAAGAATTATAATTTACATACCAGAATGTGTTCGGTGGCTGGTTAGGATCCAACTTGTCCAATCCTTCTCGTCCTGGTTGGATAAGAAGATCCTCGACGGTATACCGTGCATATGGAGCTGTAGGAGGAACTAATAAATCCAGATGTGATGCAGCATCTGCTACAACAGGAGGTGGTGGGTCCTGACCCTGCTGAGTCTCTGGTACCGTCTCTGTAGAAGGGGCGGCTGAAGTAGATGGTACATCAACAGATGCGGCAGCAGACGAAGATACTTCTGCTCTAGTAGTAGTCGTGTCGGAACCTAAAAACGTCTCACTGTAATGTGGACGGTCGGCCGGTCGTCTCGCTAATGCGGAACTCCTAACCATATCTACACATACATTTGAAATAAATTATATTAATATTGTTAACAATTTAAATTAAAATATAACTATTCTAATTAACTTATCAAAGCATCAACTTAACAATTCTAATTAAATTTTAACTATCTAACCTAAACCATTCAACCTAACAAATCTAAAATTAAAACTAAATAATTAAAAAAAAAAAAATTTACCTCAATTCGGATGTAGAGAGAGAAAGTCAAACTAGAGAGATAGTGAGTTTGGAAGGAATGAACGTCGGAATAAGGGGGCCGCGTCCTCATATATATAGATTTTGTGTTTCTCGTTAATCCGTCGTAACTTTACGATGAATTTACGAGGCGGCCTCGTTAATACGTCGTGGTGGTTACGACGTATTAACGAGGCCGCCTCGTAAATTCGTCGTAATATAATTTAATATGATTAAATTAAAAATTAAATAAACGGCCTCAAGTTATGTTATGAACGAGGCGGTCTCTATACGTCGTAGTGGTTACGACGTATTAACGAGACCGCCTCGTTAATTCGTTGTAATATTATTTAATACGATTATATTAATAATTCGTTTCATATTTTATTAACAAGTTTCGTATTTTATGACGTATTAACCAGGCTACCTCGGTAATTCCTCATAATTAATTAATCATTTAACGACGGGTTTACGACGAATCTGTTGTAAATCCGTCGTTAAGTCCCATATTCCCTAAACTTTATAAAAATGTAGAAAAACTTTAAAAATGATAAATTTAAATTGAAAATATTATATATTGGAAATGTTAATTAATACAAAACACATAGAAACATTTAATATTATATTGGATATGATATTAAACATACATAGTTATTAATACTATACGATAGTTTAACATAAATTAAACATAAAATAAACTGGAAGCATTTTAAACATAAACATAAATATTTGTTTCCTTCCATTTATCATGACGTAATGTACTACTCAATTTCTTCAGTATCATCCGACTCAACCTCATCTTCAGGGTTTAACCAATTGTTTGGATTTCGATTAACACCACTGGGACCACTTTCTTGTATGAATGTTGTAGCAACGTTTTCTATAGATATTACCTACCAAATTAACAAGTTAATGATAATACTTGTAAATAAATAACCTTTAACAATAAAATTGTAACTTACATTGGTTATGTTATTCAGAGTAATGTTAAGATATGTTGTCGCCCGTTCAAACTTAACAACTACAACCTCCTTTAGAAGCAACACTGAACCCTCCTTTATGTGCGGCCCATATTTGTTATCAGATAAAGCGGACCTATGAATGCTCGCTTGTACAGTACCAGTCAGATCCTACAAGAACAAAAATGTACAATTAACATTTACTAAATATCTAATTGATTAATTAAGAACATCTAAAGACTAAAACTTATAATACAGTTTACCTTCATTATAACCATCGCATCCCCCAATCCATTATGAACTATTTTATGAATCACAGCTACCACAAAAGGTACGTGATACCGTTGTGGTACACAAATCTTATGCAGCTCTTTTACCAGTGTCAACCCACATTTATGTCCACCTATATTCAAAATAAAATAAGTCAAATATATATATATATATATATATATATAATTGTTTATTGAGCAATCTAAAAAAACATTGTATACTAATAATTAATGCATGACATTTCAATTTACCTTGTTGTGTTAGGTATTCAATTGTAGTCTTCCAAGGGACACCCATGAAAGAAGGATCTTCTCGCTCAACAACACAATTAACCATCCGTACATGTCTCTCATAAGAATTAAACATAGACTCGCTTATACCAGCACATTCTTGAAGTATTGATCGTTCAAGTTTTCTCCTTGCCCGTTCTTCAGCTTGTCTCACACCTGCTGGACCAGGAACAAAAAATCTTTCATCATCCATAATTAATTAGTGTTTTTCGAATAAAATTTTTTACTTATAAACATTTCTTGTATTGATATTGAAAATGGGAGGATGTGGTATTTATAGGAAATATTCGAACTTGTTAGTGTTTTATTACGAAGAAATGACGAGGTGGCCTCGTTAATTCATCGTAATGGATTAATCATTTAACAACATTTTTACGACGAATCCGTTGTAACTGCGTCGTTAAATACTCTATACCCTACTCCTACACCACAAACATATGTTTTAATAATTTAGAAAATTTAGAACCAACCATAAACCTAAACCACAAAAATGATAAATTGAAATTGAATAATATTTTATATTGGAAATGTTAACTATTACAAAACACATATTATAAACATTTAATTATTCTCATTAACTAAGTCGTCTGATGCCTCACTCGAATCAGTGCTTAGATTGTCACTTTCATCAAACTCTTCATTACCGTTATCTTCTTCTGCTTCATCATATGGGATGTCTTCAATACCTTGATTGTTGCGATCAATAAGTAAGATCTCATTTGTAGTTTGATTCGGTGTCGAAATCTCACTACATAAATCTTGTTGCAATGCTTCTTCTCCTACGATTCGACCTCTAGGCTTCACCCTAATAGCTGATAACCAAGTTACTCATGTGGTCCTAACTCTGGGTCTGTTTAAGATGCTAAGATGAAAGGTTCAAACTTGTTGTACCGTCTTGCCGCCTTAACATCCATAACTCCAAGTTTATTGGAACGAACACCTATGCCAATTGTTGGATCGAACCAATCACATTTGAAGAGTACACATTTCATCCCCACTAACCCAGCAAATTCAACTTCAATTATCTCTTGTATGATCCCATAAAAATCGATCTCTCCTTTCACACATACTCCATAGTTAACGGATGTATGATGTCTACCGTAGTCGTAAGCATGAAGCGCATATCCTCGAGTAAAATACATTGGAGCAGTGGTTATCTTACAAATTGGACCTTGAAGTAAGTCATGAAACCATGGTGGATAATATGGATCATCATAATCAACATGATAAATTCAAAGTCAAAATTTATTATCATTATCATTAATTAGTCTATAATGACTAATTAAATAATCATATTTAAGATCGTACTTGAGTTTTCAACCATGGAATAAAGTGTTGATCTTTCCGCTTGTTGATTTCATCATCTGATATTCCCTCAATGGATTCTCGTATTTGATCCACGAATAAGCTGCAATTAATAAATTATAAGATAAATGTGTGTGCACAAAACTCGTAAGTTACTATCTAAAACATTTTATATGTTATATATATACCTTTCAAATGACCGCATTTCCTCACAATTTACGAGAATATATGTGTGTGCGCAATGACGATATTCAGGAGATGTCCACCAAACTTCTTTTAATTGTCCAGATAGCCGTCCAATTTGCAAAAATATGTTTGGAACACCTTCTACTGCATAAGTTTGTACCACACCTCCATCGTCATATCGTCGAGGAGCTCTTTTCCGTGTCCGAACTCTCGGCGAAAAATAGTATGATGAAAAGTGAGATGTTTCTTGAGTTAAACTCCCTACAATAATTGACCCTTCTACTCTTGCAAGGTTTTTTGCTTTCCCTTTTAAATGTTTCATGAAACGCTCAAACGAATACATCCATCGATACTGAACAGGTCCACCTAGTGCCGCTTCATGAGAATGTTAGCTTCAAGTTGTTGAATGTCTTATTCCATCAAGGTACGTGTACTAAGATCCCAGAAAAATAAACCAATACCTGTAAAACGTAATATTATTTAAGTTTATTAGAAATATATATAATTATAAGCACGTATATTTATATATGTATATACCTGTAACTGCTTCATTAACATCTTCATCAATTATCTCTTTAAGTGCAAATGGAAGTAGTCGTTACATAAACACATGAAAATCATGACTCTTCATCCCTGAAAATTTTGTTTCTTCTTCAACACATCTAGAGAGATTTAGAAACATAACCATCAGGAAACTTCACATCTTCTTTCACCCATTTGAATAACGCTGTTTTTGCATTTCCCTTCAACCTAAATATTGGAAATGGCACTTCACCCTCGTCTGTAATCTGCAACTCACTCCTAGAACAAATAGCAGGTAAGTCTATCCTTGAGTTTTTGCTATTTTTTGTCTTCTTTGCCACGTTTAATATTGTGTACATGATATTATCGAAATTGTTTTTCTCAATATGCATGACATCAAGATTGTGTCGTAGGAGATGATCCTTCCAATATGGAAGATCCCAAAATATGCTTTTCTTGTACCAGTTGTGATGTTCTCCGTATCCGTCTGACATATTACGTGGAGTATGCCAATTACCTCCACGCCTTACAGTTTCTTGAGCACCATAGTGATCAATTTTCGCTTCAATTTGTTCTCCTGTTAAATACACTGGTGGAAGAGCACGTACAATAACGTTTTTCTGAAACAACTTCTTGTTCCTTCTATAAGGATGGTGCATTGGGAGGAACCGACGATGACAATTAAACCAACTAGTTTTCCTTCCATACTTCAGCTGAAATGCATCAGTTCTCCCAAGACAATACGAACAAGATAATCTTCCATGTGTTGTCCAACCTGACAACATCCCATAAGCAGGAAAGTCACTTATCGTCCACATAAGCACAACTTTCATAGTAAAATTCTTTTTTACCGAACAATCATAGGTTCGAACTCCACAATGCCATAACTCCTTCAATTTGTGTATTAGAGGTTGAAGAAATACATCTAGTGACCGCTTCGGATGTTTAGGACCAGGAACTAGGATACTAAGAAATAAAAATTCCTTTTCCATGCACATCCCTGGCGGAAGGTTGTAAGGCGTGACGATTACCGGCCACAAAGAATAATTTCTACCAGATATCCCAAATGGACTGAAACCATCAGTGCATAATCCAAGATAGACATTTTTGACGTTTTTAGCAAAATTAGGATATACCGTTTTGAAATGTTTCCACACCTTTGCATCTGATGGATGTGTGATCTCCCCTTCTGTTTGTGAATGTTCTCCATGTCATCTCATCGATGCAGCTGTCCTTTCAGACTGATACAATCTTTTCAACCTTTCTGTTATTGGTAGGTACCACATCCGTTGGTATGGTTCCTTATTTCTTCCGTCGCCTTGAGGTTTAAATCTTGGCTTCTTACAGAATCGACATTCTTGTAACTGAGCATCATATTTCTAATAGATCATGCAATTATCAATGCAAACATCTATCATCTCAGAAGGCAACGCAAGACTATAAACCAGCTTTTGAATCTCATAGTATGATTCAGCATACAAATTGTCTTCTGGCAAATACTCTTTGAATAATTCGGCCAATGCATCCATACAAACCTCTGCTAGATTATGATCAGTTTTAATGTTCATCATCCTAGATGCCAATGATAATTTTGACAAACCTTCTCTACATCCTTCGTAGATTGTCTGATTTGCAGCATCCAACATTTCATAGAACCGTTTCGCATCTAAATTAGGTTCCTCATTTGTATTATTAGCAATGATGAAGTGGTTTGATTAAATGCATTTGTAACCATGTCATGAACCCTATCATGTTGTACATCACCCTGATCTACATGATAATGATGAGCATATTTATGCAAATTACTAGGTTCATCTCTACCCACAGCTTCAAAATTACTATTATTACTACTTTCTGCTTCATTTTGACCATAACCTTCCCCATGTTGAAACCAAATATAATACTGGGGGATAAATCCTCTATTCAACAAATGCTTCCAAACATTTTCAATAAGCGCAAATCTTGAATTTTTACACTTTCGATAAGGACAAAACATTTTACCAGTTTCTATGGTGAGTGGAGTCTGTCCGGCCTTATACATGAATAGCTCCAACCCGTTCCTAAACTCTTCTATTACGTTTTCCTCAGAATCTCTATGCTTATACATCCATCTTCGTTGCTTCTGTATATCATCTGCAGAAGACATTTTTTCGTGTTTAGTTTCAAAGTGATTGTTGTTTGTGATGTGTAATGTTGAGATAATGAAGGTGTGTTATTTATAGGAATTTTTCGTGTTTGGTAGGTAGAAATATTACAATGATTTTACAACAAATCATGTTAACGAGGAGGTACCATTGACTTTACGACTGATTTACGAGGTAAACTTCCATCGTAACATTCATAGTTTTACACATTTTTACTTATCTAATAAATATACCTTGCAAATTCCTCGTTGCATTCATTCGTCGTAAATACGTTGTAAACTTTACAACGTATTTACGACGAATACAAAGTTTATCTCGCAAATTTCTCGTAAAATAAATTCATCCTAAAAACGTTGTAAAGTTTACAACATTTTTACGACGAATACTGTATTCGTCATAAATGCGTCGCTAATTAGTTGTTTATTTACATATATTTTACGACAAATAGTATAGACGTAATTTTACGACTAATTTACGATGAATCTGAAATTCGTTGTAACCTCGTCGTTATTCCGTTGCTAAGTTACGACGAAAATATTTTGATGTAAATTTCCGTAGCAACTCGTATGTTTTCGTGTAGTGGATATCTCATTCCTTAGCCGAGCCGTACGAGAAGGGAAGAAAAACTTAGCTAGGAACACTCTCTTGCATTAGTCCCATGAAGTGATAGTGTTGTGAGGTAAATTTTTCTTCCATTGGTGTGCTTTGTCTCCAAGTGAGAATGGGAAGAGCTTAATTTTGAAAGCGCCCACACAACATATCAAATTGATCTTGATAATCCAAGGGATCCTCCATTGGTAGACCATGAAACTTCGAGCCTTGAACTATGTTAATATTTGCTAGCTTTGATCTCAAAGTTGTTATTTCCAACAGGAGGAGTCCTAATATCGTTCCTATGGCCATGGATGTTTGGCTCATCATATGCTCCAATCACTCTAGCAACATTCCTTTGACCATTTCCTTGGGCAACCCCACCTTGATCAACGTTACCCTCAAACCCCGGTGGATTGTGAATCTCATCCATGCCTAAGCGTGCCAAGTGTGCTAACCACTCTTGCTCTCTCCTTGCTTTAGCTTCCCTTCTATTCACTCTCTCAACTTGATTCAAATCCAAAATGCAATCAAGAACCTCTCCTTGTTGACTCCTTTGTTGCATACACCTTGAAAAGTACAAGAGAAACAAAAACGAAATGAAAGGTTAATGTCAAAATAAAGAAAATAAAAGCTTAGTCTCAAAACAATACCAAATCCTAATGGATATTGCTTGTTTCCCCGGTAATGGCACCAATTTGATAATTCAGTTTTGCAACCAAGGTTATCAAATAACCTTATATGCTATTGAGCATAAAGAGTATCAAATCCTTAAGGAAACAAGAATAGCAACACTAGGAATAAAAGTCCTATTTCTATCTAAGCAAATAAAACTTTTGAGTTTTGAAACCAAATTCGAATACAAAGAAAGTGGGAAAATAGAGAAAATGGTTTTAGAAATCAAATAAGAAAAACAATGAGTCTCGGGAACGGCTATGATTTAGACGAAATGATGAACCTTTGATGATGCTAAAGACACATTAAGATCACTATTCTAGGCTAAAGGATTACTAGCTAGACTAATCCATTTCTATGGTATTAGTCTCTACACTAATCAATGAATCATCGTCAACTTTCATTGGCTATTCAAATGACTAATGAACATTGATAATAAGTTCTAATCCAACCACTAATCACCCTAATCAACTATTTTCATAGGCTAGACATTAAAACACATTTAGATTCTCTCAAGCATTTCATCAAACACCTTACGGGCATAAAATGCTAATCATCTAGATTGCTTAATTACAAGCTTAATCTAGCATTACTATCAAATCTAAATGAAGGATCACCTAAGATATAGTCTTAAACATCATCATTAATCCATCAAATCATCTCAATCACTAAACCATAAACTCATCTAAAAGACTACTCACAATCTACCATGATAACACAAAGCAATGAGTTTAAACTTTGCATAATCATGATGTAAAGATAAGTAGATGAAATATTTAAGAAGAAAGAAAGATTTGATAACTTAGATCAAAAAGTTTCATACAAGATCCAAAAGAGGCTTAAGCCAAATCTCTCTAAAACCAAGCCTAAGACATCAATTAGGTTTAAGAGTATTTATAGTAAAATATAAAAGGAAGTTAGTTCAACACATAACCAACTAAGTAATTTCAGATTCTGCTTGATTTTTGACCGGTTTAGCAACTTGAACCAGAGCTTCAGATGCGTCACAGTGATGTCATGACGTCGTTGCAGCAGCCCGCTAGAGCCCATCAGTTTCATGATCCCGCTGCAGCATCTAGACCAATTCACCAGGTAAGTTTTGTCAAATCTCCAGCGGTGTCGTCTTGCCGCTAGGTCATACCGCTCTTTAGTAAATTGGTCATAGCTCTTGAACCATAGCTCGGATTGCCTTCAGATCACCTCCATTAGAAAGCTAACTCAATTTTCTATAACTTAGTAAGGGTTCTAAGAGTAGATGCATGCATGAAGGAGTCTAAGAGTTGAATCCACATTCAACTCTATTTTATTTCTTTTTATTTCAAGACAATTTATTACTTGGATTTGTTTTCAAGTTTCCTTTTCTTTATATTCATGTAATATCATTTGAGAAGAATCATCCATATTTTTATCAAACATTTTCGAGAGTAATTCACTTTTGTTCTTCTTGAGCATTTCGATTTTTGGTGTGTAATATCCATTGATCAAAATTTTATCCGTCTTGGTGCGTCATATCCAAGGGATCTTGTCGATTTTTTGGTCAGTCATATCCATTCGATCAACCTTGAATTCGTCTTAGTGTGTCATATCTAAGGGATTCAATTTGGGGTAAATAAGAAGCCGTTCGACAACTTCTGTGTGACCTTTCGATCTACCACTACTTTGTCTTTTGAAGATCTTCTCTTCTTAGTTCTAAGGCTTATCCATCTGTCTTGCCAATTCTAGAGTGATGAATCCTTGGGAGGATCGCATCAATAACTCAATCCAAAACCTACAAGACAAAAAAACATGCAAACATATACTTCTAGACTCTAATTATGTAATGACAACACTATAAATCTAATGATAAATGCATTCAACAATATGCTAAAAAGGCTATATATCAATTAGAAAGATGTAAGAAACAGAAATAAATGATTATACCAGGTAGAACTGAATAGACGATATCTACAGTAACTTGCAACAATACGACAACCACATACCAAAAATTATGATAAAATACAATATACAATATATAACAAATACATTTTAAACATACATACTCATGTATGAGAATAATAGTTACTCTCGACAATTTAGCAAAAGACTGCAAAACATACATCCGAAAAACGCTGCAAAAGACTCAAGAACTAAAGCAAAACACTATAACTCTAAGTCTTTTGTTGCTTCCTCTTTAAGTTAGATTGTCATCTCGAAAATGTAGTTCTCTCGTCTTGTCTTCATTGATCTCAATCTTCATTAATAACAAGAGTCTCCGATTTCCCACTTAATATCAATTTCTTTGTTGTTTACGAAATTGATAAAGAGGTTTTTGTAAACCGGGTTATCAAATAACCCTTATACCGTTATAGTATAAAGGGTATCAAAATCCACGGAGAAACAAGCATCTAACACACCAAGAATCCAAGTTTCATTCTAATCTAAGCAAACATGAGTTTAAGAGGTTTCAAATAAAGTTTAAATGTAAATAAAGCGGTAAAAGTGGTTTAAAATCAAATAATAAAAGGCGATGAGTCTCGGGAATGGTTATGATTAGGATGAAATGATGGAAGTTTGATGATGCAAGAACATATGATGAGCAATATCCTAGGCTAAAGGATCAACAAATAAGACTAATCCACTCTCATGGCAATAATCTCTTCAACAATCATTCAATCAACAATAACTCTCATTAGCAATTAAAAATGATCATTGAGCATTAAGAATCAAGTCTAATCCAACCACAATTCATCCTAGTCAACTATTCTCATATGTAAGGAATGAAATGCACATTTAGGTTTCATTCAAGCATTTTAACAAACACCTTGTGGGCATGAAAATGCAAATGATCTAGATTAACCATCTCTTGTCTAATCTAGCAATATAATCATCCTAAATGAAGGAATAACATATAATCTAGTCCTAAACATCACCACCAATCCACCAAATCATCTCAATTACCAAACCCTAAACTCATCTAAAAGACTACTCACTCATAGTCATGAAAACACAAATCAATTGGTTTGATTGATGCATAATCATGAGTATAACAAGAATAGTTGAAAGATTTAAGAACATAAGAAGATTAGATACTTTGAAAATCCCAAATTCATACAAGAGTCTTAGCTAAAGCTTAAAGAGACTAAGAGAGAAAGTTAGGAAAAATTAAGCCTCCCCCTTAACAATAAGGTCAAGAGTATTTATATTCAAGGTCAAAGAAAAAAAATTAATCAACATTTAACCAGGTTAATTCATCAAAACTCATAAGTGAACCGGTCCAGCAGCATGAAGAGAACTCGGTTTGGTCGATGAGCGGTGTCACCTTGACCACTACACAAGCCCGCTATGATCTAGCGGTCACAGTGAGCCCGCTACAGCTGGCCGGTGAGTCCCATCGGTTACTCATAGACCGCTACAAGAGGCCGTTGTAAACTCGGAAAGCTGCTGGATTCTTCGTACTGGTCGGCATGAGGCCGCTACAGATGCTCGCTATGCTCCAGCAGTTGCAGTTGGACCGCTACAAGTAACCGCTAACGTCCATCGATCTACACATGACCGCTACGCCTGACCACTATCTTGCCCAGAGAAATCTCAGCGGCTTTGTATCGGTCAAGCTATGGCCGCTACAGTATCCCGCTGGCGCCCAACGACTTCACTGGAGCCGCTACACAATCCCTGTGGCTCCCTTTCTTCATCAAATGCTTCACTTTCGATCCTCTTGACTCCAATTTGATTCATCATGTTGTAAGCATCACTCCAGGATCTAAAGACAAGGGAAACATGCAAATATGCAACTAATCTCCTATTATGCAATGTAGATGCAAGAAACTATATGAGAAATGAACTTTAAAACATGCTAAAATGGCAACATATCAAAAATCTTTATTCAACAAAGGTGAGTTCGAATAAAAGGAAATTTCTTTTTGATTTGTATGAATTTCTTTCAACTGAATGATCGATTTAATTTAGTACGTAGTGGAATAATATAATGAAGATCATTGTATGGCTTAATCCTAGCATTTACTTTGGGTTGGTAAGCTCCTGTAAGCGATCTCTTTTTTTTTTTCAACAGAAGTGATCTCTTTGGATTCATATTTACTTTGTAATGTTAAATCATCCCAAAACAGACAACCAACAATTATTCTCACGCTACAAAGCGATTTAATAATTAAGGTATTGATCACTCCTTAATCCTCTTCCAAATCTCACAAGTTAATGTTACTCTAACCTTCATGTTTGACTTTATCTTGGTCGTTCTCGATCTTCTTGACTTTTAATAACTCGACCAAACCCTCAAGAATCTTATCAACACGATCATTTCTGACAAGCTGTTCCTCAACCACTTCGGGTTCCTTGACCACCAAATCTTTTTCTTTGGTAGTCTTTTTCTTGTTCTCTAATTCTTGCTCCTTTTTTGCCTTATCTTGTTCATTATCGATCTTCTTGATTTTCAAAAACTCAATCAAACCCTCAAGAACCTTATCAACAGTGTCATTCCTCATAAGATGTTCAGCCACTTCTGCTGGACTAACCTCTGTCGCTTCAATACCTTCCTCGATCTTGCTGAAAAGGCCGTGCTCCTTGATCTCTAAATAGTTTGAAGCAAGAGCTTTGAAAGTACTTGGAGTACAGTACGACATGTGAATGTGCATGTCCATACGTCCAGGCCTCAACAATGCCGGGTCAAGTTTCTCTTTGTAATTGGTTGTGAATATTATGATCCGTTCGTCGCCGCAACTTGACCATAGACCATCTATGAAATTTAACATTCCAGAGAGTGTTACCTTTTTATTCCGTGGATCTTCTGGTTCATCTGATTCCCGAGAAGATTCATCAGTTGTCCTATCCTTTAACTTTAGTGAACAATCGATATCTTCCACTATAAGAATCGAACGATTAGCAGTTGCAATCAACAATCGCCGGAGCTCAGAATTGTTGTTAACAGCAGTTAACTCTAGGTCGTAAATATCAAAGTTTAGATAATTAGCCATGGCTGCGATTAAACTTGATTTCCCTGTTCCCGGTGGACCATACAACAAGTAGCCTCTCTTCCACGCTTTACCAACTCTCTTATAGAAATCTCTCCGTTGCACGAATTGGTCTAGATCTTCTATCACTTTTCTCTTGACATCTGAATCCATTGCTAGCGTCTTGAAGGTAGAAGGATGGTCGAGACTAACAGAGGTCCACGCGTCTGAGTAAGTTCCATACATGTTATCCGGGTCAAGAGTGAAGATCTTGAGCGTTTTCTTCTCTTGCTTGATCAGTTTGGCTCTTGCCACCATAAATGGCAAGTAAGATTCAAGAGCTACATCTTTGAATTTCTTGTGGAAGTTGAGTTGGAATGATCGGACCTCGGCTTTCAGTGTAGAGTTTAGATCTCGTGGGTTATGGAAGTTCTTGGACTCGACATGGTGACAAAGGAGGATCCATTGGAATTTGACGCCATTGTAGATGTCCAAAACTTCTTCGTCACGTTCCACGGTAACGTTGTAGTTGTTTTCTTTCTCGGGTTTACTCACTTTGATTCTTCTATTAGAAGGAGAGATCTTGGTAGCTAGATAGGACTCTGCAGCCTCAAATACTTCATTGTGAACAAACCCTTCAAATTCTTCGATGATTATCGTCATTTGGGAGGAGAAGTAACCAAAGATGCAGCGGAAGCCATAGGAAATGTACTCGTGTACTTCTTGAGGTAGATAATCTTGGACTAATGATCTAGCCAACATTGCGGTTGCAGCCACCGAAGCCGCTGTGGTAAGAACCGTCTTAGCTGTGGCTAGACGAGACTCCGCTGAAGAAGAGTCGGAGGAGCTCATCTTCTTTTGGATCTCTTTGTTGGTTTTTTTTTTTTTTTTTTGGGTTTCTTTGTTCTGTGTTGTGTTTAACCCAAAAGTTCAGATTTATTGTTTGGTGGGAAGTTGGAAGCGGAGACTAAATGGGAAGTTGCAAGGAAGTAGCAAGGATCCTTCCATTAATAGAATAACAAATAAAAAGAAGACGAAAAGTAGAGTTTTAGTGGGCTCCAATGCCTTGGTCGCGAGGGTTTTTTGATTTATCGTGGAGAAAAAAAGGAACGTGTCAAATAAAAATAAAAAAATAATTAGTAAACAAAGACTGACTTAACGTGTGGGTCATTCTTCTCTTAAAAGCTGTCTTGGAGAAAATGATAGTCTATGACCATTTGGTGTTGAATTTTTAATTCAATAGTTGAATAAGTGAAATGAATGTGTTGATTTAAGGTGTTGAAATGCGGTGGATTATTTGGTGTTGAATTAATTCAACATGTTGAATCTCTTAGATGAAGAGAGAAGAATGTTATATGGGGAATTTTTATTGGATGCTTAAAATGATTTATTGGGTAAGAAAAGAGAGTAAGACATGTGTTGTGTTGTACCAAAAAATTATTTTATAATAAATTAATTTATTTTTAAAAACATTATATCAAAATTCATCATTTTCATATTCTTTAAATAGAGACTTATTTCATTTGATTTAGACACAAAAAAAAATTATTTTCACTATAATATTTTTATTAACCTCCAATGAACTTGTTTATAGTTTTAAGCATCTTTTAAAATATTTTTTTAGTGAAATGGATTTAAAAAATTCTTTTGTACTTTTAATATTTTAAATAGTTTTAAACATCTTTTTAAATATTATTTAACTCTTAATTATTTTAATTTTTAATTATGTAATATGTAATCACAAAAAAAATATAAAGCAAAATAAAAATATGAAATAAAAATGGTGGAGTAATGTGTTGAATTTTATTAAACAAAACCATTGCTAAGTAAAAAAATCGAATAGGTGTTGAATTATTATGTGAAAAAGAGAGAAAATTGATGTAAAATATTAAAAATTGAAAAAGAGGGTGTTGAATAGAAAAACCAATGTACATGGTCTACTAGAAAAAGCCATGTCATCTTCACTCATCAAATATGATTCGATTAAGAAATAAGTTACGTTGGGAACAAATCTGATTCAATTATATATAATATGATAATTGATACCATTAGGAAACATGTTTAAAGATTATATTTTTAATTTCTAATCTCTATTGAACTTAAAAGAAAGAGAGATAAATTAAACTATATAAACAGCTAAACCAATCATTTAAATAAAATATAAAAAATAATAAAACTTAAGATTGTTAGATTGTAATAGTAGACCGCATTCAAAGATTCTTAACAATGTTTTTGTCCGCTTTTTGTTTTTTTTTGCGAAGAGAAGTCATTCTTCAATCTTCACTAGTACTGCTGAATATTTCTTCATCGATCTCAAGGACATTAAAATCTATTTTACACCCCCAAACTTGAGAATTATGTTCTCATATTGAAGGTAGAAAGCATAATGAAAACGCCTTAATTTCTTCTTATGACTTTACAGCTACCAACGTGGACACCATTTTAAATTTATGGGCCAGAAAATGGGTTGTTTCCAGTGTTTGTTTAGAGATTAATGAGATGTTTGAGGTAAGGATTTTGATAAATTTACATTTTAAATTTTTAGCGTCCGAATTATTGGATGGAATTTGAATTTTTCAACCATTTAAACCTAAA